>WOXC01000576.1:0-342243 GCA_011680675.1 Gymnobelideus leadbeateri
TGGTTGCAAAAGAGGGGAAGAATAAGGAACACTAAAAAGGCAAAACAACATTCACATTGAATTTGGTTCAGGGAGAAAATGACATACATACTAAATGGGATATCTCAACCTGTAGCAGGATAGGGGGAAGGGGGATGGGAGGAGGGATGATGGATGGGAGGGCATCCTTGGGGTGAGGGGAGGTTAGAAGTACCCACTATAAAAGGGGGACAGGATCATGTAGGGAATGGACCAGGTGGGGGGTGGGATGAGTGGGAGGGAATTATAAGCAGCCTTGTACAATATATCTACTATGGTAATGTTTTTCATAGCTAGACATGTACAACATATACTGAATTACTTATCTCCCAAGAGGGAATGGGCAACAAGGGAGGAAGGAAATGGATCTGTAATTTGAGGTCGTAACATTAAATGTTTCAAATATATATAAATACTATTATTAATACTCTTTTGCTCGTAATAGGGAGATAAGATGTGCAGGCATTGGGATGCAAAGACTCACCTTCCTCTAATGGAAAAGTCGATGGGGGTATGGGAGAAGGTATGGGAGAGAGCAGATTGGAGGAAGCGATATCTTATGGGATTACTATTCTGGGAGGTTGGGTAGGGGAATAATGGGGGGAAAATGATTGTAACTCAAAATCTGGCGGAAATGAATGATGTAAAACAGAAGTTAATAAAGCATTTGTTTAAAAAAAAAGAAAATAATGGAAGAAATGGGTATGGTCATATGAATACATATGTGAATGTGTGTGTATATGGTTACAGTTATATATGGATAGAGGGCACAAGTTGAATTTGTTGGGAAGGGAGAATACTCAAGGGATGAAATTATGAGGTGAGAGAGGAAAGTGGCAAGAGGAGATGGGGAGAGACAGGGCAGGGTAAACTATCCCATGTAGAAGAAGCAAGGGGAAGTGGTTGCAAAGGAGGGGGAGAATAAGGAAGGCTAAAAAAGCAAAACCACATTCACATTGAATTTGGTTCAGGGAGAAAATGACATACATACTAAATGGGATATCTCAACCTGCAGCAGGATAGGGGGAAGGGGGATGAGAGGAGGGATGATGGATGGGAGGGCATCCTTGGGGGGAGGGGAGGTTGGAAGTACCCACTATAGAAGAGGGACAGGATCATGTAGGGAATGGACCAGGTGGGGGGTGGGATGAGTGGGAGGGAATTATAAGCAGCCTTGTACAATATATCTACTATGATAATGTTTTGCATAGCTAGACATGTACAACATATACTGAATTACTTATCTCCCATGAAGGAATGGGTGACAAGGGAGGACGGAAATGGATCTGAAATTCGAGGTTGTAACATTAAATGTTTCAAATATATATAAATACTATTATTAATACTCTTTTGCTTGTAATTGCAAGATAAGATGTGCAGGCATTGGGACACAAAGATTCACCTTCCTGTAATGGAAAAGTCGATGGGGGTATGGGAGAAGGTATGGGAGACAGCAGATTGGAGGAAGCGATATGTTGTGGGACTACTATTCTGGGAGGTTAGGTAGGGGAATAATGGGGGGAAAATGATTGTAACTCAAAATCTGGCGGAAATGAATGATGTAAAACAGAAGTTAATAAAGCATTTGTTTAAAAAAATAAAAAATAAAAAAAAGAATATCAGTCATTCCCCAGTTGATAAATGGTCAAAGGATATGAACAGGCAGTTTTCAGAGGAAGAAATTAATTATCTACAGTCACATAAAAAAAATGTTCTAAATCACTATTGATTAGAGAAATGCAAATCAAAACAACTCAGGTACCACATCAAACCTCTCAGATTAGCTAACATGACAAAACAGGAAAATAATAAATGCTGGAGAAGATGTGGAAGAATTGGAACACCAACTGATTGTTTGTGGAGTTGTGAACTGATCCAACCATTCTGGAGAGCAATTTCGAACTATGCCCAAAGGACTATAAAAAATGTGCATATCCTTTGGTCCAGCATTTCCACTTATATAAGGTTGTATCCCAAAGAGATCACAAAAATGGGGAAAAGATCCACATGTACAAAAATATGTATAGCAGCTCTTTTTGTAGTGGCCAAGAACTGGAAATTGAAGGGATGCCCATTAATTGGGGAATGGCTGAACAAGTTGTGGCATATGAATGTAATGAGATACTATTATACTATAAGAAATGATAAGCAGGCAGACTTTAGAAAAACCTGTACAGACTTATGAACTGATGCTGAGTGAAGTAAGCAGAACCAGGAGAACATTGTACACAGTAACAGCCACATAGTGCAATGACTACAAGGACCTAAAACAACTCCAGGGCAAAAGGGGTTAAGTGACTCGCCCAAGGTCACACAGCTAGTGAGTGTTAAGTGTCTGAGGCCGGATTTAAACTCAGGTCCTCCTGACTCCAGGGCCAGTGCTCTATTCATTGCGTCGTTTAGCAGACCCCAACAGACTCATGATGGAAAATGATATCCACATCCAGAGAAAGAAATATGGATTCTGAATGCAGATTTTTGTTTTGTTTTGTTTTCTTTCTCATGGTTACTCTCATCCATTCTAATTTTTCTACACAACATGACTGATGTAAAAATACATTTAATAAGAATGTATAAGTAGAGCCAATATCAGATTGCACACCATCTTGGCAAGGAGGAGGGGAGGGAGGTGGAGAAAATTTAAAATTTATGGAAGTGAATGTTGAAAACTAAAAATAAATTAATTTGTAAGAAATAACAACAAGAAGAATACACTTAGTCCCTGACCTCAAAGACTTAAGTTCTAATGGTGGGAACAGGATGTATATAAGTCTATACAAAGTAAACATGGAGGTGAAGGCTTCAGCAGCTGAGGACAGGAAAGGCGACAATGAAGGGGTGGTTGGACCTGAGTCTTGAAGCAAGTCAGGAATTCTAAGAGGCAGAGAGATGTGAGAATGAAGAGTATTTCAGGCATGATAGCCTGTAAAAAAGCACAGAGATGTAAGATGGAGTGTTGTGTGTCAGGACAGGCAATATGCAACAGGGTAGACTGCAGAGTACATGAAAAGGAAAAAAAGTTGTACAGAATTGGAAAGGGAAGAAAGAGAGAAGTTTTGAAGAGCTTTAAATTCCAAGTAAGGCACTTTTAAATATGATCAACTTAAGTCTGATATTTAGACTTAAATTAATGTGATTCAAATTACTATTTCCATACAAAAGTTGAATATAATGTTAGTACATTAACTCATAAACTAAAATGTAACACATAATAAAGACCAAAACCACTATGGAAGAGGACCAAAAACTAAAAATGTAAAATAGAATATGAAACTCAAGATTAATAGAATCATATTATCTTTTTTAATTTGTACCTATCTATTCCCTCTGCAACTTCCTTGAGTCCATTATTTTATTTAATAACTCTAATAGTACACTTATTGAACAATAGATTTATACATGTATAAATTGCATAAATGTGAGCTAAACAATATTATAAATAAAATAAACAGTTTTGTCAAAATCTTATGACACAACTTATTACTAAAGTTATCTTTACCTTTATGGTTTGTTTGGTGGTCTGAAGTTTTTGATCAGTTACTTGTTGTTGTTGTGTAAGCTTTTCATTGGTTTCTTTTAATTCCTTAATAGAAGCTTCAGCACACTTTTTCAAATCCTGTAGCATATTGATTTGCTGCTGCATTGCAAGTCGTTCATGTAATGCTGATTTCGTGACATTTACATTGTTCTCATTCCCTTTGTTAACTAAACAAACAACACGGCAAATGATGGTTTTTAGTCTTTTGTAAAATTTAAAATGACAGTTATGCAATTTCAACACATTCTCACCTTTAATAGTGGCTGGGGCATATGCACTTCTCAGAGCACTAATTTTCTTCTTCTGTGAAGAGGATCTTCTATAGTCCTTATTTTTGATATCCTGAATTTTAAAAAGCCTCATACCAATTAGATTAGTATTTTAAAATTCTAGCTAAATAAAATAAAACAATAATTTTACTTACTTAAAACATATGAAGAGTGAATAAAATTCGTATCAGATAAATATGAGAAAAACAAATGAGCAAGATTGTATTTTGTTCTTGCCCCAAAATCACAATTGATTGGTGAGAACTAGAATTTCAACTAGCAGACAGAAGATTAAGTAAACTCACCAGAATTGAACTTTAAGGCCTTCTAAAGAAAAGGAAGACCAACTGTGACAAGTACTAAACTAAAACATATTGTGAGATGTTAATTATTTTTATTCTGGGTATACAAGCACTTTACTCCTCTTTTCAATCCTGCCTGACCATTCCTTTGATATTTCACTATAATGTTGGCAATGGACCTGGCTAAATAGAGGAAATGAAACTTAAGTTATTCTATTTAGTTACCACTCATAGCAGAAGAAAGAGATTGAAACTATTAACTGAATTGATTTTTAAAGATAATGCATGCATTTCAATTACTCATGCTACTCTTGTACTTTAATGTCAGGGACAATCAAGAATTGTCTTCAAGTGGTAGTATGAGGCTTTCAGATGTCTATGCAAGATGTAAGAAAAGAGAACTCATATGAATTATGAAAATAATAGATTCTTGAAATTTTAATCAGCACAGAAGAGAAAAATAATAATAAGGAAATTAAGAAAGCAATTCAACCACTACTCTCTGTTGCACCCAGATTAAAAGATAAAGTAATGTGTGTAGGCAAATGAATTACTATCCCTCAAGGAGTGTACTTTTCTCCAGATATCCTTGATGATAGTATACTAAGATTAAATAAAACAAAACTGTATTGGCCCATCTTCCAAAACTGCTCTTTAATAATAAATACTGCTTTCCAAAAAAATAATTTGAAAAGACATAGACATACAGAGTTGTTAACATGTTTTAAAACTTAAAAACAGGAATGATTATTACTGTGGTAGGATTTTTTTTAATGACAAAAATTTTGTTTAGCTGCTTAATCTTTTTTTGCTTCAGCATAAAAATTAATTCAATGTAAAAAAAAGTGCTCCTCATTTGTTAGAAATTCCCTGAAGATCTCAAATCTGGGACAAATTAATGAGTAAAGCATTTTAGTTTAGATGGCATTTTTGAAGAAATATTGTCATTAAAAAAGCTTTTCTTGGTAGTCATTAAGAGGAAAATAGTACTTTAAAACTTTAAAATTTGTCACTTATTTTTAAGATAAGTTCTTAGCAAAGAAAAAAAAGTACTGTCTAATCTAAAATAACTGCCACATTACCCTGTAATTTATTCAGTTCCCCTGAATAGCATAAAATAAACAATGTTGCCATAAATTCCCATCGTGAATATGGGTTGTACACTTTATAGATAGTGGATAAACAAAATGAACAATGAAATATAAAGTGTTAATATAAAGTCATAAAGCTGATTTTCTGTGGATTGTTCTCTCTCTCTCTCTCTCTCTCTCTCTCTCTCTCTCTCTCTCTCTCTTTTTTTTTTTTTTTGTTATCCTGGACCCAGTGAATGTTTTCCTTCAAAATAACTAATTACCCTGTGACACTCTCCACCTTCTCCAATTATGTTACCATTGCTCACAATATTTTTGGAGCTACTCTTCTGGCACAATTCCCAGAGTACATTTAAATCCACACAAGGAAACAATTTTTATTGTATGGTCACATATTATTTCTTACTCAAAATAGCACTTCCTAGTTTAATCAGCTATCTCCTTTAATCACAATGAGCAGAAAATTAATTTTAACAATTAAGTAAAACCAATTTAATCCTCCAAGGTTAAAAATAATGTGTCACAGACCAAAGTAAATTTCAAGAGAAGAGCTCCAAAAATGATTTAAGATCATAATATAGAGAGATTGAGTCCAACTCTTTCACTTCACACAGGAGAAACCCAAAAACATTAGGTAATTTACTCAAGATAGAGCACAGCAGTATGATTCAAATTCAGGACCCCTGACTCCAAATAATACAGAGTTCTTTTGACTGTACAAAATATAGCCTCAAGTATACATTACTCTCCAGGATATATATATCCTAATATGTATGTTTTAAAAAAGCAGTCATATTATTCCACAGTTATACCATGTAAACAAATAAAACAGGGTAAAGGTCAATTGAAAAGACTTAATTATACTTAATAACTATATTTGATACATTATTTGTCTATATTATTTATGAGGACAAAATTTTTCAATAGGTACTATCTGTCAACAATCACAAATTAGTAGACAGGAATAGCATGCACCAAAATAATATCTGTTGAGCCTACCAAAATGGCAGGTTATATTTGTGATCAAGTTCAATTAAGTTCAACAAGTATATAAGTAGCACCCACTATGTATATTAGTCTTCAGCAGAGAAGATTTCAAGAGGGGAGCATGGCTATAACCACTGCCTTCAAAGATCTGAAGATTTGCCATATGGAAAATAGATGAGATTTATTTTCTTGAGACAAAATGGGAAGTAACTAAATATATTTGCAATGAGTACACATTTAAATGGAGGAGACAACAAGTACACACACACACACACACATATATGTGTATATGCATATATACACATATATAAATGGAAAATTAATAAATATGATTATATATGAAGTAGTCCAGTAGTCTATGAAGTATAAGGTAAGTTTAGAAAGAAAGGTACCAGTAGTTAGGGGAATCATGAAAAGTTGCATGCAGAAGATGATGCCTGGGCTATATCTCAAAATAACAGAGGGACTCCAGTAAGGTGAGATAAAAAGTACATTTCAGGTATAGTGGAGATGGCCAGTGCAAAGCTCAAATCAGCCCAAAATTGGAAAGTAAAGGCTTTCTTTTTATTTAAACAGTAAAAAGTTTCATCAAATGTTACTAGATCTGTGCAAAAAAAGGAATGAGCTGCCCATATAAAGTAGTGAGGTCCCCATTATTTGAGGTGTTCAACTGGAAGCTGATGATCATTTGAAAGAGCTGGTATTATAGTAGGGATTTTTTTTTTTTGTGAAATATGACACAACCTAGATAATCTATGATGGTATCTATCAAGTCCAAGCAACTATAAACTTTTTCTGCTCCTAGTCAACTGCAGACTTTTAAAAGCTCCTTTTTAATATGCTAGGAATCCTAAAGAAGTCAGTATGGGTCAGCTAAACAAACAGGTGTAAAAGAGCTTTAAAGAGCATAGCTTCCTACAGTTTTAACGAAAGAACAATCTAGTGTTTAGGGTAAAAGAAAACATTTATCTTCCAACTTTATACTAGTTTGTGCTAAAAAGGGTAGACATGGTAGTGCCCTGAGAAAGTATTATTAATTATAAATTGTGTTTAAATGTTTTTCACTTCCTCTTTGTAGAAGTGAGCCCCTAGAGGGCAGAGACCAAGTTTTTTGTTTTGTTTTGTTTTGCTTTGCTTTGCTTGGCATCCCCAGCACTGAGACCATTGGCTGGAACGTAGTTAGTGCTTTAAAAATGCTTTCTGACTGGCTAGAAGGATAGAGAGAAAGGGTACTGTTTTTAAAAATAGTCTATGTTAGTGCTGAGTTGCTCCAAAGGAAACAAAATAAACTAAGTTGCCTCCAGAAGAAAAATATTTATTGTTTTATGCTTAAATGCAGCTAAAAATGATACTTCATGAATGCAAATGTTCTCTACCTAAAGAGGATTTTTTTCTGAGGTGCTCATTAGGTAGAGAACATTAAATATAATTAAAATTAAAATTTATGAGGTTATCCAATATTTTAATTCATTAATAAAAATGAAACTAAATTTTCTTTAATGCTTTACAAATAAAGTATTACAGGATATACTATATAATTAATTTTAATCTTTATTATATGTCTTTTGAAAAGAATTTTAAAATTAGAATCACAATTAAGCTTAAAATCATTTATCATGATATCAGGTTAGAGGCAACTTAGAGAAATTTGAAAAACTATTAAAATAGGCCCTATAAATAGATAAAGCTATATTATATACCTTTTTGATTGGATCTTTTATAGCTAATGCAATTTCTTTCTCTTCTACTTGTTCTTCTGTCTGCTGCCCTTCATCTTTTCCTGGACTGACTGTTTGGGATGTTTCCACAATGATTGTTCCTAGGTTTTGAGAGGTCAGTTCTTCAGAATCACTTTAGTAGGAAAAATTCAAGAAGAAAATTTATTAAAAAATAATTCATTTCCTTCCAGGTTGAGTCTTTAAATAATTTTATCAACTTTAGGTAAAATTAAAAAGAATTAACTCTATAAATGTTCCAAGGATACTAGGGAGGAAGGGTAGATTATAGAGTGTAGATATCTACATTAATCAAGAACACAAGATAAATATAAAATCTCCATTTCACTTTGTGCTTTACTATGAGGCTACAGCTGTAGTGTTAATTAAAGGAAATGATAGTATAGCAACACAGAATCAAGTTAATTATTATTTTCAAATCTCTAATATCCCCCAGGCAAATTTACAATGATGCACACTAGTGGAAATGTCATATGAAAAACCTATCAAAGATGGCTTACTGATGTATATGAACAGCCAGATGGGCCCTACCATTTAAAACACACTTTGAAAGGGGGATAATGGTAATGCAAATGTTGAGTTGCCTATATTAAGCTAAAGTAGAAGAAATAACTTATTAGAAGGAACTTGTGAGTCTTTGTGGATTTTGCTATGAAAGGAAATGGTAAGAGAGTGAAACTAATTTAAACTTGGACAGGAGTATTTTATATTGATATGTAGGCAAATTTATTAAATGAATAAGTAAATATATAGCTATATATATGTGTATATAGCTACAAATACATATATATATCAATTTATTAAATCTTGTTAGATATTATATAAGTGATAAAATTAACACTTTTCAAAATTTCAAATCATTATATTACAAATTAGTACAGATTATTGTTGGTTTGAGAAATTCTGACAAATATAAGTTGCCCAAAATTTGGAGGACTCTCTAAAAGATCATGACTTTTTCATTGGCATTGGAGTTCAAATGGAATCTAGGTTATTCAAGTTTAGATCGGATTAGAAAAACCCTAAGGTGCCTCCTAAATTAGTCTGAGTCCATGACTCAAATTTCACTGATTTGTTTCACATAAGCTTTCAGAAGACAATGAAAAGGTTGCCAATCATACTGCAATACATAGTGTGTATATAATCTAATTAAATATGACAGAGATAAAGTATAAAACTTCAGATTACAGGTTAGGTAATTTTAGCCTAAAGAAAGCAGGGTTCAAGTATGCGGTGAGTAGATCAAGATTCTATGATCCTAGACATTAAGCCAAGATGGCTTAAAAGGTGTGGCTGGCCCTTTCAATTTGCCACCACCTCAAAACAAAAAGAAATGTGGCAAATTAAGAAATGAAAACAGAAAGAAAAAAGGGGAAAAACAACTCTCCAACATGTAAATACTATTTTTATAAAAAGAGAGCCATTTTGCTGAATTATTGAATTTACATGTGGAATTTCCCACAACGCCCTGTTAATATCCTGCACTCTACACTCTGTCAATATTCTGAGCTACCCACTGCACAGGTCATCCAGTGGTCTCTCTGTGGTATTCTCTTGGAGTCTGAGAATCTCTTCTAGACAATGATTCAACCTAATATGCCCCAAACCTTAATTCATACTGCCCTAGTGGTCAAGAAAGACTGGTGACGGAATAGAGGGAAAAGTTTCAACAATGTAGAGCAAACAAAATACTACCTAGAACAGAAGATTCGGGAAGAAAGGACAAGTGAGATGTGAGGTATAAAACTAGCCATCATTCAGCATTACCATTTAGCATTAAAAAGGGCTCTAGATTGGTAGAGTAATGGATTATTATACATTTATTTTGCCTAGCTTTATCCAAAGCATTTCACTAGTTATCCTGGTGGAGAAATTTGGAACCTTTAAATGAAGAAATCCAAAGAATTGCTATTAATAGCCTGATATCAAGTTGCTCTCTCATGAAAAGCCTTGCATCTGGCTTTGGTTCTATGCTGGTTTACATTTTTACCAAAATTTGGATAAAGGCTAATCAAATGTTTAGATTAAAAGCTGAATGAACTGGGGATATTTGGACTGGAGAGAATACTTTAAAAAGCATAACACTGGTCTTTAAGCATATGAAGAGATATAATGAGGAAGAGAGCTCTGATTGATTTTGCTTAGTCCCAGATAGCAGAACTAGAAGCGTGAGTGGAAACCACTGAAAGTCATATTTAAATTTAATGTTAGGAAAAGCCTTTTAAGAATTATAATTGTATAAAAATTAAATGGGATGCCACAACCAAAGTACTAGAGTCCCCTTCCACAGAGTTTTAGTTAGAAACCATTTATTAAGTTAGATAGAAAAAGTATCTTCATTCAGGTACATGCCAGCTAATAGTCATTACTTAAAGTAATATTTAGTTATAATAGTTATTATAATAATATATTACATATAACATATAATATGTAGCTATTATAATAGTTTTTCATATTACACTAGATAGAAAATTAAGTCATTTCCAAATTTATTGACTCTGTGGTTCTTATCTTCCATAATACTTGTCCACTGAATCCCACAAATTCTCTGTAAGGGTTTTATATAGACTGTTAAGGGATTTTCTGTAGGTTTTATAACATTGCATATTTATTAGTACAAAATGTGGGCTATTCATTTCCCTTGTTTTCATTATATCAATCAATCAACAAGCATTTATTAAGTGTTTACTATGTGCCAGGAACTGTGCTATGTGCTGAGGATACAAAAAAAAAAAAAGACAAAAGCTGTCCCTTTCTCATGATGCTTACAATCTAATGGAGAGACAACATGTGTACAAATACAGATACAAAGATATAAAGGATAAATAGGAAATAATTAACAGAGGAAAGGCATGGGGATTAAGAGGGTTTGGGGAAGCTTCTGGTAGAGGGTAGGATTTTAGCTGGGTCTTCAAGGAGACTAGATAGATCAGCAGGCAGAGCAGAAGAGGGGAGAGTTCCAGGCATGGGATACAACCAGAGCAAATACCCAGAACCAAGAGATGGAGGGTCTTGTTCTGGAATAGCTAGAAGGCTGTTAGCTGACTGGTCTATATTCTTTCTGGTCATAGACATGGTAGATGATATTTTGATGCCACTTTCCTCTTCTATCCATGCTATTTTTCTCCACTGCTAACTAATGGGCTCAACTGCAATTTTAATTCTTCAGATACTAGAGGATACCATGATTAATACAGCAAAAGAGCATCACACACAAAAATTTGATCTTGTTGATAAAGGCTCTTCAACAATGCAGGCTACAATCCATAAATGCCTTCTAATGCTGTGCAACCCTTGTCCATATCCTTCCACAAATCGTCCAGTGGGGTCATGATCAAGGCTTTCCTCTAGCTCTTATGACACATATGGATATCAATAGATCTGTTGGTTGTCTATCACTCATGACTTAATCTTGCTACATGACTAGACTACATTTTCATGCAGGAATAGATCTCTTGAATGACTTCCTTTGCAATGATTGTCTTGCACAATTCTTTGTTAGTAACATACTGAGGCACCTTCTGCCTACCATGTAGAGTTTCATTTACTTTGGGCAAACCTCAATTTTAATTTTTCAGAGACTGTGGTGTTGTATTACTTGTAGCTATACAACATCACCAGAAAACTCTTGCTATTAAAAAGACAGGTTGCTGTATCGAGGAGAAGCTTAGTATAATTAAATCCCTGTTTAATTTCCTAAAGATAATCTAGCCAATTCTCTTCCCCTTTTCAATTCTTGACCTAGTTCATGTTCATGCACAGTTTGTCTGAGAAATCTAATATATACTGATAAACCAATTCTAGGGACTGGTTTCGTCAGCTAACTGTTTATCACAACCTGGAAAATAGGCATTTTTGATGTAGTTAGGCTCCTTCAATCAATAAACACTTATTAAATGCCTATTATAAGCAAGGCACTGTGCTAAGTGATGAAGATACAAAAAGAGGCAAAAGACAGTCCCTTACGTCTAAGAGTTTACAATCTAAGGAGGAAAACAGCATATAAACAAATATGTACAAAGCAAGTTAAATTCAGGATAAATAGGATATAATTTACAAAGGCAAAGCACTAGAATTCAAAGGGGTGGAGGAAGATTTCCTCAGGTGGAATTTTCATTGAAACTTAAAGGAAGCCTGAAAGATAACCATTATATGATTTCAAATACAATGACCTAGGCTCAAATTGTCACCATAAAATTCTTCATTTTCATAAACAAATTGGAATGGCTGAGTTCATGAGGATGCTACCCACAGGACTTTTCATTCCACTCTTGGACTATGACTGTCTTAAAGGATCTGTGTGAGGCTAAACCATTTTCAGTTACATTTGACAAATCCAATGGTATGTAAAAGTTGATCACCAATTGTTAGAGTGATGTCTGCTTGCTTTAAAACTATTTCTATAGGTTTTGATTTGTGGATCATAAGCTCAAGCCTATCTATCAATCTTCTTTCTTAAAAAAGAGGAATTGTTCCTTTTTCTCTCTTTACTTTCATCTAATGGGCCCTGTGCTCCTTGAGGGAAGAGATTATCTATATTTTTATTCATGTTTATATTCCTAGCATTTAGCACAGTGCCTAGCATATAGGAAGTGCCCAAAATATCTTACAATAGCTAATAATAATGTCTAACATTTATGTAAGGTTTAAATTTTTGCTAAATGTTTTCTGAATATTTCTAAATATTATCTCATTTGATCCTCATAACAACCTTGGAAGATAGCCATAATTATTATCTTATCCCCCTTTGATGGCTAAGGAAACTTAGAGAGACAGAGAGAAGTTAAGTAACTTGCCTAGGATCACACAACTAGTAGCTGTCTGAGGTCAGATTGGAATTCATTTTTCTAACTACATGTCCAGTACTCTCTTCATCATGCTACCAAGTTGCCAAAATTGTGTTTTATCAACTATAAAAAGCTGAAAGAAGGTGAATATTCTGAAGACAGTGAAGTTCTACCTTGGAATCAAATTGTGTGAGAATTCTTTGCAGTTGAGTGTTTCACAAAAGTATTTTGTAAATATAACACTTAATTCTTATGCTGTAATCAAGTTTCATTGCTAAAAAACTCAAGTGACAAATCCAAATAAAAAAAGGAAGAACAATGTAATACAGTTCCTCAAGGATGTATACAATATGAATGTGCATTAGAACTAAGCAGGCAGTTAATTTTTATGTAAAGCATGAAAATAACACTATCTATATATAAACAACCATAAATATATCATTTACAGAATGAGGAGACATATAACAAAAGCTTGAAGAATTATGAACAATTAAAATTGAAATATATCTTAAAGACAGAGAATAACTCCTAGTTGGGATGTGAATGAGATAGGATCTCACCCAATCTCAAATCTAATGCTTTCCTAGGAAGACATGGGCAAACTTGTGAATTATGAACTACATAATGGAATTCAGAGCTAGAGAGACTTTAGAGATCAGCCAATCCAAGTTAATTTTACAAAGACATAAACCAAGGCAAGAGAAAATCAATTGCCTTGTCTAAAGTCACACAGAAAGTTGCAAGTCTTGTTTCTTGTAATAATATACTCCTTGAACACAGAAAGCTGAACCAGATGATAACCAAATCTTTTATCTATGGTTCTCTAAGAACAACTTTAAGAAACTGGCCCACAATCATACCAAAATTGATAAAATTTGTCCAACACTAGCAATAAGCTTTCAAAACTGTATTAAAGTATGATTAAAAAGCTAAACATATAGTATTAGAAACTTGTTCCTTTGAAATAGTATGGAAAATTAAAGGTCAAGTCTGTTATTCATTTTGAATATATAGGATAAAATATAAAAGTGATGAGCAAAGATTACAAAAAATCTACTCATTTGCCCTCGTGGATTTATTGTGCATATGAATATAGATATACATATAGATGGACAAAGATTAGGGAAGGAAATATTAAAGATCTTTAGTGCATTCGTGTTGTCATTCACTGGGGCTATATGATTCTAGACTGGAGAGCTGTACCATGATAACTTTAAAGAACTAATTTTTTACCATCATTCAATTAAAGTTAGTACAATGACTGTGCATAAAACATACATGAAATAATTAGTGAAGATGGTTCTTAATTTAAAGGATGTTAAACAGCTTGTAGACATCTGGTAACAAGCTGAAATGGGTCATTCAAAATTTATCTAACTAAATTAAGAAGGAAAAAATGTTTCTCCTCTTGGGTCGGCATGTCACAAGATAACTAAACCGACTTAGTAGGCTTGCCTGGGAATCCTTAGCTGTCAGTGGTGAATATGCAAAGGGCCAGCAAATTAAATCAACCTGCCAAACTGTCAATTTCAAGCCTCATGACTGCATGAAAATAGCATCACTGGAAGAAATCAAGCATTGCCTTCTTTTGGGCTTCCTGGCACCTATTCAAATACTCATGCAGTTGTGGCTAATTTTGCATGCAAATTTCAGTCAATAAGCTCAGAACAAGACCTCCCAAGATATTTCAAAGGATCTGACAGTATTTTTTCTGAATACCAAATCGACAGTAGTTGAAATTCAATCTCCATTTGCTAGTGCTTTACATATGCACACTGTCCCCTCCAAAGAGCTAAGTTAATGAGAACCGTACCTGCTTTCACTCATATCCTCCCAGTCGTCCTTATAGTTCTCAAACATATTGCTTATAACCTTGATGGACTGATTGATAAAAGCCTGGGGACGTCCCGTGGCACCTTTTTTCTTGGCTGCTTTAAATTTAACCTTGGTGGTAGTTGTCTTACATTGTCTACATTGTTCAGTGCTCACCACTCCCAGATTGGGCTCCTTGGGCATAGCTTTGTCCAGGTACTGCTGATCTGACTCCACTTGTAGCTGGGCTAGAGACTGTGCTGGTAGCTGCATTTGAGCTGGAAGCAATTCTGGTGGCTGGACTAGAGACTGAGTTGAGAGCTGGGCTAGAAGCTGTGCTGGCAATTGAGCGGGAAACTGAGTTGGTAGCTGAGCTGGTGGCTGTGTTGGAAGCTGAGCTGGTAGCTGAACTGGTATCTGTGCTGGCAGCTGAAATAGTAGTTGTACTGGCAGCTGAGTTGGTAGCTGTGTTGGTAGCTGAGCTGGTAGCTGTGCTGGCAGTTGAGCAGGCAGCTGAGCTGGTAGCTGTGCCACAGGCTGTTTGGGTGGCCAAAGAGGTGCCTGAATTGGCTGTTCTGGTTGTACTGACTGCATTTCCTTCATATGCTCTATCTTTTGTACCTGTGTCTCAGGCATTCTCTGAACTTTCTGGATTTGATTTGAGTCCTCCATTCCTTGTACCTGCTTCCCTAGCTTTTCATTTTCTTTTCTCAACTCATTAATTTCTACTAGTTTTTCCTTCAGAAAATTGACTTCTGCCACTTGTTCCTTCAGGCACTTGACTTCCTCTACTTGCATTCTTAGAGCCTTGATTTCCGCCTCCAGCTCCATGATCTTGAATTCAAGAATAGCTTTGCCTTTTTCCACAGTTTCCTTCTCTTTCTGTAGACAGGTTAGTTCTTTTTGTTTTGCTTCAGTGTCATCTTGCTGATGCTTACAGGAAGATTTTATTTCATCATTTTCTTTAGTTAACTTTTTATTTGCTTCTTTCAGTTTCCTTGACTTTTTCTCGAAAGCTTTCAATCGTTTTTCCAAATCAATGACCTAAAACAAAAGTGAACACAATTCAATTTTTATTTCCTTGTAAAATCCAGAATTGTGAGACCACTGTAACTTTAAAATTATGATTACTTTATGAAAATAATGTTAACTTTATGACAAGGTCAAAATCAATTTGGAGTGTTTAATGAATAAATGATTGTAAGGGAATGTAGATGAATACAATCTAACATTAAAAATACTACATCTGTTGAGCAAAGAGTAAGTAAATAATAATATTCTAGATAAAGTGAAACAGAAGTCTAAGTTAAGAAATACTGCTATACATACAATTCATTGTGAACAATATTTTCATAATGGAAAAATTAAATATGCAAGCAAAATAATTTGAAAGCATAGACATAAATCATAAAATTAAAGTTTACATGAATTAGAACATTTTAAGTCATGGGCTGAAAAGTTGACAAAATGACTGGACTCAAAATTTAATACATCTTGAAAATCAAGATGATTTCAATGGTGCTTACAATTTTCTAAAAGGAACTCAAATATCTTTGCTTCTTTCTAATACTCTAACATGTCTTAGACATAGTTTTTTTCTAAAATATTTTCTAACTGGAAAGACACATTTGATAGTTCCTTTTTAGTCTGATCTGACAAAGGATTGAGAGCTAGGGGGAACTTCAGACCATCAAATCCACCTCCTTCATTTTACAGAGGAGAAAACTGAAGCAAGGAGAAGCAAAGTAGTTTTCCTAGGATGGCACAGCTAACACGTCTGAGGGTTTTAACCCAAGTTTTCCTGGCACAAAGTCCAGCATCCTAACCATAATATACAATAACTTTGATTTTGTCTTGGTTTAGATACTGTAGAATGCTACTTTTTGTCTGGAATTCAGAAAGTTTTGTCTAACAGCTAAAACACAGAGGATAGAGTTAAAGATTAATTTAGGTAACTAGGTTTCCTCCCCAAAGTCATCTGTCTAAATTGTTGGTATTGGTATTCTAAAATGTTTTAGTTTTGCCAGATAACTCAATCAAATCTTGACTATCACAAGCTGGGTAAACCTGTATTTAAAGAAGCCAATGCAGATATTTTGTAATTAATGGGCAAATGATTTTAGATTTATCTTGCCATCACCAATGAGAAAGGCTGAATATATTTTGGTTCAGTTTAGTGATGCTTTGCTTAGGCCTGGAGAGCTGAACCCATCACTTCAACCATGAAAAAAAAATGTTCATTTCTTATCCTGTGGGAACTTAAGAAGTGATGGGTTCGGCTCTCCAGGCCTAAGCAAAGCCTCACTAAACTGATAAGAAAAATGAACAGTATTAGATGATTAAATATAAAATAGAATAACAAAAGCCAGCTCAACATAATGTGAACTAATCTCTCCAATAAGAGTAAGGACTAAACTTGTGATTTCACTGATATAAGAAAATGAAACTCCCTCTATCAACTCAAGTTAATAGCTTCTCTTTACCTTTCAAACAGCACTAAGAGTTAAGTAACTTGTTCAAGTTCACACAGCCAACATGTATCTTCCTGGATTTAAGGGCATCTCTCTATTTGACTATACCATGACTACCTGTCTCCAAGAAAGTATAATGAATTTATCAAAGTATTTTTAGAGGACTCTAAATATACTCAGATGCATTAAATCAAGTATTTTTAGAGGCCACTAAATTCACTCAGTACATATGTAGAAAAGAACAGGTGCAAAAATATACAAATCTACTTCCAGAATTTTCAATACCAGAATTCTTTTTTAAAAGACTGGCTTCTAATTTATTTTTAAAACAAATGTCCCTCTTTGAATATTTTCCCTGTCCCTTAATAGCCAAATGTAATCACATGGAGCCTGTGGTGGGATGAGTTTGCTGAAGGGGTGGAGCAGAGCCCAGAAGAAGCTGGGAGTTAGAGAAATTAGGAAGGAGGGAAAAGGATGCAGGCAAGGAGAAAGCTAGATTTGTGAGTGTTTGTGGGATGGCTAAAGGATGGTGTGGCTCCCTGCTGTGTTATTGTGTATCAACTTCTTTGTTGCTATGATGGATTTGGCTTTCTGGTGTCTGAATAAATGTTTTGCTTCTGTCTTTAAAAAAAAAAAAAACAATAAATGTCCCTAAACAGAAATAGGAGAATATTCATTGGACATAGTTACAACCACATTATGTGATAACTAACTTTGATAAACTTGGTTCTTCTCAGTAATGCAAGGTTCAAAGACAACTCTAAAAGGCTCATGATAGAAAATGCTATCCACATCCAAAGAAAGAATTACAGCGTTTAAATGCATATTGCAACATACTATTCACTCTCTCTCTTTTTTGTTTTGTTTCTGCTTTCTTGTGGTTCATTCCATTGGTTATAATTCTTCTTTACAATGTGACTAATGTGAAAACATGTTTAATATGAATGTATATGTAGGGCCTATATCTGATTGCACATCCTCTTGGGGATGGGGGAAGGGAAGAGGGAAGAAAATTTAAAACTCAAAATCTTGTAGAACTGAATATTGTAAACTAAGAATAAATAAATATTTTTTAATCTTAAATAAATAAAAAGAAAAAACTGGTCACTTACTAATAGGCTGAAATCAGAAAGTCAGTGATACTGGTAACAATAGTAATTTTAAAAAGTTATCAGATTTTCCAATTATATTAGTGATGAGGAGTATTACATAATTTCTAATAAGCAAATTTCTATAATATTATTCCTTTTATTATTTTCTGCATTACATTCAATCAATCATGTTTTATCCTTTGAATCACTGACAGGGAGTTGGGAAAAGAAGTCACATGGTATAGAGAAAAATCTTTCTCAAGTGTAAGTCTTACCATATCAACCTTTCCCACCCTCCAAAACACACATTCAATAAACTCCTGTATCTAGCTCTCCTTTACCTCCAAGATCAAATAAAATGGCCTTTAAAGTCTCCTGCTAACTAGGTCTTCTCTATTTGACTCCCTTCCATCTACTAGGATATAATGACCCTGGCCTTTTTGCTATTCCTTATACACAACTTGATGACTTTTTAGTGACTGTACCCATCTCAGGAATGCTCCCTTTTTCACCTATGCTTCCTGGATTTCCTCTAGAGTCATCTTAAATCCTACCTTCTGTAAGATTCTCCTCCTCAACTCCCCATTCTACTCAGTAACTGCCTTCCTTCTGAGATTAAGTCTCATTTGCACTGTATATAACATGTAGATACATAGCTATCTGAAAGTCTCCCCCATTAGAATGTGAAATCCTTCGGGAAGTAACCATGTGTTTTACATTCTTTGTATTCCCCAGTAGTTGACATGATTTCTAGCACAGAGTACGTGACTAATAAATACTTGTGGATAATGCTGACAATACAAGAGGCCTTGTCTTTCAGTCAGGAAGACCTAACAGATGTGTGACACTGGGCAAGTCACTTTTTTCTCTGTGCCATACTTCCTTATATGTACAATGTAAAAATTAGATTCTATGTATTTGTGGTCTCTTTCAGGTCTAAATCTATGATCTCAAGTCTGACATTTACTAAGTATGAATCTGAGCAATTCAAATTAAATTCAAAGATGCAAAAAAGGAAGCTGAGTAGATAGAGAGCTGATTTCAAAGTCAAGAAGACTTAGATTCAAATCCCACTCTTCTCACATATTCCCCCATGAAATCACAACTCCAAATAACAAAACTAGTATTATTATTTTATTAAATTAGAATGATTTTTTTTATTTGTAAAGGACTCATTGACATTTTACACGCTAGTTAAAAGTCAAGGGTGGAGAGGCATTAAATTATTTTAACTTTTTTAATAAAACTTAAATAAGTTGACAATAAGTTAAAGTTAGCCAAAACAACACAAGGATATAAAGTTAATAACTGTATTACTTAAATTTTCTTATAAAAAGTGAGGATGGAAAAGAGAACAAAACTGAAATAGTATCCTTCAAGAATCTATATAATGATTTATACCCTTTGACCCAGTAATAGCACTTCCATTTCATTAATTAATTTAAGATAAGAAAACACATATCCTATTGAATGACTGTCTCAAACATGACTATAGATGTTATAATAATTTTAAAAATATAAGTTCATTTTAAAATGTTACTAATATCAAATTAGTGTCATTCTATATTTTCTTAATCAATAAATATTCATGTTACATGTGTTACTACGTGGGAATCTGAGAAATCTTTTGATGTTATAAAGGGGTCCTCCAACTTGAAGAGTTTGGGAAATACTAGTGAAGACAGAAAGTGACATTTCACTGGTTCTAATATTACACTGTGCACACTGAAGTTCCCAGTATATGCTATCAACAGATTGGCTTCAAAATACAATGAAAAGTAAAGGAGATAATTTTTTTTTAGTAAAGGAGGATAAGGAGGAACTAAAGGAAGAATCACTTGGCTTCGGGGCTACAGCATCTAAAATATCAAAGAGAAATTCCAAATGGAGAGCAAACAAAATATGTGTTTTCTTTAAAGATTTCATGTTCAATTTTTCCTTCCTTAAATAAGTTATTTTAAATAAATTATTATCATGGAAAGATGCAGCAAATCTCATTGAAAATGAATCACTTGATAATACATAACTCAAAATGTTACTGGACTGACAAAAAATCCAATAAATGACATATTTCAGTTCTCCCAGATAAAAACTATACTTCAATCTTCACCCATTCTCCTCTTTTCTTCTGAACCAATCTGGATTTCTTCTATAAGGCATTAATGGTTATGTCAAAGCAGATGGTGCTACTGTAAGATATGGAAAACTATCTAAAAGAAAGTTATGATCTTTCCATTAATCACATTTATTACTATAGTAGTGATAAGTTAACATGGTAAAATGAAACATGGCCAAAATTAAAAAAAAATCTTAATAGTTATTTTGTAGTTAAATTGATTGTTTAAATTTCTAACACTGAAGGCATTTATGGTAAAATAAAAAATAAATTCAACTGGATTTATACCCTAAGGCAGCAGTATGGTACCATATATCCATAGAGACAAATATCACACTGAACCTGGCAAGCAAAATTATGTTTTTTAAACATAAATGATAAGCCAGCATAAACTATGTGACATCCTAGATGTTAGTGCTAAAATAATTTCAATTACACATTCTACCTTAAGATAAATGAACATGAGCGTTTCTTATTCTCTGTGTTATTATTTTAACATGATGTTTGTCATTCAGTAATAACGAGATGACAACCTTCATTACCTGACCATATGGCAAGTGCTGTAAGTATATGTGATGATATCGGTTGTAAATTATTATAAGTTATTCCAAAAATATAAGAAAACAGATGTAACCATACTAGTAGATTATATGTTGCTGCATTATTATATGTTCTCCTGGTGTGAAAGATTCCTAAGAAGCAAAGTTAATCCAGTTTGGTCAAATGACAATTCATTTCAAGAATAATTGTATTTAAAGGATGCATTTTTTTTTAAAATAAACCAAAACATATGGCAAAATACAACTGAGCCCGCTTAAGTGAACATCTGGTTAACCTAACATAGTTGTGTATCAAAATATGAATTAAAACATAAATATGAATCATAATATTTACTTGTTAAATGATAAGGCTCATAACAATATTGGCCCATTAATATTAGGCCTACTACATAGTCAGCAGGATGCTCGCTATAAATTAAAAGTAAATGATGAACTTAGGAGTAGATTTTAACTTTAACATTCAAATAATGAAGTAATTTACTTTATGCAAAATTTTATATTTAAAAATTTTAAAGCATATTATGAAATTATAATGTGAAACCTAAAATCTCTATGTAACTTTTCTCTGGCTTAGAAGTTAGATATTTCCACATTTAATATGGTATAGCATGAAGAAGTCTAATTTTACCAGTTCAAATGCCTATGCTATATCTGAATAAATGTGCTAGAGTGGATCAAGCATTAGCTTCAAAATTGAGAAGACCTGAGGTTCGAGTCCTTTCTCAGACACATACAACCTGTGGGCATCTGGGCCTGTCATTTGATCTCTTGGTGCTTTGAGCAACTCTCTAAGACTTTCAAGTTTCAGGGAAGGTGACAGCCTATATTGGTAGAGGGAGTTTCAGTTCCTTATCCTAGTAAAGTTCCAGGTTCAGTTCCTATCCTTGGTCCTTAAACTACAAATAGTAAGAAAATGCTATATTTTAAGTTTTATATCTATTGTTTTCATTTCATTCACTCTAAAATATTTTAATCTATCCATACATAAGCACTAATGTCTCAACATTTATTCCCTACTCATTGATTTTTGAACCAGTTTTGGTAAGCCAAACCAGGAACTGAAATTAAGTATTCACCAAAAGGTTTAAATTAATGAGCTCTAGTTTAAAATAACATAAACCTTTATGTTACAATTTAAATTTAAATTATTTAAATTGCTTAGCTCTATAGTAAAGATTAATATACCTTCTGCAATGTCTCATCTGACTTTTGTTTCAGCTTCTTCTCTGAAGTATCATTCTTGACTTCCTGATCTTCACAAAATTTATAGAGTAGTTCTGGCAGAGAATAAATAACATATTATGCCACCTCATATATCACTACAATATTACTCTGTCATTTTCAGGATATAAGTTCTATATCTATAGTTTCTCAATTGTGAAGAATGTAGTCTATTTTCTTGTCAAGTCTTCGGCCAGTAGTTATACAGTGACCTCTTCCACAGCTTTGTGTCACATAATTATGGATCTTTGTAGTATCACAGTGTGGTTTTTTTCCTGCAGTACGAGCTTTTCAAAGGCGCGATAGATCTGCAGGTTAAAGATGCTATACTTTTATTCTCACTTTCATTCTTTTATAGACTATTTCCCCTTTGCTTTAAAAGTAGAAATCATTTCCATTTTATCTATTCAGTCACTACTAGTTTTGTTCTTTGGGTCTTATTCCCTGCCAGGAGAATGAAAGTGATTGCTCAACAAAGCAAACAGAGAATTAGGATGGACTGAAACTTTAAACCATTTTTGCTAAGTGAAAGATCATGTACTAGAGAAATCACAAAAGTCATTTTCCCATGAAGCTGTGAATTAATAACAATTAGAAACTCAAAATCAGCTATACTTCCTGACAAATACAAATATTAAGAAAACAATTTGCAAAGTTAAAGAAAAAACCTGAAAACCTTTGTTATAAGTACTAAAATTAAAGGAGACCAAAATTGATTAAGCTGTTCTGTTTGCATATTAGGTAAATCACTACTATCAAAAACTTTCATATTCTATAATTTTAGGGAATATTAAATCTCTCAAAAATAAAGGGAAAAGATAAAACTGAATTAGGCTAAAAGAACAGGATTAATGTTTCCTTGAGAATATTTGTTTAAAAATATAATTTTTAAAACATATTTGGATATTTTAGGTCAATGAAAACTGATTTATTAACAAAGGAAAATGAGAAAATAGTTTTATTCACCATAGAGTAACAATCATCTTGATTTAAACAGTGATTAATAAGTTTGTTAGAATGAATTAGGCATTTCTTTTGTCTTTGGAACATGTCATACTTAATTAAAATTTCTGTGTTCGTGAAATAAATGGAACACTATTCTACAAATAACAAAAGCTAAAAGAGGTAGAACTCTTCATCTAGGGAATATGTACCTTTACCTTGATAGTAATCTCTTAGCTCCCTTGTTTTTGTTTTTGTTTTGTTTTTAATTATAATCCCCTAACACAGTGGTACTGAATACATTTACAACATTTTTAAAGCAATACACAAATATGATATGCAAATAATATTCATCTTTTATGCATATTTAGCTATCTGGATGCCTACTGTATTGCTGGGTACAATATTTACCACTTACTTGTCTTAAAAACCAAGATGTTTCTGGATTCAAAGTGAATAAGCCAGAGAATAAAACAATAGTTAAATATATTAAAATAGATGCTGTAGAACCACTTACAAATAAAACCACTGAAACTCTATATTTTTAAAAATCAACTAAATTAAAGCTTATTAAAATAAACTTTTAAAAAGTAAATAAACTAAATACATGTTACAACACAATTATCTGGGGCCAAATCTATGGAACAAAATTAGCCCTTTTTCCTAATTTCTACAAATCAAATTAACAAGCATTTATTTGTGTCTAATATATCAAGATACTGCACTAGGTTCTGCTGGTTGATTGGCTATTGTCCTTTGTGCCCAAAGAGAACCAAAATCATATCTCCATGTCATGGTCAAGGTACAATATGTATGATTGTGGCTCATCCAACCAATATGAGCTTAGAAGGCTCTATAACAGGTTAGGCACAAATAGTCCATAGGAACATTTGGAGTACGGATATCTTTAAACTTGCATGGCTTCCATTTCATTTGAGCTATTGTAATTCTGCTTTGCTCACTGAGCAGAGCACCTTCTTTGATGTGGGCACACCATGCTGGGCAGCCCTGTGCCAGTGTCTCTCATGTCTCACAGTCAATTCCAAAGTGCTTCAGAGAGACCTTGAGAGTTTTCAGTAATGTTGCCAGATGCTTTCGATGAGGATGAAAATGGCACCAAGTTAAGTTGCCACACTGATGGTAAATTATTTAACTTGAAAAGACTAGAAGTCAAGACTAAAGTGGAGAGAGAGTTGATATACTGCTTTTTGTTCACAGATGACTGTGCATTCAATGCTGCCTCTGAGGATGAGATGGAACAGAACATTCTTCTTCTGCTAATTTTGGCCTGACAATTAACACCAAGAAAACAGAGGTTCTCCACCAGCCAGTACCATACCATCTATATGTGGAAACATGAGTTACAGAAAATGGAGAAATTTTGAATGCTGTGGATTAAGTTAACTTACCTTAAAAGTATATTTTCTAGGGATGTACACATAGATTATAAGGTTGGGTTAGGGTGTCTAGCAAACTGAAGATCTACAGAGCTTTTGTGCTGACCTCATTGTTGTATGCCTGGGAAACTTGGGCAGTCTACCAGCTCCATGCCAGGAAACTGAGTAGCTTACATGTGAATTGTCTTAGAAAGATCTGAGGTCCTTTCTCAAGCTGAACTCCTAAGCAATCAAACTCTACTGCAAAGAGTGTACCTCCACAGGCTGGTCACACTGTTCAAATGTCAAACATATGTTTGCCTAAAAGACAATTTTATGGAAAACTCACGCAATGCAAGCACTCACACAGAGGTCAGAAGAAGCAATACAAGGCTAGTTCTGTTGGGCTTGATTGTAAAGAATTTGTGGGAATTATCATAATTCCACAATGACTTCTAGAATCAGAAGTGAAATAGTAACAAAGAAAATTTTAACTTTGGAATTAATACATTAAAATGTGGTATTTCTACTTAAGGGGTTGAAAAACTGTAAACCAAAAAACTGGATAATTTATCCCTGGTTAACAACAAACTCAAGGAAAACAAAGAAAGAAAGTGCTCTTTTAACAAGGGAATGGTTTCATATTTGCCGATATAGAGGATGACAAGTAAAAGAATTAATGAAATGGAATGGCCTTTTCCTGGGGGTCCTTCATTGCTATTTTTGAAAGACAATCTAATTTTTTAAACTTTTATTTAATTCTTTAGGATTTTATTTTTCCCCAGTTACATGTAAAAAAATTGACATTCATTTTTAAAACTTTGAGTTCAAAATTCTCTCCCTTCTTCCCTCCCCACCCCAACCCCCTTGAGAGGGCAAGCAATTTGATTCAGGTTAAACATGTATAGTCATGTAAAACATTTCCATAATATTATATCTTGAAAGAAAGCAGAGAAGTTGTGCTATATCAATCCATAGAATGATTTATATAATTTAAGTGATAAAAGTGATCAAAGGACCCTGAAAGCTTCTTGAGAATAGAGATTGTTTCATCCAATGCATTTCTTTTTTTTTTTAAACAAATACTTTATTAACTTCTGTTTTACATCATTCATTTCCGCCAGATTTTGAGTTACAATCATTTTCCCCCCATTATTCCCCTACCCAACCTCCCAGAATAGCAGTCCCACAAGATATCGCTTCCTCCAATCTGCTCTCTCCCATACCTTCTCCCATACCCCCATCGACTTTTCCATTAGAGGAAGATGAATCTTTGTGTCCCAATGCCTGCATATCTTATCTCCCAATTATAGGCAAAAGAGTATTAATAATAGTATTTATATATATATTTGAAACATTTAATGTTACGATCTTGAATTTCAGATCCATTTCCTTCCTCCCTTGTCACCCATTCCTTCTTGGTATATAAGTAATTCAGTATATGTTGTACATGTCTAGCTATGCAAAACATTATCATAGTAGATATATTGTACAAGGCTGCTTATAATTCCCTCCCACTCATCCCACCCCCCACCTGGTCCATTCCCTACATGATCCTGTCCCTCTTCTATAGTGGGTACTTCCAACCTCCCCTCACCCCAAGGATGCCCTCCCATCCATCATCTTTCCTCTCATCCCCCTTCCCCCTATCCTGCTGCAGGTTGAGATATCCCATTTAGTATGTATGTCATTTTCTCCCTGAACCAAATTCAATGTGAATGTGGTTTTGCCTTTTTAGCCTTCCTTATTCTCCCCCTCCTTTGCACCCACTTCCCCTACATGAGATAGTTTACCCTACCATGTCTCTCCCCATCTCCTCTTGCCACTTTCCTCTCTCACCTCATAATTTCATCCCTTGAGTACTCTCCCTTCCCAACAAAATCAACCTATGCCCTCTATCCATATATAACTGTAACCATATACACACACATTCACATATGTATTCATATGACCACACCCCTTCTTCCATTATTTTCATAGTGAGAAAGATATCATCAGTCACAGTTATTGCTTTTCCATATAGGAATGTAAATAGTTCAACTTTGATAAGTTCCTTTCGATTTCTTTTCCCTGATTACCTTCTCAGGCATCTCTTCCTTCTTGTGTCTGGATGTCAAATTTTCTATTCAATTCTGGTTTTTTCCTCAAGAATGCTTGAAAGTCCTCTATTCCACTGAATGACCATATTTTCCCCTGAAACAAAATACTCAGTTTTGCTGGGTAGGTGACCCTTGGGTTCATTCCCAGCTCTTTTGCCCTCTGGAATATCATATTCCATGCCCTTCGATCCCTCAGTGTAGAAGCTGCCAGGTCCTGGGCTATTCTGATTGTGTTTCCACAATATTGAAATTGTTTCTTCCTGGCTGCTTGTAGTATTTTCTCCTTGATCTGGGGATTCTGGAACCTGGCTATAATATTCCTGGGAGTTTTCTTTTTGGGATCTTTTTCAGGAGGTGATCGGTGGATTCTTTCAACCTCTATTTTGCCCTCTGGATCTAAAACATCAGGGCAGTTTTCCTTGAGAATTTCTTGAAGGGTGATTTCTAGGTTCTTTCCTTGATCATGGCTTTCAGGTAGTCCAATAATTTTTAAATTGTCTCTCCTGGATCTATTTTCCAGGTCAGTGGTTTTTCCCATGAGATATTTCACATTGCCTTCTAATCTTTCGTTTGTTTGGATCTGCTTAACAGCATCTTGATTTCTCATAAAGTCATTAGCTTCCATTTGCTCCAGTCTAACTCTGAAGGAATGAATCTCCTCAGTGAACTTTTGAGATTCTTTTTCCATCTGGCAAATTCGACTTTTTAAGGCATTCTTCTCCTCATTGCCCTTTTGGGCCT
Organism: Gymnobelideus leadbeateri; assembly: GCA_011680675.1. Classification (NCBI taxonomy): domain Eukaryota; kingdom Metazoa; phylum Chordata; class Mammalia; order Diprotodontia; family Petauridae; genus Gymnobelideus; species Gymnobelideus leadbeateri. The sequence continues at coordinate 27,158 of WOXC01000576.1, forward strand.
CCTTTGCCATTTGAGTTAGTCTATTTTTTAAGGTGTTGTTTTCCTCAGTCAGGCTGTTGACCCTCATTTCATACTTTTCCTGCATCCTTCTCATTTCTCTTTCTAATTTTTCCTCCACTTCTCTTATTTGATTTTTAAAGTCCTTCTTAAGGTCCTCTATGGCCTGCAACCCACTCATGTTTTCCCCTGGGGCTTTTGGAGCAGGACTTCTGACCTCACAGTCCTTTTCCCGCTCTATGCCCCCAAAATAGGAGTCTAGGGTTGCATTTTTCTGTTTCCTTTGCCTTGGCATGTTGCCACTTAATTGCTTGACTTTTGGGCTTGTTGCCACACTATGGCTTTAAGGCCAGCTAGAGGAATTTTCGTCCCGAACGTGTGGGGGCAACTTCCGTTTCTGGCAAGCTATAAACCCACCCACAACTTCCACCCTAGATCACAATCCAGATCCAGGGAGGTTAAAGCAAGAGCGATTACCCCCCAAGACTGATCGCTGGATCTCCCCACGATTTGTAGGCTGGGAGCCGGAAATGCCTCTGAAAACTACACAGTGGCCTGTCTCCTCAGCAGCTTCTAGCCCCCAGGGGAGGGAGCTGACGCATTCCCCAAATACAGGTCCCAAAGTCCATAGGACACTAACCTCTTACTTTGTCCTAGGCAAGTCTATGTTGATAATTCTGGCGTCTCCACAGTTCCTGGTGTTCTGGGGTTCCTCCAGCCGGCTGCTGGCCCTGCCGCCCTGGGGCTAAAACCTCGGCTCACGTGGACCTGGGCTCGGCTCGGCTCCTGCGCTCTGCGCGCTGCCGGCTCCCAGACCACTGCGCTGGTCCTTCCTGCAGGGTGCTGGGCTGTCCTCAGCGGGAGGTTAGCTTCTCTGTGTCGTTCTGTGGGTGCTGGGGCTCCAGAAGATTTTCAGAGTCCTTTTTTACATAGTTTGTGGAGAATCTGGGGGCACAGAGGCTTGGACGAGCTGTTTCTACTCCGCCATCTTGGCTCCGCCCCCCATCCAATGCATTTCTATGCCTAGCTTTGGCCAGCTCATGGCTTGATTGCTTGAATGAGTGACACAATACAAGACTGAAGTCAAAGGACATGCAGCAATCCATAGAAGCAATTGTCTCCACCATTTTGACTATTAGGATTCCTTCCAAACACTAAAAGTAAAAATGCCATGAACCTCCCATATTATAGTAGTCACTGGAATAGCCATTGTCTGAAAAAGTATTTAATTAGAAAAAACTACTGTTAACCATTAAACATCTGTCAATAAATGTACATTTTATTAATGGTGAGAAACAAAAGCATCATTCAATGGCAGACCCAGGGTAACTTAAGACTGAACCTGTACCAGAATTATCAACTTGCTCTAAGGAAAACTGTGACACACACATCTCAGCTTCCATGGTTTTAATTTTCCTCAGCATAGAAGCAATAATTTTCATTTTACAGATTATTATACTACCTTCTCCTTTCCTTTAGACCAAAAAGAGTTTACATAACAAATTCTAAATTGTCTCTAAACACTCACTACTACTTATCTCATTTTCTTTCTTCCCAATGCAGGCTTTGCATTCTCTTCTCCACAGGCTTATTTGTCCTATCACTTCAGAGCAATTGCTCTAATATCATCAAAAATGTCCTTATAATCAGAACAAATAATTTTTATCTTTCCAATCTTACTTCACTTCCTCTGCTGCTGAACACCACTTATCTTCAGACTTCCTCTTATTATGGTTTTCATGACACAGTCCTCTCCTGAATTTCCTTCCCCTTTTCTAAAGCTAACTTTCTTCTTCCCCATCCCTTAACTGGGGAAAGGCTAAGATTATGTAAGTAAAGTCTTGATCATGTAGCTCTAAATTTATTACCTACCCCTTACTTAGAGCAATGATTTTGTTTCTTGTCCTACTTATAGCCAGATTCACAAAATCTTCCTGTATTTCATTATCCATACACACTTAATATCATCAATAGACCTGGATATGGCATTGTGAAATCCTTTTTCAGATAAATCACATAAAATTAACATATACATTCCAGAAGCAATCTTTGGTGAGTTCCATTATTCCTATTTCTCCATGCATGGACATGCTGATGGTATTTATCTATCACTATTTCTTTTTTCTCTATCTCTGAGTCAAGTTTCAATATCAAAAAATTATCATGAACCCATGGTGACTAAATTTTTAAAAACTTTTGTTTTGGAATCCTGCCATGAAAATTTCTAAGTCTAAACAAATTATACTCTTTGGCTTTTCTTCATCTGCATTTTTGTCTACCTGTTCAAAGTCCTCTGGTAGTTTAGAAAAACATAATATTTCAATTTAACTAAATAACCATACATCAACTACATTTTATTAAGGACAATTATTGGTAAGATGGAACAAAAAAGAATACAAGATAAAGTTCCTATCCACAAAGAATTTATACTCTATGGGAAGATGTAAATAATTTAAATGGGAATTGATAGATGTGATACTATGCTATGTAATGCTATTTAGTAGAAACAAAAAGTGCAATAGGAATTACAGAAAAAAAAATTGATTGGGACTATGATCATCAAGGAAGAATTCAAGAAAAAGATGGAACTTCCAAATGGCCTTTCAGGAAAAAGAGAATATGGATGAATAAAAAGGGAACTGCAAAAGAGAGAGACATAAAACATGCAAAGGAAAAGGAAATGGGGAGAAGAGTAAAGAAACCAGACTCATTGAAGAAGAAAAAGTTCATGAAAGGGAAGAATAGAAAATAAAGGTGTGTGTGTGTGTGTGTGTGTGTGTGTGTTCATTTATATATTTACCTTCTCTTTCTTGCTCCAGATATGCATTCGCTTCTTGCATTTTAGCTACTTCAACAGATCTAAAAACTTTAAGTTGATCCAACTCTTCTTCAAGATTCACACTATTTAAGAATTCAAAATAATATATTAATTTTTAATATACTGAAATATAAAAGTAAACATTAGTCAAATCAGTCAATAAATATTTACTATGTGTCTAGTATATGTCAAGCACTATACCAGGCACTGAGGATATAAAAAAATATACAAATGATAGTCCTTGCTCTGAAGGAACTCACAAACCTAAGATGGCAATACCATCCTAACAACTGGGTACAAAGAATCTATATACAGAATAAACTGGAAACAATCCACAAGAGACAAGGCACTAGTTAGGAGAGATTTGGAAAGGCTTCTGGTACAAGTCAGGATTTGAAGCTTGGACTTGAAGAAAGCCAGGATGGGAAGACAATAAGGAAGACTATTCCAGGTATGGTGGGACAGCCACTGAAAATGCTCAGGATGGGAGTATGTGGGGAGATAGAGTATCTCATGCAAGGAATGGCAAGGAAGCAAGTATTACTGGACTGAAGAGTATGGGGGGAGGAGTAAAGTATACGAAGACTGGAAAGGTGTGGGGAGGGGTTAGATTGTAGTACAGGGCTTTGAATGCCAAGCAGAGTTATACAGTTTACTAGCCTTTTAGGATTGTAGAAGTTCAAGAAAAAATAAAAGTGCTAAGTAATTTTGTTTCACATCATCTAAGTAAGTGGGCCAAAGTTTCAGAAAGCCACAAAATAACTGAAGGTCATGTATTCTAAGAAATAGATTTATTCACCTGGGACTATTAACAATGATAGAACTAGTTTCCATATGCATAACATAAATCAAAAGTTCTAGGTTTTGTACTAATGAATGTTTATGTATGGTTATATGCTTTTTTTAATAAGATAAATGACTAAATGTTCACTTAAAGCTAAATCTTTCATTTGTTGGATTACTTTTAAATATGCCGATTTCAAACTATCAAAGTACAATATAAGCTAAAAACAAGAATTAAGGGAAGAAATGGAAAGAAGAAATATGAGGGTTGTCTTGGAAATTTTCCATATAAATCATCTGGGCTGAATATTACTCAGTGGAATAAATCTTCAAGATAAGACAATGTGAAGTAAAGGATTTTGTTAATTCTCAGATAAAATGGAAGATTTTTACTCCAAGTTTTTGAGATGGAGGATAATATAGTTATATATGCACTCTAGCAAGATATGGAGGTCAGATTATGGAAGATAGATTAGAGAAAGAAAAGATTAGAGACCAAAAAATAATTAAGAGGCTGCTAGAACAGTCAAGAGATGATGAAGATCTGACCTGTAGTGGCAGCCATGTGCATGAAGAAAAGAACAAGGATATATATTTTATGAACTGAAAAATCTCTAACGTCTACTGAGAAAAATTCTTATTCTTCAAAATTTATAATAAAAAATCCACAATAGAAAATTCAGCACTTTGAACAGGCATCTTTTGAAGTGTTCTTCTAGGGAGGAAAAAATGTTTTAACAGCATCAATAATAATTAAAGAAGCTTTTTAATGTGCATATGTTTAAATCATTCTAACATTTCCTCTTTTGTGAAAATAGGGACATAGTAAGTGAAAACAATCTCAGACTACTCTTTTTTAAAGACTATTAAGTATAGGTATGCTAAAATAGCAGTCTTGGGGATCATGAAAAGTATTATATAGTTCAGTGCTTCTCAAAGACTGGTCTTTGAGGCATCCAGGTGGTTCTAGAGATAGCTTTTTAAACTCATTAATACAATGTAATTAAGCCTACAATTTCATTTCTTACAAAAATTGATAACGTATTTGCCATAACTAATAAAGAAGCATTTTAAGGGTCTATTCTTTGCCAGGAACTATGATAGGGGATAGAATAAAGAAGACATTATCTTGTTACTTCATTAAAAGGTATCTTGCCTGTCCTTTTCATTCTGAAGACTGGTCTTAGGAAGATGTGGGTAAGAGAGAAAGTTGGGAAGGTACAGCAAGTAAGAGGGAAATTTCAAAAAGACTGTTTCCTGGGTTTTTTACTCTGGCAAGGATCAAAGAAATTAGTGAATACTAATCTTGCTCATCTCTGTGTGACCAGGAAGATATGCAACAAACTACCCAGGAATGATAATCAGTTAACCTTTAAAATGATTATAAAGGATATTTTTCCAAAAACATTTTGATGGTGTATCACATTATATTCAATATGTTTACATTTTTAAAAAGTTATTTAAGTTGGTGTGGTCAATCTACCAAAGCAGATTCAAGATCAATATAAAGGTTATTTAAATAATTACAACACAGTTCATATTTGGGCTGCACTAATGAAAGAAAAATAATAATATTATCTAAATTACTTTACAGATTTAATGTCATACCAATCAAATTACCAAGATGACAATTTATAGAGCTAGACAAAAATAACAAAATTCACATGGAGAAAGAACAAAGGAGATAGACTCTGAAGAAAATGGGAATGAAGGAGGAAAGATAAAGGAACAGTGTTCTCACCTTCTCACCTCACTTTAAGGTCTGATATTGCTGAATCTGTTTCCTTCACATCTTTTCTCCCTGGTTTCTTTGAAGTTCCTGACCTTTTGTTCTTCCAAATGAACTTTGTTATTATTTTTTCTAATTCAGATACTTTTTTAGTAATTTAATTAGGATGACACTGAATAAAAAGATTAGTTAGGTAAAACTGTCATTTAAAAAATTATATTGGTTTTACCTTCCCATGAGAAATAAATATTCCTTCATTTATTTAGATATGAGTTTATTTGCATAAAAAGTATTTTATGTTTATGTTCATATAATTCCTGTTTCTGTTTTGGCAAGTGTATGCTTAGGTATTTTATACTCTCTAGTTATTTTTAAATGTTCTAAAATAATATTGAATAATATTACTGACATATATTGCAGTTTGTCTGTTTTTCTCTTTTGATTATATCTATCTTAACTTTAACTTTGTCTGAGATCATGATTGCTATCCCTGCTTTTTGTTTTACCTAATAACATCTACTCCTGTTCTTTATTTCATCTTTATGTATATCTCTCATTTTGATAGTGTTTCCTGAAAACAACCTATTTGTTGAATTCTGCTATCCATTTCTGTTTTATGGGTAAATTCACCCCATTCACATTCTAAGCCACGATTGTTGTTTATTTTCCTCCTTACTACTTCTCCTCACTATCTTTCTCATCCTATTTACCCTATCCCTCTTCACTCCTTTGCTTTACTTCTACCCACTACCTTGCCCTTCTATTCTTTAACCTATTCATCCCTCTAAGAGTCCCTCCCTTATCCTCTCCCTGCCCTTTCTAAGGTATCCCCTTGCCCTATTATTTCTCTCTGAATTTAAAAGACTTTTATACCCTTCTAGATATAAATGTTGTTCCCTCTTTACCATATTTCTGTTAAAGGTTTCAGTACTACCTGCCCTTCCCCCCACTAGCTTTTTCTGTTACCATTTTTTCTTTTTTGTCTCATTTGTATGAGATAAATGCTTCTTTTTATCTCTCCCTACAGTGTTTTTTTTTTTTTTGTAGAATCACCCCATCATACTCAGCTCATCCCAAGCCTTCTCTCAAACTACTCAAATAATGATGACAGTCATAAGAGCACTGCTAATATTTTTGGGTCCTTATTAATTTGTTTGTTTACTTTTAGTTTACAAGATTCAATTCCACAATTCCTTGAGTTTCAAATTTTCTCTCCCTATCTCCCCTCCCCCCCATGGTGACATACAATCAAGTACAGAATCTGCAAATACTTTCACATTGGACATTAGTCAGGTTATAAAGACAGACTGTATCAGATGGAATGAAAAATGGTAAAGAGGAAACAAAACCAAACAAGAAAAAGATTAGGTAGTTTGCTTCAATCTGGATTCAAACTCAGTTCTTTCTAGTTCTTTCTCTGGATATAGACATCTCTCTCTATCATGAGTCTTTTGGGATTGACTTATATCACTGCATTGCTGAGAAGAGTCCAGTCTATGCTAATATTTTTTTAAGAATTTTTTTTTTTGCTTTTTGGAGGGGGGAATGCAGGGCAATTGGGATTAAGTGACTTGTACAAGGTCACATGGCTAATAAATATAGAAACTGCTAAACCTTGTGTGATCCTGACTGTGACTCCACAATATCTGAACTATTTCTTTCCAGATAAAATATTTTCTCTTTGACCTGAGAGCTCTAGAATTTGGTTATAGTATTCTAAGAGTTTTCTTTTGGGGATCTCTTACAGGAGGTGACTGGTGAATTAACTGGAGATGGCTCTGGAGGAGAAAATGAGGCTGGTGACTTTGAACAGTCCTCAAATCAAAGTCAACTGCAAGTCATGCCATCCCCTCCCTGATGTCATGATTCTCTTCCAGAATGAAGGACAAACACAACAAGAAAAACCTAGTAGATTAATTGAATTCTTCCTTTACCCTCTAGATCTAAGATAGGAGGGCTGTTTTTTGATAATCAATTGAAATGTGAATCTAGGCTCTTTTTTTGATAGTGGCTTTCAGGTATTCCAATATTTCTTAAATTATCTTTCCTCAATCTATTTGCCAAGTCATTTATTTTACAATGAGATTTCAATTTTTTTCTATTTTTCATGCTTTTGACTATTGTTTCTTGATGCCTCATGGAATAATTAGTTTCCCCTTGCCCAATTCTATTAAGAAATTATTTTTTTCAGTGATATTTTGTACCTCATTCCATTTGGCCAAGTCTGCTTATTGAGTTCTTTTCACCAATAATTGTGTGGCTTTTTTTTTTACCATTAGAATCAATTCTGGGTTTATTTTCTTCAGTATTTTTGTGCCTCTTTTATTAAGCTATTAATTCTCTTTTCATAAATTTCTTATGTAACTCTCACTTCATTTTGATCCACTTTGCCATTTTGAGATCTGGTATTACCTAGGCCACCTTCCTCGCCATTTTTTCCCATTAATTCTCTTTATATTCTTGACCTTTTGTTCTTCAAAATTGACTATATTATTTTTTCTAGCACTATAAAATATTTTGGTACTTTAGAATGGCAGTAAATAAGCAAATTCATTAAGGTAGAATTGTAATTTTAATTATGTTGGATCAGCCTATCCATGATAAATTAATATTTTTTCCAATTGTTAGATTTGACTTTATGTAAAATGTATTTTGTAATTATTTGTATAGTTTGAGGGTTTGTCTTGGCAGGCAGACTCACAATTATTTTTCTACTCTGTCTACAGTCATTTAAAATGGAATTTCTCTTTCTCTTGATGCTGGACTTCATTGATAACATATAGAAAGGTTGATGATTTATGTAGGTTTATTATTTATCCTGTGACTTTGCTAAAGCTGTTAATTATTTCAGCTAGTTTTTAAGTTGATTCTCTAAGTATATCCTCATGTAATCTACTGTGATAGTTTTGTTTCCTCATTACCTATTTCTAATTCCTTCACTTCTTTTTTCTTCTCTTATTGCTATGGCTAGAACTTCCAGTGTAATACTGAATAATAGTAGTGATAATAGGCATCTTTCCTTCACCCCTGATTGTATTCTGAAGGCCTCTGACTTAGCCCCATTACAGATAATGCTGGCTGATAGTTTTTGATAGGTACTACTTGTCACTTTAAGGAAAGTTCCATTTATTCCTAGCTTCCCTGTTTCCGTAATAACTTCCTATGGTCAGGTTCCTTTTTAAATTTTTTCCCTCATTTTCCCAGCCTTTTCCTTGACTTTTAACTTTATGTTAAAGTTGAGTTCTGCTCCAGGGTTGGAGAGGGAATTGTCCCAGGCTTTGGGTCTTTTATGCTGCTGTGTTCAAAGTTAGTTCAAGTGGGGCAGCTAGGTGACACAGTGAATAGAGCACCAGCCCTGGAGTCAGGAGGACCTGAGTTCAAATCTGACTTAAAAACACTTAACACTCACTAGCCGTGTCACCTTGAGCAAGCAAGTCACTTAACCTCAACTGCCCTGCCTTCCCCTCTCCAAAAAGCAAAAATAAAAATAAAATAAAATAAAAGTTAGCTCAAGGTAATGGGTGAGGGTAATCTGTAAATTTCAGTTCTTCTAAGGTGATATGATCTAAGTAGAGGTGTGTTTGCTACTCTCTTGATCTGTGAGTGACCACAAGCATGCTTTTCTGCCCTGGAACTGTGATGAGGCTCCTTGCTCCACTGTGGTTATAAGCTGTGGTATGCTAGTGCTCTTCCTCATCCTGGGACTGCCATCCAGAACTTTGACTTGGATCTGAGTATGGTCAAAATGACAGAGTTCTCAGGGCAGCTAGGTGGTGCAGTGAGTAAGAGCGTCGGCCTCGGAGTTGGGATGACCCGAAATCAAATCCAGCCTCAGAAAATGAGCACCCACACACAAATAATGACTGGCCATGTAACCTTGAGCAAGTAACTTAACCCCAATTGCTTAAAAAAAAATAAAAAATAACAGAGTTCTGCCTCCAGTGCTAGCAAAGAGACCCCTATAATCGCCTTCTGACCAGTTGTTTCCCCCTTATGGTCTGCAAGCTGAGCTGAGAGCTCCAGGAGCAGGTGCTGCTACTCCTAATTCAGTCTCTCCTAAGGTCTTTTGAGTTTACGCTTTGGTCTTCCCTGCCACTATAGTAGCTTTTTATGATAAAGTTCTTTTTTGCTGTTTGCTAATTTTTCCAGTTTATTTTTTTCACTTTGAACTTTATGTTAAAGTTGGGGCCTGCTCACCTAGGAACGGGAAGGCGCTGTGCCAAGCTTCAGGTTTTTTCATGATGCTATTTTCAGAGCTTGTTCTAGGTGATGAACATGTTTTTGGTATGTCCAAGGTAGTGTGGTCCTGGAAGTAGGGTCACTGCTCTCCTGGTTCCCTGCAACCACAACTGCTAACACTCCTCTCTACAAGGTCCCCTGCTCCGTTGTGACTGACCACCAGCACTCCTCTCTGCCCTAGACTGTGACCCAAAATTGCATATTGGCAATAGAATTGCCAATTAGTACCATCTATACCCAGTACCAGCAGAAAGTCCCATGTAATTTCTTTCTAACAGTTATCTGACTCCAGGTAACTGCTGGTTCTAAGAACTCCTGAAGTTGCTGCATAGCCATTGCTGGTGTTCTCTACAAATCTACTCCAGGCTGTCACCCACTCGAGGGTAACAGACTTCTCCTGCTGACCTCTTAAGTTTTCTTAGGCCAGAAAAACGTTTCACCCTGACTTTATGTTGGCTCTGCAACTCCAAAATTTGATTTGAGGCTTTATTTTAAAGTTGTTTGAGGAGAATGTTGAGAGTTCAACTCAGTTGCTGCCTTTAAGCCATGATTTTCTAAAGCTGTCTTTAATGATTAAGCAATTAGAAGCAGAGTAAATAAACTTTTGACCTACTTTAAAAATGAGCACTGAAGACAGATTTCTTGATTATCCATATAAAAAGGGCAATGTTAGTGGAGGTGTCATGGCAATGGTAATTTTGAAGATCTTCCCTGCCCCTCGTAATAGCAAGCAAACAAGTACTTAGCACCTTGTTTCAGTTGAGCCTTGCCCTTATATCAAGTCTTTGTTAAGAAACAGAACTTGTGAAACCCACAGTGGGAGGGACTTGCTGATGTAACAGAAAGGGGCAGAACAAGGAGGAGCTAATGACCAGAATAAAGAGCTGAGCACAAGATGAGAGAGAGCCAGAACTGCTGGGAGCAAGCAGCATGGAGGCTGAGCAGCTAGCATGAATGAGAGAGGAGCATTCTTGCTTAAGGGAGCCTGTTTTGTTTTAAAGGCCTGATAGAGGGAAGGTTTAGGAAGGCTTGGGAATGTTGGTGTTCATGGCATTGGTGATGTGTACTAACTTTGTGGTTACTATGATGAATCTGACTTTCTGATTTGGGGATTTGGCTTTCTGGAATTTTAATAAATGCTTTGATTCTGTCCTCTGCGTGGACAGCCTGTTACATTTTGTGATTCATAACTACACCAACATATTCAAAGCTGCCGTGGGGCTGTGAAAATCACAGTGGTGTTATAGGAAGCAGGGACTAATAAATGGCAAGAGGAAAATATGCTTTCTGATCCAGGGATTTTCCTGGAGAATGTTTGGACCCTAGGGAAATGAATATGATTCAAAAGGACAGTAGGGGTAAGTAATCATAAGTAGGAATTACAGCAATTGGTAAAAGAGTCTCAGGTTCCCCCATTACTACTCTCCTACTCCTTACCACCTCCAATAATACTTCCCAAGAATTTTTCTTCTAATTTGGGGTAATCAAAAACTAGGTGAACTGAACTTAGGCAATTGTAAGAAAAATTTAAACAAGTAAATGAAACATTAGAACAATGACTCAAGAAGGTGGGTCTAATAGGGGGTGATGTAGAGTCTTTGTTATTCATAGAATTCCATCAACTATGAGAGTTTACAGATTATTTGTTGTTACAAAATCAAAAGAATTAATTTATCACCATTTGGGGCAGGGGAATGAGGGTTAAATTTTCCATCCCTTTTGATGTAGAAAAATTAGGAAACCCTGCAGACCAGGCACTATAAAGATGAATTATAATCAGTTCTGTAATAGAAGGGTGCAAGGGAGGGAGTTAAATTTTAAAACACATGAAGTTGAGAAAGAGAAATTCCATTCAAAATTATTATAGAATGCATAAAATGTTGGAATATCTATCTACCAAAATATACATGGTAACTGAAAGCAATTACAAATCTCTACTTACAGAAATAAATATGGACCAAAATAGTTAAGAGAAATATTAATTGCTCATAAGGTATGCTCAGTGGAAATAATAAAAGTGACAATACCTAAATAATTTTGTTGTTCAGTTTATAGTTATCAAACTACAAAAAGTATATTTTTTAAAAATAACCTAGAAAAAAATAAGAACAAAATTCATCTTGTAGAAGAAAAGTTCAAGACTCTCTATTTGTAAATTCCTAACAAAAGCACTGCAATAAAATTCAAATGACACTGAGGTACTACTTCATACCTATCAAATTGTCTAATATGACAGAAAAGGAAAATAATGAATGTTGGAGAAGATATGGGAAAATTGGAACATTAATGAATGGTGGAGTCATGAACTGATTGAACCATTCTAGAGAGTAATCTGGAACTGCGGAAAGGACAATCAGATCATGCATACCCTTTGATCCAACAATTCCACTACCACATTACCCTCACCCATTACCTCTAAATTTTCTCTAAATCTCTATAGCAAAGAGATCATAAAAAGGTGAAAAGGACCCACACGTATGAAAATATTTACAGCGGCTCTTTTTGTGGTGGCAAAGAATTGGAAATTGAGGCAGTGCCCATCAATTGGGGAAATGGCTGAACAAGTTGTGGAATATGAATGTAATGGAATACTATTTTGCTATAAGAAATGATGAGCAGGCAGATTTTAGAAAAACCTGGAAAGCCTTACATGAATTGATGCTGAGTGAAGTAAGCAGAATAAGAACAATTTACACAATAACAGCAACATTGTACAATGATCAGTTATGATTAATTTAGCTCTTCTCAGCAATATAATGATATAAGACAATTCCAAAGGACTGATGGAAAATACTACCCACATCCAGAGAAAGAACTGTGGAGCTTGAATGTAGACTGAAGCATATTATTTTCACTTTATTTTTTTTTTTTTAGTTTTTGTTCCTTTTGTTTTGTTTTTTCTTTCACCAAATGACTAATAGGGAAATATGTTTTACATGTGTACATATGTATATAATGTTTATCAAATTGCTTACCATTTTAAGAAGGAGAGAGGGGAAGGAGGGAAGGAGAAAAATTTGGAACTCAAAATCTTATAAAAATGAATGTTAAAAATTGTCTATACATGTAATTGAAAAAATAAAATAATATTTTAAAATAGCACTGCAATAGAAGATAACCAAATGTCTCATTAAAGTATGATATGATTTTTAATGACTTAAAGTTTGATGTTAGTGAAAAATTCTTTCCAAAAAGATTTATTACATTATCTTCTCAATTATGTCAAAAGTTTTACAGACTACTTTTATCTTTAATCATCTTAAGCAATTTATACTACTGAAGGGTTTCATAGTACATATTCAGAGAAGAATCATCAGAATTTGCCACTCCCTTAATAAAATTAGGTACTTTTGCATCATATCATAGAAGTCAACTAGGATAACTATGTACATATACAGTTGGCTATGTGTACATATACAGCAGTATACATATATAACTTAATACAGTTATTTTTCTTTAACTTATATTTGTCAAATAATCCACATGGAACATAAGTGGGGATAAACATAGTTGATGTGAAGGTTATTTCTCTTTCAGTATTGAAGATAAAAGATATAAGATCATCAATAAACATGCATCAAACATTTATTACGTGGCAAGCACTTTTCCCTTGAAAATGATTTGTACAAAGTTCTGTATTCATCTTCTTCTACTTCTTTTAATAGTCTGTGTCCTATTTGTTTGACATTATTCACAAGTTACTACTCCCAAAGAGTTCTCTCAATTTTGTTAGTTTTGGGTTCCTTGTCTTTCTCTTCAATTGCAGCTTCATCACCTATCCTAACTCTTTTCTTAGCTGCTTCTTCAGTGTCTTTTCTGCAATGTCAGTCTTACTACTCCACGGGAATATAGGAAAGCATCAAGGTAAACCTAGAACGATTTTAGTACATCTTTCCACTGTGTCTTCTCTTGGGTCAATGGTGATAGAAAATTCACTGGACTCAGAATCCCAGAAGTATAGTAAATTATTAAGTTTCAGTCTAAATAGAAAGGCAGAATAGAAACCAACACCAAACTAGCCAATCAACTCTAAAATTGACTGACCATCTCTTCCTGCCTCAATCATTTTGTTTAAGAATTTGATTCTACTGGCTGGTCTAGTACTAGCAAGTGACTGCTCCAGTCACTCCTGGACAAAAACAAAAAGCCACTACACCAGGAAAATGGCTGACAGATTTTCTCTTAATGATGTCTTATCTGAGTCTAGAAATTTAAACCCACAAGGCTGGCCACAAGGTCCTTGGGGAAACCAATCCCTTGGTACTGGGGCATACCCAGGACATTCTGGAGTATACTCTGGTCAAGGAGCACTTGGGGCCTACCTTAGTCCAACAGCACCTGAAGCCTACCCTGAACCAGCAGCACCGGGAACCTACCCTGGACCAGTAGCACCTGGAACCTATGCAGCTTCAGGACAGCCTAGTGCTCCTGGAGCTTATCCACCTTCAGGGACCATGAGTACCCCTAGTAGACCAACAGTGCCTGTGGGAGGCCTGCTGATAGTGCCTTATGATCTTCCCTTGCAAGAAGGAATTATGCCTCACACGCTGATAACCATTATGGGCACAACAAACCCAATGCAAACAAAATTGCCTTAAATTTCAGGAAAGGAAATGATGTGGCCTTCCACTTCAATGCTTGCTTCAATGAGGACAACAGATGAATAATTGTTTGTAATTCAAAATTCAACAATAACTGGAGAAAGGAGAAAAGACATGCTATGTTCCCATTTGAAACTGGTAAACCATTCAAAACAATTCAAAACCATTCAAAATTCAAGTTCTCATCGAGACTGATCATTTCAAGGTTGCTATCAATGATGCCAACTTGTAATACAATCATCATGTGAAAAATTTCATTGAGATCAATGTGCTGGTTATTTCTGATGATATTAACCTTACCAGTACCCTCATATATTATGATATAAATTTAAAGAATCAGAAATATTTTTAAAGGAATTTTCCTGTAAAACATATACTTAAATGCTTGCTGCCCATTATAAGAGAAATCTTAAACATGCTCATATTCCATTTACTTTCTTTGTCATGGCTATGCAAAATTTAATCAATGTTCTTTCACTAAGTAAAAAAAAGAATTTGTTTCTACCAAACTTTCCTATGGTAGCAAGATTTTTAATTATTTTTTCTCTGATCATGACGATGCAAATGCCTGGAATAGGCAGCAGGTCCTTTTCTTTATCACACTTAATTTTGACTATTAAATATTAATTTCTAGGAAAAGTAGTTTCTTCAGTCAGTGAAATTAGTTTTTTATTGAATCAGAAGAATTTTAATCAGTTATCTCAGGAAAATTTCCTTATTTTTTATACAAAGAATTTATTACCAGTTTCATCATCCTGTCAACTTCAGCTTGGAAAAAAAAAACTTCATATTTTTCTCTTTCTTATTTGGGATGCATTCATTCTATCTAATTGAATAGCTTCTAATCTCTAAGCAATATTGTCAGCTATCCAAGGAACCTTCTCTACTTTAACCCAGGTCATCCACATCAACTTGATCATCAGATACAGACAATGTGCACAAGAACTTTGGAAGTGAAAGGGAGAAAGGAGAAGCTAAACGGAATAGAAAGTTCCAAGGAAGGAAACTTTTTAAAGTATTTTAATATGTCTGTAGACATATAAATTAGAAACCAAAGGAAGTGTTGAAATTAGAGATGTATGATAGAGGAAATAACTATTGCAAGTCCATGAAAGAAACAGGAGGGGTGGGATACAAAGGTACAGACAAAATTAACTTTAGTGAGATATAAAGATCACCTCCTCCTTCAGTGACCAGAGTAAAGGAGAAAAGAATAGGTGATCATGCTGAGAACTGTGAGAAATGATCATATCAGATCCTCAATCTCATAGAAGCACAAAAAGATGCTATTATAAGGGAGAAGGAATGTTTGGGGTCTTGAACAGAGAGACAGGAAGATTTGGAATATAGACTACGAGAAATAAGATACAGCATTAAGTTCCGAGCATGTGGAAAAGTATTTCAGTTAGTCAAAACAGGTGGTTGTAAAAGGAAACAGAGAGCAGTAGTCAGATAAGCTGGAAGAAATAAAGGAAAGGTCTTTTAAGGACTTGGAAAAAGGAAAAAATGAAGATGGATGAAGGAGAATGACTTCTAAGCATTCTTACTTCAACCATTCATCCAATTTCTAGATATTCTCAATACCCTGTTTGTCCTCTTTTAGATGGATACAAGCCCTATCTTCTAAATGACCCACTTAGAAAGTAAAGCACCAAACTAGAGATGATATTCCAGAGGCGCTCCTACCAGAACAACAAGTACCAGTACTATTTATGCAATTTAAGATTTCATTAGCTTTTTAAATTGCACTGTTAATTTAAGGATGTGCCCATATCTTTTTTCATACGTTTATGAGTGAACTATATTTGCCTTGCAACAACCATAATTCTTTTGAGCCTTAAGGACAACTATGATACTGTAAGACCTCTAGCTCTAAGTCACTGGTGGCAAACTCACCAGTTCAAAACTCCTAAGTGGGACCTAATCAGATTAAAATGTAATTGAGAAATATCTAAATAAAAATACAACATAAAATAGATGTTAACTTCTGGTTTCCTAAGTCAATATTTGGCCCCCAGAGACTCATTTCTATTTGAATTTGACTCCACTGTTCTAAGTGTCCTCTGCACTGGTGATCAGAAGGCTGTTTCTTGGTAGAGTGAAAAGAATGATAGATTTGAAGTCAAAGCACCTGGATTCAAATTCTTGTACTTCTCGGTGACTTAAGCTAGTGACTTAGCCTCTTTGGGTCTCAAGTGCTTTATCTATAAAATGAGGAGAGAGGTTAAACTATATAGCTTTTGATGTTTCTTTTAGTTCTAAATATATGATCTATGTATGGCAGATGTATTGTCTTGAGGCAGACAACCAGTGGTGAGAACTAATACCTTCCCATTAATTCTTTCAGTCTATAGTTTTCCTAAGATTGGCTGTTTGAGTGCTCTACATTTTATACTTAGGGTCTAAACCCAGGGTGGCTCATGAGTTCTACTATCCTCTTTACTTCCTTCTTTACTTTAGGAAATATAGTAGACAGCATGCCTATCAAATTCTCCAGTTTATGAAGTTCATGTATCATTATCACTTTATCATTTGTCCTTAAAGCTTTGTCCCTTCAGTTCCTTGGTCCCTCTCCCCTTCATCAGATGGATTTTCTGGCATGTGACCCATATTTATGAACCATGCATTTTTCTGCTCTCCCTGGTGTTACAGGAACCGCAGCTATGAGTAATGCCACTGATACCCTCTAGTGGCAGCAGTGAAATCTTTGCACTAACAACTCTCCTAAAAAATTACTCAGATTAATCATTGGTTGTGTTCCTCACCACTCACCACCTCTAGTCAAGGACCAGATTTCGAGCTCCCTAGAAAGCCAACTCCTAGGATCTGAGGGAGATAAATAGTTTTAAGCTGAGATGTGGATGCTGATTGTGGATTTTCCATACCATCATAATTTTGTGATCTTTTTCTTCTTTTCTGATAAAGAAAATATCTTCACGTATCCAAAAAAAAAAACACCTTAGTTCTTTCTTTTCCCCTCTCCCAATCTACCTTATATCATATTTATTTATGTGTAAATTATATCCTTCCTTATTAGACTTAAATTGTAGATTACATTGGAAAAAGTACTAGTGCTAGAGTTAGACAAACTAAAGTCAAATTCAACCCCTAATACTTATATTACCTGTTTAACCTAAGGTAAGTATTTACCTTCCCTGAAACTGAGTATCTTCATCTATAAAATGAGAACAGATGGACTAGTTGGCCTGTGAGATTCTTTCTAGCTTTAAATCTATGATCCCGCAACTAAATCATTTTTATTATATAAAATGGGTACTTAATACATGTCTGCTGTTGAACTGAAATGAATTTACTAAGAGGATGGGTATAGAAATAAATCAGCATATGAATCCCTGGTGGGCTCATTTATTCAAGTTTGAAAAATCAGTAAAGTGAATCTTAAGGATCCCAGCATAAATTTTAAGTCACAATAATAAAGATCAAACAAAAATCTAAAGTTGAAAGAGATCTCAGAGATTACCTAATCCAAATGCCCTCATTTTACAGCAATTGTAAAATGAATTCAGGGAGGTTAAATGTTTTTCTGGAGATCATAGAAGTAATAATTAGCAGAGTCAGGATTAAAATTCAAACCCACAGATTTCCTCTCACTCTAAATCCAGTGCTCTTCCTATTATTCTACACAGCCTCCATATTGGTATAGAGATGGTGAGGATATAGAGGAAAACCACTAGGAGATGTCATTCAGACAGATGTCTTTCAAACAGGGCCAAGAGACTGATCCAAACCCCAGAGGGTAAGTGGGTATGCCTGACTTAGAGTAATAGGGCACTAAAGATATGGTTTCAGAGGGGGAAAGCCCTACCTAAACACATTTGCAACAGAGACCACGGTGCTGAGTCAGAATACCAGGAAGACTGAGCCTTGATGGATGGAATGGATAGAATGCATCTAGTCAGGTTTATAAGAACCAGCTTGGAAGACTTGGTTGGTCTTCTGAGATAGATATTTTTTTCCAAATGCTTTATTAACTTCTGGTTTACATCATTCATTTTCGACAGATTTTGAGTTAAATTTTTTCCCCATTTTTCACCTACCCCCACACCAGATTAGCAGTACCACAGGATATCCCCTCATCCAATTTGCTCTCTCCCATACCCCCTTTGACTTTTTCAGTATGGCAAGGTGAATCTCTGTGCCCCAATGCCTGTATATCTTATTTTCCAATTATATGTAAAAGAGTATTAATAATAGTATTTATATATTTTTAAACATTTGATTTTAAAATTTTGAATTCCAGATTCATTCCCTTCCTCCCTTTGTCACCCACCCAGATAAGCAATTAAGTATGTTATACATGTGTAGCTATGCAAAACATTACCATAGTAGATATATTGCAAAAGATTGACTATATTTCACTCCCTCCTATCCCACCTTCCACTTGGTCTATTCCCTATTTTGATCCTGTTCCTTTTCAAAAATGGGTGCTTCCAACTTCCCTCCTGCCTTCCCTTCCATCATCCCCTGTCTCATCCCCTTCCCCCTACTCTCCTGTAGGGTGAGATATCCTATTTAGCATGTATGTCATTCTTTCCCTGATCCAAATTCAATGAGAATAAGGTTTTGCCTTTTTGCCTTCCTATTCTCCCCCTCCCTTTTAACCATTTTTCCTTGCCTCTTCTGTGAGAGATAGTTTATGCCATTCTATCTCTCCCCATCTCCTCTCGTTATATTCCTCTCTCACCCCTTAATTTCACCTTTTAAGTATCATCCCTTCCTATTAAATTCTACCTGTGTCCTCTATCTATGTATACCTGTAAACATATATACACGCATTCACATACATATTCATATGCCCATATACCCTTCTTCAACTATTCATCAGTTACACTTATCGTTTTTCCATGTAGGAATGTAAATAGTTCAACTTTGATAAGTTCCTTTTGATTTCTTTTCCCTGTTTACTTTCTCAAGTATCTCTTGCTTCTTGTATCTGAATGTCAAATTTTCTATTCAACTCTGGTTTTTCCCTCAAGAATGCTTGAAAGTCCTTTATTCCACTGAATTACCATATTTTCCCCTGAAACATGATAGTCAGTTTTGCTGGGTAGGTGATTCCTGGTTTTAGTCCCAGGTCTTTTGCCCTCTGGAATATCATATTCCATTCCCTTCAATCCCTCAGTGTAGAAGCTGCCAGATCCTGTGCTATCTTGATTGTGTTTCCACAATCTTGAAATTGTTTCTTCCTGGCTGCTTGTAGTATTTTTTCCTTGATCTGGGAATTCTAGAACCTGGCTACAATATTTCTAGGAGTGTTCTTTTCGGGATCTTTTTCAGGAGGTGATTGGTAGATTCTTTCACCCTCTATTTTGCCTTCTGGTTCTAAAACATCAGGGCAATTTTCCTTGAGAATTTCTTGAAGGATGATTCTTTGGTTCAAAGAAGGTTCCTTCTTTGATCATGATTTTGGTTCAAAGAAGGTTCCTTCTTTGATCATGATTTTCAGGTAGTCCAATAATTTTTAAATGATCTCTCCTGGATCTATTTTCCTGGTCAGTGGTTTTTCCCATGAGATATTTCACATTGCCTTCTATTCTTTCATTGGTTTGGATCTACTTAACAGCATCTTGATTTCTCATAAAGTCACCGGCTTCCATTTGCTCCAGTCTAATTCTGAAGGAATGAATCTCCTCAGTGAGCTTTTGAGATTCTTTTTCCATCTGGCAAATTTGGCTTTTTAAGGCATTCTTCTTCTCATTGCCTTTTTGAGCCTCTTTTGCCATTTGAGTTAGTCAATTTTTAAGGTGTTATTTTCCTCTGTCAGGCTGTTGACTCTCATTTCATACTTTTCTTGCATATTTCTCTTCCCAATTTTCCCCCACTTCTCTTATCTGCTTCTTAAGGTCCTCTATGGCCTGTAACCAGCTCGTATTTTCATTTGGGGCTTTTGGTGCAGGAGTTCTGACCTCCCAGTCCTCCTCCTGTCCATGCTTTGGTCCTCTTTGCCCCCAAAATAGGAGTCTAATGTTTCATTTTTCTGTTTATTTTGTTTCCTTTGCCTAGTCATGTTGCTACTCAATTATTTGACTTTTGGGCTTGTTGCCACAGTAGGACTCTGCCACCAGACAGGGGAGCTTCTGTCCCAAATGCTGGGGTTTTCTCAGCTGCCAGAGGTATTAGTTGGGTGCCCTCTCTGTAGCCTCCACACACTCTGGCAAGCTGGTCACACACCCCAAGACCTCCACCCCAGACCACAATCCAGATCCAAAAAGGTTAAAGCAAGAGCGATTCTCTGTCCCCCCCCCCCCCAGCCTGGTCACTGGGTCCCCCTACAGTCCGCAGGCCAGGAGCTGAAGCTGCTGCCTGTCTGCAGCTGTGCTGAAGCATCTCAGTGGCTTCTCGCCCCCAGGGAAAGAGGCTGATGCTCTCCCAACTAATGAGTCCCAAAGTCCATAGGGCACTGACCTCTCACTTTGTCACTGGCAACTATGTGTTGGTAATTCTGGAAATTCCACATCTGCTGGTGTTCTGGCATACCTCCAGCCACTTGCTGGTCAGGCCACCCTGGGGCTAAAACCTCCATCTCACAACTCACGTGGGGCTGGGTTCAGCTCCCAGAGTGCTATTGCTGGCCACTCCCTGCCTGGCTACCAGGCTGTCCTCAGTGGGAGGTTAGCTTCCCTGTGTCATTTTGTGGGTTCTGTAGCTCCAGAGTTTGTTCAGAGTCTCCTTTTATATAAATTAGAATTGGTGTGGGCCAGAGCTGCAGGGAAATGCTGTCTCTACTCCTCCATCTTGACTGAGCCCCCTGAGATAGATATTTTGATTTGTTCAATAAGACAGAGAGTAACAACAATAAAAAACAATAACAACTCCAACAATATACTTAATAAAAATAATAGCTGGAATTTATGCAAGTGCTTTAAGCTTTGCAAAGTCATTTACAAAGTTTCTCATTTCTCCTTGCAACAACCCTAGTAGCTACGTGCTATTATTATCCATCCTTGTTTTACAGATGAGAAAACAGAAGCAGATAACAGTTATGTCACTTGCCCAGGATCACCCGGTTAGTAAATGTCTGAGGCCAGAATTGAATTCAGGTATGCGTGACTCCAGGTCCAGCTCTCTGTTTACTGCACCACATAGATGTCTGTATATTTAGTTTTTACACAATGGCTGCTCTCTGTCCCTCTCTGCATAATTTTGTAGGAGTGTGGATCTCTCCAGGTAGTAGTGAGCAGGTGCTGATACTCCTGATATTTCCCTGGAAATTTTGATTGGGTCCCTCTTACTTTCATAGCACTGGTTCATGTACAAAAATATGTATTTTTTCCTTGTTGCCAAAAATTGGAATTTAAGTAGTTCTCTTATTATCAAAGGAAAGTGGAATAACTTTTATGAACTGAGGCATATCAGTCAACAGAATAAGGAAAACAATTTATACAATGACAATATTATATAAAACAAAACAAAACAAGATAAGTTACAAGTCCAAATGAATAAAAAATGAAACATACCCTCTTGTCAATGACATACTGATTTTTTGCTACTTCCTACTTGAAAAGTAAATTAACCCAATTTTTAAAATCATAAAGAACTTTCAACAACCCGTTCAAATGTCAGATCTGCTATGAAGTATAACTTGATTCCTCTCATCAGCAAAGAACACTCTTTCATAAGACCTTATGTAACACATGCTTTTTAAAAACTGTATTGAAAACCACTTTTAAACTAAAAATCCCCCTATAAATGTTATTATTGTTTTGTATAATACTTGTTTATGTAAATAAAGTACTCCTGATACACACTCACTAAGTTGCCATGAGGCCATGTGTTATTTGAATCTTTTTGTCTCTATTATGTTTAGCACAAAGTAGACACTTAATAAACACTTGTTGGGTTGCAATTATTGAGTTATTATTCTCATTAGATGCTTAATCAAACAAATAGACCTTAAAACAAAAGGGAAAATAATATTTTCAAATACAGCAAATAGCATTTTAATTATGTTATTTGCAGCCCCTGAAAAGAGCAGAAGGTATGAATTGAACAATACATTTGGTGTCAAAAGTATTAACAGAAGCAAAACATAATGACCTGCCAACTATGGAAAGGCATTAGCCATTATAGGATGCATTTGCTGAAAGAATTTTGAGAGAGTAAAGTTTATTTATAAATAAAGCTTCTTTACATGTATAAGTTTTGTTAAAAACTACTAATTAATAAAATACTTTTAAAGTCCCGTCACAAAAATTTTAAAGACCTCGGAGCTGAGGAATGTGTTTCTTTTCAGTGTAATTTTCTACAGGGAATAGGGCTTGTGGAGAGTGGCTAGGAAGCTTAACATTGATGTTAGGTCTAAATAAATCATGTTAGAATTAAAAGGGCCATAAACTTTTAAAGCTAAAAGGGAATTTAGAATAATTTAATCAAGACCAATCTCCTAATTTAAAGAGATGCAGACCAAGAATCATTTTTAAAATTAGATACATAGGCCTGAGATGAAATTATTTGAAATAAAGGTTCATTTGTTTTTCCTGGCTTACAAGATTTATTCTTTTTGTCTTAAGTAGCTTAAGTTCTGCAGAAATTTTTGAAAAATTCTGGGAGTTTCTGAACACTTCTAGACATAGTATATATGTATAAATATAATTCCAATTCTAACTTCTCATTAACTTCTGTAAATTCAAAGAGCAAACACCAGGTCACTGGATTATAGGACTGAGAATTGAAAAAGACTTTTCTAAAAACTATATATCCCAACTCCCCCATTTTACAAATAACCTAAATAACTACAAATAAGTAGACCAAAGGTGTGGACTGATTTGCCAGTGTCACGCATAGAATAAGTAATAGAATCTAGGATATCTAATGGATGATATTTCCTCTGATAATTTCTCGGTCAAATTTCAGCTTCCCTCCCTTTTACTTCCTACCAATTGTCTAAACATGGTGGAGTTGCAGTTCAGGTGACTTTGATGAAGTAAGAATAGAAGCTGAAACTGAATTAAAATGAGTTTTCCTTATTTTAATGCAAAATGATATTCCTTAAATTCATAATCCTACAAATGAGTTCTATATAAATGAAACTCTTATTGTTTTGAAAGCTACTTACTGAAATTAGTTTCTTTTACATATATCAAGTAATCATCAACAATAAATTATTGAAGTAATACAAATTATTTAAATTACATTAATTATTTAAATTAGTTATTAAAAGCTATTTTAATTATATTTAAATTTTTATTATAAGTTTAATAAAAATCAGTAAATTTTAATGTTTAAACATACA
Source organism: Gymnobelideus leadbeateri (assembly GCA_011680675.1). Classification (NCBI taxonomy): domain Eukaryota; kingdom Metazoa; phylum Chordata; class Mammalia; order Diprotodontia; family Petauridae; genus Gymnobelideus; species Gymnobelideus leadbeateri. Next base: position 50,578 of record WOXC01000576.1, read on the forward strand.
AAGAAAAACTGAAAAAGGAAGTTTTATTTAAAATTTGACTTTCTCCTTACTATGTACAGTTTGGGTTGCTTTTTCATTATTGTTGTGTATAAAATTCAAATTTGACAAAGTACTGTCGACAGTGTCCTATTGTTCTACTCTTTGCCCATTTGTAAACTTCCTTATTATTATTATGTTCCTTATTATTCCTTATCTTCCTTATTATTTTATGTTTTAGTGATTCATAAAGCTCTTTCCTTCCTTTTTTTAGTATAATCCTCACTATTTCTCCTTTCATCCCTAATTCATCCCCCCACAAAAGAAAAAGAAAAGAAAAGCTCTCCCTTATAACAAACACTTCTTCTAGCCATGTAAAACAACCATAACTGGCTGTCTCTGAAAAGTATGTCTTGTTCTGTATCATAAATCTTTATGTGAATAGGTGGGAAGAATTCATTATGTTGATTAAAGTTCTTAAGTGTTTCACAGTTATTCATCTTAATGATTTTGTAGCAATAGATCAAATTATTCTCCTGGTTCTGCACACTCCACTCTATACTGGTTCATATAAGTCCCCTCAATTTTCTTTGAATCTGTTACTTTCATCATCTCTTTTTTTTCCCAGCTCTTCCCTAAGTGATGGGCAGTCACTTTGTTTCAAGTTCTTTGCTACAAAAGAAATTACTGCTATAAATATTTTTGTACATATGGATATTTTCTTTTGATGTTATTGACGCCTTTGCTGTACAAGCCTAGTAATGGTATCATTGGGTTAAAGTGTGACCAGAATTTAGTGACTTTCAGATATATTTCTAAATTGCTTTCCAGAATAACTGGACTACTTTAGAGATTAACCAACAATGTATTATTGTACTTATTCTTAGAATTCTTTAAAGGATTATAATATTTCATTCTTTTTCTCATCCTTTGGTGGATATGAGGTAGAACTTCAGAGAGGTTTTTAAATTTACATTTCTTTTATTATTACTATTTAGAGTACTTTTTCATATGGTTATTGATGGTTGGTTTTTCTTAGTTTGAGAACTACCTGATTATATCCTTTTACTCTCTATGTTAACAAACTTAGATCAATTCTCTGTACTTTTTGAATTTCAGAATTTTATCAAATTTGGAAGTGAAAAAACTTTTATTAAGTACCTACTATCTAGACGGTCCAGTGAATAGAGCACTGGGCCTGAGGCAGGAAGACCTAAGTTCAAATCTAGCTTCAGACACTTATTACCTGGACAAGTAACCTGTTTGCCTTAATGCAGTAGGGAAGGAAATGCCGTACCATTCCAGTATCTTTGCCAAGAAAACCCCAAATGGGGTCAAGAAGAGTTGGACATGACAGGAAACAACTAACAACTACAACATTCCTGTCAGTGCACAGTCAGACCACTGACTTGTCAGATCAATGATCAGAATTAATATTAAGAAAGAAGAATAGCCAGACACAATTGAACAACATTTCAAACATGACGCTAAATGCTTTACAAATATGATTTCACATTTGATCTTCAGAACAACACTGAAAGGTAGGTAGTTTTACTAGTGCCATCTTACAATGGAGAAACTAAGGCAGAGAGAGGTGAGGTGACTCAGCAGGGTCCAACAGCTAGAAAGTTCCCACTGCTGGATTTGAACTCAAGTCTGCCTGAGCGTGAGTCCAGGGCTCTAATCTCCTGAATTACCTCACTGTCTACATTTGTGAGGGTTTTTGCTACTTCCAGTGCCCAGGATATGTGAAGCTTCTCTCTGTTCATGAATTTCCTTGTATGATTTCTCATAAAGTAAGTAGTACGGTGTGGCTAGGTGGCTCAGTGAATAGAGCACTGACCCTGGAGTCAGAAGGACCCGAGTTCAAATCTGGCCTCAGATACTTAACACAAAAACTAGCCCTGTGACCTTGGGCAAGTCACTTAACCCCAACTGCCCTCCAAAAAGAAAAAAATTAGTCAATAAAGTAAGTAGCACAGTAGGATCACAGATTTAGAGTTGGAAGGGATGGTAAAAGAACATCAAGTCCAACTCCATTACTTGGCCAGTGTCACATGGGAAGCATCACAAGGGTAAGGTTGAGCCCAAACCCAGGGCACTCTCCACAATGCCACTCCTGAGCCAAATACATCTCTTCACCTCTCTGAACCCCAATTTTCTCAACCTCCAACCTGGGTGATCCAGGACAGTTAGGTTGTAGCATTCTCTGAGACTGTCAAATGAAGGGTCTTAAACTCCATCATGTTGTTGATAGAATCTTAGATAGATACAAATTTTTTAAAGATTAAATTCTTAGCTTAATAGATTTTATTACTGAGACAATCTAAAAATATTATTGAAAAGGAAAAAAGGACCTTATAACTTTTACAGAAGAATTTGTAGCTCTTTTAGTTGTAATGAAAAAAAGAAAAACTAGAAGCAATCTATATGTTCAATCACTGGACAATGACTTAATAAATTATGGCTTTTTAGTGTAATAAGATATGAGTCTATGAGAATAAATATAAAGAGTACAAGAAAATATTAAAGACAATAACTGATATAAAGCAGGATCAGCTGACTATAAACAGCATGCTGAGTGACAACAATCACTTCACAGAACAAAAATAAATACAACTTTTATGGAATTCTCCACATCAAGGATTTTAGATCCTCATGAATGCATCACTAATGTTTCACAAAAATCACATAATAATAATAATAATAATGATACCAAATATTTACAGAGTGCTTATTATATGCCAGGCACTGTGCTAAGAACTTTATAATTATTATCTTATTCGATCCCTACCCTAATAGAATTCACAATCTAATGGGAGAAGACAGAAGATAAAGAGGAACTGAAAAGAGGAGGGGGAAGGCTACTTGTTGTAGGGACATAATGAAGTCTGACAGCAGGACTGGAAAATTATTTGAAGAGGTGTGAGTTACAGAGTTGATGTCATCTGGCAATATGATGAGCTTCTGGAGATCATAAAGGCCAAGGGAGCATAGCCAGGGAGGAAATTAGGCCTCTGAGTAGCCCATGTGCTTTTCTTCTCATTCATTTATTAAACCTGAACTATATTTTCCAACACACGTTTTATAATCTTCCCTAATGTAACCATTAAAATTAACAAATATAAAAGTATAAGTTGTCTTATTTGGAGGAACTTGTCCAATGGTTCAAAGAATTTAGTTCTTTATCTTCTGCAGTAGATGTTATTGCATGTACTTCAGTTATCCTAAAAGGGTCAATTTTATTTCTAATAAATACAAAGTCTATTCATAACAATGTGGAATAATGTTTTTAATGATGTATTTCATGATTTGCAAACTGCAATTACTATAATAACAAGGTTCTACTTAATGAATGCATTTAGTAAAAAACCTTACAGTTATAGATTCTATCTTAACTGACAGGACATATCTAGGATTATACTACATTTCTTACGTTTCAACTTAAAACAATTAAAAAAGGCCTACATTATATATGTTCAATAGAAACTGACCCTTGGCTACAAGTATGGATAGTAGTTACTGCTATATCAAACATAAATAGACAAATGACAATATATTTAACATAAAATTGTATAACCTAAAAGCAATATATAACTAAAAGTTACCAAAGAAAGGATCATTGCTATCCTGCCACCTCAGTGTCTTCTTCCTAGCTCAATGTTAAAGAAAATAAAATATATACCATATTATGGGTAAATTTAGCATATCGTGACAGATAAAATAGTACCATTCTGTTGGGCAAAGTCACATACCTTGGCTACATTTTTTAAAAATACTGTACAAAGAGACTTAGATACAAAATCAATTTTTCCTCGAAATGTCTAACTGTATATCTATTTAAAATTAATTGTGGTCTTCCATTTAGAAAAGTAGAGAATAAGAATTCATCAGATTAGTATCTCAAGAGAAAAATATGGGATGATTTGGAAATGGCTATAACTTTGAAGGAAGACACAGGAAGAGGTGAGAAGGTAGTTCTGGCTATAGTAAGAGAATCAGAGAGTTAGCACCAGAGTTCTCAACTAGGTCTTAAGACAGTTGAAGAAAGAAAAATTAAAAGGAATGTCTGGGGCAGTTAGGTGGCACACAGGCACTTACTAGCTTCTGTGCTTCTGGGTAAGTCAACCCCAAATGTCTTTCCCAAACTCTCCCCCTCCCCCCACCCCAAAGTCCTTCATTGGGAATACTGTCCTCAAATACTGCAAGGATACTGAGAGAGAAGGTAGCAGGACCAAAGCAGTCAATTTAAGAAATCTGAAATTCAAATAATGATCTTATACCAAGAAGTATAAGGAACCAATATTACATAAGACCAAAAACCATTCCTCAAGAGAATAGTAGCCAATGGATATGAATAAATGTTTCTCAAAAGAACTTCCAACTATCATTACTCATAAGAAACATTATTCCAATCAGGTAACTAATCTACAATCAATAAGCATTTTTAAAGTTGTTTACTATATGCCAGACACTATGTTAAAGACCCAGGATACAAAGAAAAAGTGAAAATATTCTTTGCTCTCAAGAAGCTTACATTCTAATGGGGGAGATAATATGTAGAGATGAAAACTAAGAAAGATGACAGGAGCTTAATTTGCAATTTCAATGGTATAGGAAACTCCTGCATAAGGAAATTTTGTCAATGTACAGCCTTAGTCAATGTAATAGCCTTAGTTGCCTAGAGAACTGAGAAGTAAAGTCACTTGCCCAGGATCACCCAGCTAGAGTGCTTCCTTTTTTTTTTCCCAAAATTTTATTTTAGACTCAATCAATAGAACACGAATACAGAATAGAGAAAGGAAACAAAAATATATCATAAACTTAAATATTAGAACTTAAATACAAAGTTAGAAAGAAAAAAAGCATTTCATGTGCTTAACAGAACATGAGAGGATTAAAAATATGTAACAATTTTAATTTCAAGAAATCCTGTACGATAAACAATACTCATTGTGTTTAGAATTGTCCATCTTTTCTTTGCTTCCTTGTGAGTTTTCTTTTGTTCTCTGCTGTGCACCTTTTTACTTTGTTTTTCCTCCTTACCCCCTAACCACCTTCCCCACCAAAGGCCACAGTAAAGTTTAGATATGTTCCTCTATCACTATAAGTATATACATACACATATACATACATACATACATATACTTTCCCAAACCTATCATACTCCTGATCTTTGCTTTTATGCATGTGTATATCTCGTTTCCTATCCCTCCTGCCTCCTTTACTTCTATCCACTACCTTGCCTTCCTATGACTTGCCTAACCCCTTCTAAGGATTCCTCCCCTATCCTTCCATTTCCATAAATCTAAACATCCTTCTATACCCCTATTTTACCTATCCTCTCACCCTCCTCTCTAAAGATCCCTCCCTTGTCCTCTCCCCCCTCCCTATGCTCCTACCATTTTATTTCTTCTGAATTTAGAAAACTATTAATCTTCTAGATATTTATGTATCGTTCCCTCTTAACCCATTCCTGATGAAAGCAGGTTACCAAAACTACCAGCCCTCCTTCCCCATCTAATTCCTCTGTATTAGTTCTTCCTCTTGCACCTTATATGTATAAAATAATTATTCTTTTAAGCTGTTCCTAAATGGTTTTACTTTTTAAATTCATATCTCAGATTTACTCCAATCTTTCTTATGAGCTACCCAATTATTGGTAAGAATCTTAGACATACCTTTCACATTTTATATATACAAAAAGTAAACAATCTGTCCTTATGGATCCCTTATAATCAGTCTTTGTTATGTATGTGCTTTATATTTCTCTTGGTTCTTGTAGGTCAAATCTTCTATTAAGTTCAGGATTTTTTTTAACAGTTTTGAAAGTTTGAGAGTTTATCAAATGTTCATTTTTTTTTTCATTTAGGATAATATTTAACTTTGCAGGGTATGATATTTTTGTCCAGAGGCCCAGTTCTTTTTCTCTTTGATATGTTGTGTTCCAAGATCTGTGGTCCTTTAATGTCTCTGCTGTTAGGACTTATGTAATTCTAACTGTGATACCATTATATTTAAATTGTTTTGATCTTTAAGCTTTTAATATTTTTTCCTTGAGCGGGGGGTTTTGGAATTTGCCTATCATATTCCTATGAGTCTTCCTCATAGGATCTCTTTTAAGTGGTGATAGATGGATTTTTTTTTCTATTTCTACTTTCCCCCCTTGTTCTAATGCTTCAGGGCAATTTTCTTTAACTATTTCTTATATTATTGTATCAAGATTCCTTTTTTGATTGTAACTTTCAGTCAGTCCAATTATTTTCATATTTTCTCTTCTTGATCTATTCTCCAAATCTGTTGTTTTTCTTATAAGATGTTTCACTTTCTCATCTATTTTTCATTACCCATATTTTGTTTAATTATTTCTCAATCACTTATAATGTTACTGGCTTCACTTTGCCTAGTTCTAGTTTTCAAGGTATCATTTTCTCCCTTAACATACTGGATCTCCTTTTCTAATTGGCTGACTTTCCTTTCATAACCTTCTTGTTTTTCTTGGATTATTCTTTTTTTTTTTAAGTTTTCCTTTCATCTCTGTCATTTGATTTTTGAAGTCTTTTTTCAGATGTTCTATGAATTCTTTTTGGGCAGGTGACCATTTTACATCACTCTTTAGAGGTTTCTTTACTTCAATATCCTCCTCTGAAGATGAACCCCAGTCATCTCTATTCCCATAACAGCTTTGTATGAATTCTTTCTCCTTTGCCTGTGCATTTTTTTGTCATAATACCTTAATTTTTGTAATCAACTCTTGCCCTGAGATGTGGGAAATGGTGCCTCTTGTCCCAGATCTTCAGTTCTCCCCTCTAGCCTAGAATCAAAGCCAAACCTCCACCCTCCTGTAAGTGCCTGCAGCTAGGGGCTTTTTGCCCCACTGCTTCTGCACTCACCAGGCATGGGCTGATTCTTTCCCCTGCTGCTCTTTGCCGCACAGCTGAGTCTAGCATTCCTTATTGGCAGAGGTTCCCTCAATCTTTTAGGGCTCAAATGCCCAATTCCCCTCACTATCCCTGGGGTAAAAGTTCAGGTGGCTGGGGTTGAGGCAGCCTCTTAAACTAACTAACCCCAGAACTTGCCATTTGTTATTAAAACAGAACCTAGCCTGGAGATGTTAACTCTTTACATGGACCAAACCTTGTCCTAGGATTTTTCTTCCAATCTTCTCAAATTGTCCCAGGAAGGCCTTAGTTATGCCCCTATTCTTATTTATCTCCACCCACACTTTGTTTGCCCTAAGATGCTATTTTAACTCTTTTGTGTGAGAAAATCTTGAAAGCTTGGAATTTTCTGACCTTACTCTGCCATCTTTCCAGAATCCTCCTAGTGTACTTCTAAGACAGGATTTGAATTTACAATTTCCTGGCTTTAAGAGTTAACTCTCTATCATTCCCAGGTGCTTCATATATAAATAGGTATATACAAATAATTAATAATAAAAGAAATACAAATCAAAAGAAATCTGAAATTTCATCTCATAATCAGAAAATTGGCAAAGATGACAAAAGAGAGGAATAGTCAATGTTGAAGGGGTTGTAGAAAAACAGGTACATGGTTGATGGAGCTATTTGCTCCAACTATTCCACAAAGCAATTTCTTATGCAAAGAAAGTAATTAAAATGCCAATGCCTTTGGATCTAGGGATCCCAATGCTAGTCATAAGCCCTAAAAAAGTCAATGATAAAAAAATATAAACAAAATTTTTATATTAGCATTATTTGTAATAACAAAGAACTGGAAACAAAGTAGATGCCTATGGATTTGGGAATGGCTAAACAAACTGGTATATGAGTGAAATAGGTGAAATAGTGAAATAAGCTAAAAGGAACAATGAATATAAAAAATTCAGAAATAAAGAGACATACATATCATGAAAACAAGACACACAATGACTACATTAATGTAAACTAAAGGAACAACAAAATATTTGAAATTGAATACTGTGAAATTATAATGGCTGAGGCAGATCCAAAGAACAGATATGAAGATATTCCTTCCCTCATTTCCTTCTACTGCTTTGCAGAGGTGGGAGTGGGGAGGGGAGCCACTTAGGGGAATAGAACTGTACATATTATGTTAGACTTTTTCATTGCATTAGTACTACTGTACTCCCACCCCCCTTTTTTTTATTATAAGGGAAGACTATTTCTAGGAAAGGGATGGAAGTAAATGCAAGTGACATAAAAAGGTAAATAGTTTTAAAACAAAATATCAAAAAAGAAGATATAGTTAGCCCAGTCTGTTGCCATATATGCTTTGGCAGTCGCTAGAGTAGCAGGTGAACCACACTGGTCCTTTAAGGAAATAATCCCTCAGTTCCTTTATGTGGCCTCAATTATAAAAGGTCTAGCCTGGAGGGTAAATGCATTAGAAAATATACCTAAACTCTGACTTTTTAAAGGGAAGAGATCCTTATCAAAGTGATTGGTTGGTAAGGAGACAAAGTGGAGTACAATTTCATATCTTTTTTATTTAGAAGATCTGTTCTTTTGTCTTTTGTTTTTATTATATTGTGTGATCCATGGGTATTTTCTTGCATTTTAACCCTTGAGACTGAAACACTGAACTGGCAGAGGTTAGGCCTGGCCCACAATACCTGCAGTACAGAAAAATATGAACTTAGGAAAAAGGGAAAAACTGAGAGATTTTTCAGTTTGCACAATTATGTTCTTCACTAAATGGAAATGCTTAAGTCTCCTAGATGCCACATTTAAGCACATTACATGCCACATACAGCAATAAAATAGATGATACATACAAAGACAGACAAGTTGGTGTTAATAATGACCGACTGGTCATTGGCAGGAGGGCAGCAACTCTTTAAATATATTTCTGAAATAATGATAGTAAGTCAATGAAAGAAAAACAATGTATAAAAATCTAATCTAAATAAAACTGTTTAGAAATTCATGTGGAGTTAAAATATATAAAACACAGAACTGTATTTCAAATACTTTGAAACCTTTAAAATATTGTGATTTAAGAATCATTTATATCATATATATCTTATTTTGATCAAGAACCATTATTTATATCTGTCTGTTGTAATATTACTCTCTAGTAGTTTATAAGACTTCAGACCTTTAGGAACAGTTTACAGTTTCCAGTTTCCAAGTGGATAGTTTCCCTTAATGACAACTAACAGAGTATTCCTTATTAAACTTCCAAACTACAAAATTTTAATAACATAAATGAGAATGACTAAAGTGTTCACAAAAGTTATGATACTAAGTAACTGCTCACTACTTTCTTTTAAATCATATTAAATCAAGAAATATACCAAACATTTTTAAAAAGAACACTTTATTTCATAAAATATTTAAAGATGATAATGTTTTAGGTAAAATTATTTTGTAGACCTCAAGATTCATCAGCAATATTAATCTGTCAGGGCAGGGGGTCATCAACATTTTGACAGTAAGCACAATTTACTTCACACCCTTTAATAACAAGAGATAAAGCAGATAAGAAATGGAAGCAGAATAAAGTCAGGTGAAAAAAGTAATCACCTCCAATGCAGCAGCTTGTGCGCTGTTCATCCAATCATTTAACATAGAAGTCATGCTTGAAATATTTTTAAACTTCATGTTTCTAGAAACTCTTTATTTTTATCTTACTCTGGGTTTAAAAAGAGACTATGATACCTGTGGTCTTACATGAAGTTACATTCAGATTTGTAAGAAGCAGAAATTAAATCAACAGAGACTTTGCTGGTACAGGTGTATTTAAAAAAAAAAAACACAACAGTACCAGGAGTCTATAACACATGAATAGGATATCTGATATATCTGTTTGCTACTTTTTCCCTATTTCTGTTGAGGACATAGTCTTCCTTCCAGATAGGAAAACAGATAAGCAAGGAGTCATCCACAATTCCTTACTCTCTTCTACCAATCCTATACTCAGTCAATTGCCAGTTCTTGTTCATTCTACCTCTACATTTCTTGCACACCTCTCCTTTTCTCCAACCATACCATAATTCAAGCCCTTAACACCTCTTACCTATACTGCAGAGATAGTCTCTTAACTTATCTCTTTGCATTTAGCCAGCATTCTTTTAAATCCATATTCACATAGCTAACAAATTATATTCCTAAAGCAGTATGATCTAAACATCATCACTACCCTTTCTAATGTCTAGTAGACCTTAGGATAAAATGTAAGATCCTGTTAGGAATTTAAAGTCTTTCACAGTCTGGCCTATTTTTTTCTGGGCTGATTACATAAATTCCCCTTTAGATATGCTATCTTTCAGTCAAATGGATTACTTACTGTTCCTTATATAAGATATTTCTTTCCCTACCCCTCTGACTTTACATAGGCTGTGCCTCTTTCCTAGAATATTGGCTCTCCTCACTCTTGCCTCTTAAAAACCCTCATTCCCTTCAAAGCTAAGTTCAAATTCATCTCCTGCAAGAGGACTTTCTGAATTCTCCTAGTTATTAGTGCCCCCCTCCAATTACAAGGTATCTATTTTGTAAATGTTTCGACTTATTAATCAACATACACATTGTTCCCTTCCTCAATGTGATGACATATCCCTGTGGTAAGTGGCTATTCTATATTTGTCTCTGTATCCCTGTAGCTTGTCACAATCCCGGAACAAAGCAGTCACCTAATAAATGCCTGTGGAATTCAATGACTCGCCCATCTTTCAAGAATCAGGTGTCACTTTCTCCATGAAGTATTTCTTGATTTTTCTACCCTAAAATTATCTTTTTCTTTCCCTGAATAGCCATAATACTTTAACTCTCTTATTGTACTTTTTCTCCTTTGCACTGGAGTATATCCATTATCCTTACTAGAATATAAGCTTCTTATTGACAAGGACTGTATCTTATTCATCTTTCTATTCCCCAAAGTACCTAGCATAGTGCCGTGTAGAGGGAAGCTCAAGAAATGTTTGAATGAATAAATTTATGAAAAGTTTCAAAGACAGATATTCCATTACCAGCATTAAATATTTATTCAGCATCCACAGAATATGTTGCACAATATTCAACCCCTTAGAGTTCATAGTTCAAGTTTAACATGGTCTTTTCTCTAAAAGAGCTTACAGTTTTGTGAAACAACTTATAATTTAGCTTTATGGGCATTATGTAAAGAGCTCAGTGCCATAAAATGATATGATAATTTATAATTTGCTTTAAAAATTCAATAAACTTTGATGCTCAGTGCCACACCTGTTGCCAAATTCTTAGACTAGCTATCTATGAAATTCACAATCTTCTACAAAAATTTGACATTCTCGTGGCTAAAATTACTGCAAGGTAAAGAAATAGTTAAATAGCAGCAAAAGGCTAATTATACTGGGCTAATTTCCTTTTGTCTACAAGAAAAGAAAGTTTTCTTTCATTGACAGACTGAGTATAATAATATGTGAATTATAAGATCAAAGAAGCAAACTGTATGTTTTCTAAAATATGAGTTTCCTTCACCAAGTTTTATACTTACTGTATCTAAAAGAGCTGTGTGAAGGGATCAGCATTAAGCCCAAAGGACAGGCAATGCACAGCAAGAAAGAAAGTAACTCCCTCGTGTCTTCTTCAGGTCACTACCAAGGACCATGTTAGCAGATCCACACCAGACCCTTAACAGGCAGCTCTGCTGCTACCAGTAATTAGCTTGGACAGCTCTGGCTCCAAGAGTAGCAGCAAGGCTACACCATAATGAGCTCAGCTGGGATTAGCAGGACAGGGCAGGGAACCAAGAGAGCTGAGGCATTCTGCATTGCGTATGTATCAAGGAGATCAAACAAGGATGGCTGGCTAGGTTATCCCCTCACCACCTCATTCCAAAAATGAAGCACGGCAGTGTGTAAAATACAGGCTAATGAAGAGCGACACCTCCAACAGATGAGAGCCACATTAATTAACACAATCCCTAGATCATGTTATACAGTTTCTGTTAGTAGTAGCAAACGTACAACTTGTCACTGCATTATGAAAAAAGCCAGTGTTTTTTTTTCTTTTCTTTTTTCTTGGTAAAAAGAAGATGGTATAATCTTCAAATTATGTAAGGACTCTCTCTAGTGGCCTTCGAGCCACATAAAAACCTTCCCAAATGTTTCTCCAAGTACATATTGTTGAAAAAAGAAAACTCACTTTTCAATCAATAGCTTCTGGTGTTCCCTTTTGAAATATGTCAGCTCATTCCACAGAGCATTAGAATCTTCTTGTCGGAGCTGCTGGGACTCTCCTCTCCTCATTTGTTTGTTTCTGTCAGTCCTATTTCATAATCAAGATGTTTTATTATTTTTCTAAAGTTTAAAATCTAGAAAAACTCATACATCTCTTAACTTTAAAAATCCATTAGATATATTCCTGAAAGGTAATATGAATGCAGTTTTGATTGGATAATACTTCAAAAACCTAGTATGTTTAAATTAAAGATCTAAAATAATTTCATAAAGCTGGACTGCTGTTGTGAAAGCAGAGCTCTTAATATGACATATGGCAGTACTAGTTCTATCTCTCAAATTCTGCCAATAGAGAAAATGTACATTGTAGAGATGTCACAGTCTCCAAGAAAGGTTATAAGCCATCAGCTAATCCAGCATATGTTGCCAACAAATCTGTAAGTGGTATAAATGCCCAGTCTTAAAAGCAAGCTGTTAGGTATTCATTGGAAAGTAAGTCATGTGCTTAGAGTAGTAGAATCTAAAGTTATTTTACATTTTGTTTTTGCTCGGGTGCAATTTGATAACATTTTCCATCCACCAGGAAAAGAATTAAAAAGTGGTATAATCAGAAGAACTTTCTCTACCATGATCCAATTTTATCAATAGACAGTGGAAATTTCCTTTTGAATCTCAATTTTCAAGAAATAAAAATCACCTCTTGATTTATAATTTGGAAAAGTGCTGTACTGGACAATTTAGAAATGTTATTTCTTCATACAAGCAAACAATGTGTACCATTAACACTGCCCTGAAGGATCTCTCACCAAAGAAGAGACTATATACTACATTTTCTGTGCTCATTCAGTCCTTTGCCCTCTGTTGATACTGTTAACAAGGGAGCCACTTACTACTAACTGAGATTTGAACACCTGTTCACAGCAATTGAACTGAGACCAACAATTCATTCAGATAGCTATAGAACAAACCAATGGATTGTTAAGATTTTCAACACATTCTATGTTAAACAAAATTGAAAACTGTTAACTGTAAGTTATAGATCATATATGCCTTGTCTTTATATTTTAAAGTTGTGGATTTTATTTTTATCTAACAAGCATTGTTATAAAAGTAAATATTCAATCATCTATAATATGCTATTAATTTAAAATTACATATTTTAATTAAATCTACAGAGATACTAAAAGGTAAAATAAATAATTTTCAACTGTTAAGTAGCATCACTACAATTTCAAGACACTAAAGGTTGGCATATGTAGTTTGTCATACATCAGATAATTCTACAGAATCCACCAAGAGCACCTAAAACGCTGCTGTGTTCCACTTACTATTGAGGGAGGCATTTTTTATGAGCTACGTAACTCACCTGCCATAGTTTTCTTCCAACTGTTTTAACTGCTCTTTTACTGCTCTGTAGTTGGTCTGTAACATCTGCAGCCGTTCTTTGCGGTTTTCATGGGCATCTCTTAGCTCATCATTTTCTTGGATCTACAGAACACAAAGAATTAAACACAAGAGTCAAGTTAAAGATATTAATATTATGTTTCAAATAAAAGCAGCATAACCAAGCTGTAATTGAATACAAATTATCAAATAATTATAAGTGTACTTTTATTTAACTGAGGTAGAAGAATGAGAATTGTTCTCATCAGGTTAACAGAACTGGTTTGCTACTTAATAAATTTGGTAGGTAATTAAGTAATCCATCATGTTTTAAATAGTTATAAGAATCTGCTACTAAAAATGTTTAAAGTCTTTGAAGTAAAACCAAGACATAATTAGTTATGTTACAGAATATTTTTCTATTTTTTTCTTAAGAATTTGTAAGTACAAGAGAGCCTGAAGCAATATTCTTCCTTATTACAAACAAATAAGCCCAATTCTTCAGTCTATTGATTAAAGGCTAGACTATTGTAAACTAGAAAATTCAACAATGGTAGTTTACCTCTACACAAGAAATCCATCAATTAGAAAGTACTTATTAAGTGCCTACTAGTTTCTAGGCACTGTGTTAGGTGCAAGAGATACAAGTAGATATAATGAAACAATCTATTCACAATGAGCTTATACTCAATGAGAAAGACAAGTAGATATAAAAATACATGCAGCGTAATTGTACAGTTAATTAGCTGTAAAGTTAATAAATACAAAAGTAGTTAAATACAAGGTTGTTTGGAAAGAAGGCACTAATGGTTAAGAAGATCGAGATGTAGAAGTGGCCTGAATTGCCTTTCAGAGACAAAAGACCTATATGAAATGGAAGAAAAGAGAGACTAAATGCCAGGAAGGGGGAAAGGTCAGTGCAAAGGCATAGAGTTGTCATGAATTTGAAACTCATTAGCTATCTAAAATAACATCAAGATTATAAACCAAAGAAGCTGGAAAAGATAATGGTACTTTTGACAGAAACAATAAAGTTTGGAAGAGAGAGGATTTAGGGAGGAAGACAGTGAGTTCAGTTTTAGATACTGAGATTAAATGTGTTGGAAGAGGCAGAGAGAAAATGGCAAAGTAGTAGAATCAAGTACAGTAAGTTTCTACAAATAGATCTAAAAACATGTACTAGACTGAAGCCTGATAAGGAAATCCAAGGAAAAGTCACAGGGAGTCATCTTTCCAGCCTTCACCAGTATAAAGTGAAGCAAGGTCTGTGGATACTGGGAATGGGGTCCGACCAGGAGAGAACTCCGAAGAGCACATCAGCACCCAGGAACTGAAAGAGAACAGAGTCTATTCAGGGGCAGGAAAAGGTATCAGACCAATTCCAGGGCATGGAGAACTCAGAGTGAGAGAACATGTGACAACTGGCAGCTTTGTCAATTACCATTTCCAGGTCAGAAATGACTGAAGCCAGTAGGAGAATGACCAGGGCAGACATCTCAGACCAAAGAGGACCCTGCAGTTCTGTCACTCTGAAGAAGCAGGGCTTTTCAACAGGCTAATAAGGGCTAAGTACAGCATAAGTCTATTGAAATTCCAAAGGAGGAAATCTACAGGTCTCACTCAAACACAAAACCAGGTCAGGAATTTGCAGAGCTCTGATCACTCAGCAGTAATTAAATTTGCCCAGAATCAGATCACTTTAGGAGCACTGAAAGCTTGCAGTTCTGTAACCTGAGCTATTCTTGTGGTTGTAGAATAACCCAGCTCTTGGATACCTCCCAAAAAATAGTAGCAGGACTAACCCAGACAGTTCTTCCAGAAGTGCACAGAGCCTAGTCCCAACACAAAATACAGTCAGGAAAAACACTGGGAAAAGGAGTAAACAAACAAAAATGGATAAAACATTTAAAATCTATTATGGTGCTAGAGATGCTCCCAACACAAAACCAGAAGAGAATGACTCAAACATCTACAAACAAAACTTTAAGGAAAAACATATATTTAAATAGAAGTCCTGAAAGCAATGAAACAAGAGCTTTAGAAGGACTTTTAAATGTTTTATATATGAAAAGAGAGCACTAGTGGAAAAAGAAATGAGAGCTATGCAAGAATTTGAAGGAATTATTAACAGCTTGGGGGAAAAAAGAGGTATAAAACTTTGACGAAGCAGCAAACACCCTAAAAACCAGAATGGAGCAAACAGAAGCTTATGACTCCAGGACACAGTAAAAAATATTAAAACAATTAACTGAAAAATAGAAGAAAATGTAAGCTATCTCATAGCAAAACCAACTGAAAATAGGATCAGAAAAATAAAACAAGGTGGGAACACTTCAAACATTACTGGATTACTTTCTGAAAGCTATGAATGAAAAAAAATTATAATTCAAGAAATCATAAAAAAAATTCAGAATTCTTATAACCAGAGGACAAATTTGAAATAGAAAGAAAATATCATTTACCTTCCAAAAGAAACCACAAACTGAAAACTCTTAGGAGCATTATAATTAAAATCCAAAGTTTCCAGATCAAAGAAAAAAATTGAAAGCAACTAGAAAGACAGAATTCAAGTACCAAGGAGCCAGAGTCAAGATCACACAAGATTTAACAACCACCATTATAAATTAATATACTCTATTCTAGAAAGCAAAAATATCAACTTACAGCCAAAAATAACTTACCTGGCAAAATTGAGGATAATCTTTCAAGGGGGAAAATGTATCTTTGATGAAATAGAGGACTTCCAGGTATGTTACATGAAAATACTAGATTTGAATGGAAAACTGCGGCAGAGTTTGTCATATGCCCAACAGCACACAATTAGGAAGTATTTGAGAGTACATCTGAACTCATATCTCCTGACTCCTCTACAAAAATGTTGACCATACAATTATATAATTCTCAAGCACTGTCTCCCAATGTGAACTTGTAACTAGAAAGAAATATCAACTTCTTCCAAAGGTTCAAGTCAAGAGGTAATTCTTTAGAGTCCAATAATCATTTTGTAGTCGTAGTATCAATATATGATTGCTTTGTTGGACATGATCAGTAGTGCTCTCTTTTCTTAGTAACAGTAATAGTGTCAAATTACTGCCCTTCCCTCCTTCATGTCAACAGTCAAATCAATTTATGAAATTCTTATTTCAACAGCATATAAAAACTCTGCTAAATTATCTTGGGAATGTTTTTGGAAGGGGATTACATTCAATTATTTTAAATAGTTATTGAAAGTGAAGTGTACATGGTACATTGGCCAAAGTACAATTAACGCAAGAGTTGTTACATGAAAAGAGCACAAGAATGAAATTTATCAATGTTCTTTGACTAAATGTTATTAAAAAAAAAGACATATGGGAACCCAGCTATGTCAAAGGTTTGACATACCTACAAGAAAGAGTAGGGAATGTTGGACCCAGCTCCACTCTGCCCTTCCCCCATTGATTTGTCACTTTGCCCTTCCCTGAATGTCAGACACAAATCCACTCACCCTTCCTTGTTGTAAAACAGGCAGCCCAACCTTTCCTTCATTGATTTGTAAAACAGAGAACTCCACCTTGCTTAATCTGTAAACAGGCAGAACCCCCACCCCTTGCTTACCCTTGATCTGTGGGTGGGAGTCCCTGCCTAGGGCTTGGTGCCTGCGGGAAATTCAAATGTATACTGACCAATCACTAATTGTAGTTTCAAGTGTACACTGACCAATCATTGGAGTTTCACTTACATCACTGTAATTTCAGCTTACTTAACCTGGCTATGGAACTTCTATAAAACCTGCACACCGTCTGTGCAAAAGTGCTGTCTGATTTGGGTGACCATGTACCCCGATAGTCCTGCGGTGTTCCGCGGTAATAAAATCCACTTTTTAAATTAAAAAAAAAAAAGACATAAACTAAAGTCAGAGGACTTCAAATGGTATGTGACTTGGGTAGTATGGAGTGTTTTTTAACAAAGAATTGTTAAGTACAAGGGTCAGCAGACCTTTTTCTGTATAGCTCACAAGCTAAGAATGGTTCTTGTATTTTTATTGTATTTTTAGAATATACTTTATTGTATTTTAAAATATAAATAATTTTACTGTATTTTAACATATAAAAGTCATTCTTAGATTAAAGATTGTACAAAAACAGGAAGAGATTTGGCCCTTGTGCCAACCCCTGATCTAGCAGAAAAAGTAATGGGCTAAAGTTTATAATATGTGGTTTCAAGTCCACTATACCTTTAAAAGGCCTCATTTTACAACGTTCAAAATGAAACTGTTACCCTCATTTTAAATTTGTAGGGTAGTTTAAAATAAGTATAGGAATAGAGACGAGAACAGTGATTTCATTAGTTCATGTAACTCTGGAGGAAATTCACTCTACCAATGTAGATAAGCATTTTCTATGCAACATAAAGTCTTATATACAGAATACACAGCAGTTAAGTAGATTGCCCAGGGTCACATTGCCTTGTATATGTCAGAAAAACTCGAACCCAGGTCTTTTTGACTTCTAGGTTCCCTTTCTACACACTAGGACTTGTTGCCTCTCCCATTTTAAATAATAATGAGAAAATGGAAACAATGAAACAAAGTAGAAATAAAAAAGAATAGTATTGCCAGACCTCATAGCATGCAAGGTATCCAAAATGTCTTACTTTCAAGTTATTAAAATAGTTTTTTTTAAGCTTTAATTTTAAAACTGCAGAAAGTTTAGAGGGCATTTTGTATTACAGAGTAGTAAATTATCAAAATCTTTTGTTACTTGTTAAAAAAAAAAACAACAGAAAAGTAGACCAATGGAACAGACTGGACAGGAAAGAATCAGAAGAGGGCAGCTAGGTAACACAGTGAATAGAGCACTGGCCCTGGAGTCAAAAGAACCTGAGTTCAAATCCAGACTCAGACACTTAACACTTACTAGCTATGTGACCTTGGGCAAGTCACTTAACCCCAATTGCCCTGCCTTCCCCCCCCTCCAAAAAAAAAAAAAAAAGAATCAGAACAACTGAATTTAATAACCCAAAGTCCAATAATCCCCTAAACATGGATTACATAGGAAAGAATTCTTTCCTGTCAGGAATTGCTATGAACACTGACGAGTAGTCTGGCAAAAAATGGGTTGAAACAAAGCTCTTTAGTTTTTTGGTTTCTCTCCCACATATGTGTCAATTGAATCTTCCTAAAGGATGAACTGATGTCACCCCACTATTCAATAAACTTTGGCTCCCTATCACCTCCAGGATCAAATAAAATTCCTGCTGGGCATTCAAGGCCCTTCACAAAATGGCCCACAATTTACCTTTCTGGTTTTCTTTTGCCTTACTCCTCCTCCACTCACTGCAATTCAGTGACACTGTCTTCCTTGCTGTTCATCACATAAGACATATCATCTCCCGACCCCAAGAGTTTTCGTTGGCTATTCCCTATACCTAGAATTCTTTCCCTCCTCATCTCTGGATCCTGGTTTCCAAGGTCTCAATCAAGTCTCTGCTAAAATCACATCTTCTATGAGAAGCCTTTCCTGATCCCCCTTATTGCTGGCAGTGCTTTCTCTGTTAATTATATGTATATATATATATATATATATATATATATATATATATATATATATATATATATGTGCGTGTATATATATATAGATAGATAGATATAGATATACACACACATATATGTCTGTGGGTATAAATACATATTTATGTATATATGTATAAATAAGCATACACACATATACACATATGGTTTTTGTACAAAGTTCTTTTCCTGTTGTCTCCCCCATTGACTGTGAACTTTTAAGGGTGGTAACTGTCTTTTGTCTTTCTTTGTATTTCTAGTGCTTGAAACATAGCAGGTGCTTAAATTCTTATTAACTGATATCTTATATTATATACCACAATATAACCAAATGTTAAAGGTTATATAATAAGGAAGGAAGGAAGGAAGGAAGGAAGAAAGGAAGGAAGGAAGGAAGGAAGGAAGGAAGGAAGGAAGGAAGGAAGGAAGGAAGGAAGGAAGGAAGGAAGGAACAGAGAGAGAGAAAATTCAAATCCAATGCCTCTCACTGTTATGGCTAAGGAGTGAATTCTTAACCAACCAAGGGATTGTTTTTGTTCAGTTGTTTCAGTCATGTTTGATTCTTTATCACTCAGTTTGGCATTTTCTTGGCAAATATACTAGAGTGGTCTGCCATTTCTTTCTCTAGTTCATTTTACAGCCGAGGAAATTGAGGCAAACAATGTTAAGTGATTTTCCCAGGGTCACAAAGGTAATAAGTCTATGAGGCCAGATTTAAACTCATGAAGATGAGCCTTTCTGATTCTAAGCCCGGCATTGCACCACCTAGTTTTCCCAATCAAGGAATAGAGGTTAAAAAATATATTTTTGACTGCACAAAACTGAAAAAGTTTTGTACAAACAAAATTTTGCTTTTTTTTGGAGGGGGGAGGGCAGAGCAATTGGGGTTGAGTGACTTGTCCAAGGTTACTTGGCTAATAAGTGTTAAGTGCCTCAAGCTGGATTTGAACTCATGTCCTCCTGACTCTAGGGCCCATACTTTAAACCATAAACCATGATCATATCAACTCTGTCATGACTCTTAGATGCATTGTGTTAATCTACTCCCCCTGTATCCCCACTCACCACTCTTGTAACTTTTTGGACCAAATACCTCTCCCTCACCAATAGTACCCTAGGTGTGTTGTTTCTACCTTTGGAGAAGGGAGCTTCCATGGAATCTCCTTGAGGTCTTTTTACTGGAATTACTAGTGATTAATACAGTTCTTCAACTATAATAGGTATTTAGTAATAATTTTCCATAAATTTTTTCATATTGAGATAAATGCCAATCAAACAACATGGTTCATGGTTTAAAGCATGGGCCCTGGAGTCAGGAGAACACGAGTTCAAATCCAGCCTGAGGCACTTAACACTTAATCATGGTAGAGCTGACCAACTATTCTGGAAAGCAATTTGGAATGATATAAAGAAAGTAACTAAAAGACATGTGGTAAAGACTTACATGAACTGATGCACTGCTAAATAGAACCAGAAAAGTAATATACACAAGGACTAAGGCAATGTAAATAGAAAAAATAATAACAAACTGATCAAAACTGAATGACATAAAATTATAATGACCATGTTTGGACCCAAAGAAGAGATATGAAAAGGCATCTCCCACTCTTATTTGCAAAGTTCAAGAATTGTGGGTGTGGAACATTACAAAAGTTGCAGAATTTTTCAATGAGCTATTAAATTTTGCTGAATGTCTCTCCAAGCAGATATGTGCACATTTAATAATGTTTCTAACATATTTGGCTAAAATGTACAAGTGCATATTTTTCTACGTAAATCTAAAGCCCTTTGGCTCCACAATACCAAGAAATACTTTATCCATAGTAGATAACTTAATAAACATTTCTTGCCTCAAATTGAATTTAAATCTTCTGTGAGTAAGAGTAGTATGTAGGTAACAGTGGTTATTATGGGTTGCATTGAACTAGACATCATGGAAGAATTCAATAAAATCAGGTCTGATTACATATTTCCATGCCCAGAAACCTTTAGTGACTTTTTAATTTCATACAATAAACAAAATTTCATTACTCTGTTACTTAAGCTACTCTAGTTTGGCTATCTTTCTGTCCTTACTCCTTTCTCTCACTCTACACTCCAACCAAAGTGAAACAGTAGTTCTTTTACAACCTCATCATACATTTCCCAACTTATTTCTCCTATTATGAATTCCCTTACTATGAATGAATTAATGAAAAATTATATGCAAAGTGCTTTGCAAACTTTAAAGTGTTAGTTATTTATTGTTGTTGTTGAAATACTGCTCTTCCATCAAAGGTCTAGTAGCTTACAGGCCAGTCTTTCCATGATGGCTATCCTCCGAGTATCCTCAATCTTGTGTTTCTCACATTTTCTTAAAGCGTTTTTTATCATTCCATTGATCTCTCACAATTTACCTACACAGCAACTATGTCTATCTTGCACATAACATTTTTCCCTCATTATATACTGACCTCTAACAGGGAAACATTTGAAAAGAAAAAATTCTACAAAGATCTCGAAGAAAATATCTCAAGCACAGTTAGGATCACATGAGACCTGGTAGCTCCTACTAAAAACCAGAGGAGATCTTGAAAGAAATTATTCTAAAAGACAAAAAAGATAGGCTTACAACCAAGAATAACTTATTCTGTAGAGCTGGATATAAATCCAAAGGGGGAAAATTGAACCCCTACAATGGAACAGTACACTTTCAAACATTTCTCATGAGAAGACCAGACCAGAAAAGGAACTTTGAAATACAAACACAAATCAAGAGAAACAGAGAAGTAAATTTATTTGAACAATTGGAAGATTGCTGTATGATGACGTTGTACTCACATTTTAATAAGGTGATAAGGATGACAGTTTTGAAAATAGAATGCAGAATTTATTATATGGTTTTATAAGAAATGGGGTATAAAAGGGAAATTTGTAGTTTTATATATACTCTTCTTTTTGTGTTCCACTGTGTTTATGGAAATGTTCTCATTTTTCTCTCCCTTCCTCCCTCTCCCTCACCCTCACTCTCATCCTCTCCTTCTCTCTCTTTCTCTCCCTCCAGTTCAGAAAAAAAAAAAAAAGAAATAATCAAAAATATTTATGGAGTTAAGAAAAAAGGCATATGGTTCTATCTTTAATTATTCTGTCTTCGTTATCTTTTTTCTTTCATAATACTGTATCACTGAGATACAAATCCCACTCTCCACCTACAACTGACTCTTCTTCAACCTGCTCTCCCACCACACACCAATGTCCCACTACAAATTTACTCAGCCCTTTCTTGTGCACTCTGGAATGCCTTCTGTATAGCTAACAAACTTGCTTTCCTCTAAACCTTTTGCTTTCTCATTCTGCTATTTTCCAGCACTCACTAAGAACTGGCTCCCTCCTGATAATACTACATTTCTGGCTTACCTATCCAGTACTAGTTACATATTCAGTTATACTTGTAACTCACCAGTCACCGTGGAGTTGTTCCCCATTAACACTTCTTGACTCTGCTTCTACTACTATCACTCAATAACCTCTCTTTTGAAGTTCATTCAATCCAAATTTTTGTTTTTGTTGTCTAGTAGCTTTCATTTTATGAAATGTGATCCCATTTGTGGTTTTCTTGGCAAAGATACTGGTTTACCATTTCCCTCTCCAGCTCATTTAACAGATGAGGAAACAGAGATAGAGTTGAATGATTTGCCCAGAGTCACACAGTTTATAAGGTCTGAAGCCAGATCTTAACTCAGCAAGAAGAGTCTTCCTGACTACAATCTCGGCACTCTATTCACTATGTCACCTAGCTGCCCCCAATCCAAACTTATCGCCCAATTAAGATTCTAGTGACTGTTATCTACAAGAAGAAAATCTTAATACTTTCTCATTGAGTTCCATGCCTGGCTCATAGTCTTACTCTTTATCCAAATTCCTCTCCTCATTATAGGGGGGCTTCACTTTGCAGCTCCTCAATCTATTCAATTTCCATGACCTATTCTATTCCTTCACTCCACCTCCACTACAAACAGAGATGGTCATACCTTCAACCTTGCCATCAGTCACAAGGGTTCCATTTACATGTTCATGACATCCCAAAGTGCTATCAGAACATCTATTTTCATTCCCTTTCCCCCTCTGCTTTGTGATTCTTAACCCTGCTCTTCGTCCTCAATCCTGCCTTATCTAAACCATGTGGTAAATTGGTTCAGGTCTACACTGTTCATGAGACATAGAGCCCTTCTCCTTTTATCCTACTGCCCCGCCAATTCCAGACCTTGCATTACTCCCAATAACTACTACCTTCACTTCTAAACATGTGCTGTTGAATAGAGCTGAAGAAAATAATAAACTATGCTGAGTAAACTACAAATTTATGTTACCTAATCTAACTGTGTCTTCACTGCAGCAAGGCCTTTAGATATCCCTAAACAAATCACTGACTCACTACAGTGGCTATTCTAAATTTTTTCAACTGTCTTCAAGCCTCCCATGGCACCCCTCCTCATCGACTTCTCAACTACGGGTGGCACCTCACATTTAATTGAAAAAAGTGAGGTCAACTGCCAAAGGTTCCTCCTTTCCCCCTTCTTCTTCATGTCCTATCACTCAGGTGTCTTCTTCCACTATTTCATCCTTCACCCCGACTCATATGAAGAAGTGATCTTTCTCCTTGCCAAAGCAAAATCCTCAAAATGCATGTTTGATCCCATTCCATTCTGTCTTCAAGTTGATTGCCATATCAACTCCACTCTCTCATTAATCTTCAATCTCTGTCTCCTGACTACTTTCCTGGTCCCTACAAATATGATCATGTTCCTATACCTGTTAAAGTATCTCCACTTGATCTAACCATGCCTACTAGTTATCATCCTAGGTCTCTCCCCGCTTTTATGGCCAAACTCCTTTAAAAAGCTGTCTATAATTGGTGCCCCATTTCCCCTATATACCTTTTGTAGTCTATCTTCAGGCCACATCATTTAACTGAAATTACTCTCTCTAAAATTACCAAATCAAATGGCCTTTTCTCCATTCTAATAACTTGACTTCTCTGCAGTCTTTGACACTGTCATCCATTCACCCTTTTTTGGATATTCTTTCTTGGCACCATTCTCTCCTGGTTTCCCTCCTCCATGTCTGACATTTTCAGTCTCCGTTACCTTCTTTAAGGCCATATCAGCATGGGTATGCCCATGTGCATTTTGAATCTGTCCTCTCTTTTCTTTTCCCTCCATATTATCTCACTTGGTGTTTGTTTGTTTTGTTGTTGTTGTTGTTGTTGTTGTTATTGTTTTGGGGTTTTTTTTGCATTAACAGATCTCTTTTATTTCTGATTTTTTCCTTTGGATGAGTGGGGGGTGGGGGTGACTGAGGTCACTGCTCTGGCCTTCCCACTGGGACAGGAATCCACATTTCATCAGGACTATGCCCCAAGCTGGTGAGGATCCCTGCTCCCCGTCTTGCTCTCACTGTAGCTTCTCTGGGAAAGCCCTTTTCCTTCTCCCCATGGAGCCGGGCCACCCGGAGCTGGATACTGGAGTCATGGCCTTCAGTCCCTCTCCTGCTAGGGCCCTGTGGAGTACAGAGCCAGGCCCCACAACAGGTACAATGCCCAAGTGGGCAGATGCTCTTCCTAGATACGGTCCAACAGGCAGGGCAGCAGATTCCGTACTTTTTGTACCTGATGCCACATGCATTACACAGCAGGGTCCCATCCTCTGCATCCTACCACAGTGGGGTTCTCTGGGTTCGGCAGGAGGCACAGCATCGACTCCCTGAGGAATCCTGATGGTTTGATGTGGATGCCCCCATAGGACTAGATAAAGCTCCCCAGCTCTGGGAACCACAGGCTGAACTGAACTGGGCAGTGATTAGAAGCTGGTGCCCTTCCTGAGCAGGCTTCAGGTACATCCTCAGCATAACACCTTAGAATCCTGGTTCCAGGCCCTCGGCTCCCTGTTGGGGGTGAGGCTGTTTGCAGAGGGTCCTGCCTGCCAGGGCCTGGAGGCCAGGGCCCTACCCAGTCCCACTCTCAGCCCCACCTGCTTCTTGGCCCCTGGGGGGCTCAGTCTGTGACACTGAAGGCTGATGAGGGCCAACTAGTCCACAGCATCCCAGGCTCCTGCACCCCCCAGGGGCTGTCAGGGGGGCCACTTCTACTACCAAGTGAGTAGAAGCCCCTGGGGGGCAGCTCCAGCCAGGGGCTTCTACTCACTTGGTGTTCTTAATCAGCATTCATGGATTCAATTATCTTCTTTATGCAGATGATTCCCAGCTATTTATCCAGCCCAATCTTTTTTTTTTTTTTAAAGCAATTGGGTTTAAGTAACTTGCTCAAGGTTACAGGGCTAGTCATTTGATTTATGCGTGGGTGCTCATTTTCTGAGGCCGGATCTGATCTCGGGTCATCCAAACTCCGAGGCCGGCGCTCTTACTCACTGCGCCACCTAGCCGCCCCTTTAGGGCAATTGGGGTTAAGTAACTTGCCCAAGGTTACACGGCTAGGTTTTTGTTTGTGCGGATTAGGTGTCGGAGGCCGGCTCCGAACTCAGGTCCTTCTGATTCCAGGGCCGGCACTCTATTCACTGCGCCACTTAGCCGCCCCTATCCAGCCCAATCTTATTCTCTCCTGACTCCCAGGCTCACATCATCAGCTACCTACTAAATAATTTGATTTGGATGCCCTGTACATATCTGAAATTGAACAGGTCCAAAACAGAACTCACCATATTGTCTCTCAAAGCCCTCCCTTTTTCCAAACTTCCATATAATATTCAAGGGTACCACCATCACTCCCAGTCATCTAGATTCATAACTTCTGTGTCATCCTGAATTTCTCACCTGAACTCAATTCACAAATACAATGTGTTGTCAAGTCTTACCATTTCTATAGAAATAAGTTAAGACTTTTTAAATATAAAAACAACATATACCATAATACCAATATTATAAAAATGAATAATTTTAAGGATTTCATAAACAATGGAGAATGAAATTAACAGAACCAGAGGACAATTGAAATTCATACAAATGATAACACTGTACAAACAACTTTAAAAGCTCTAAGAGCTAAGATCAATTAAAAGGCCATTAATGATTCCAGTGGACTAATGAGGAAACAAGATATCCATGACAGAGAGGCAATGGATTTAGGGATGTGGAATGATAAACACACAAATATTTATCTATCCATCTATCTATATTTGTGTACTGAAACAATTTGTATTGCTTGACTATGTGTATTTGTTACAAGAAACCTTATTTTTCATTTTTCCCCCAATGGGAATTTGAGAGATAGGAGGGAGAGAAACTAAATTTCTGTTAAAAAAAACAGAGAAGAAGGGTAGGTATTCCACAGATGTGGAATGTGGCATGAACATTCAAGAGCTCACTGTATATTAGTTTCACTTAACTGTTTTACTTTGCTACAAGAGACCTCTAAGGAAGTGGGAGTAATGTTAAAAAAAAAAAACACATTAAAAGAACTCAAAGTATAAAAATGGGGAAGAAAAAGAAATCAAGATGATGATGATGACGATGATGATGACAAAAACAACAACAAAGAGTTCTATATCTAAACCATAGGAGGATCATATGAAATTACACAGAGAAGAGAAGACTCAGAAGGGGAACAATCACTATCTTAAAGTATATGAATAAATGTTCTATGGAAAAAGTGTTGGAAATTAGAAAAACATTAGCTTTTAGTTTAAAAAAAATTAGAAATGTATTATTTGCTCCTACCAGTCAGCATCAGAAGGAAAAAGATAAAAGTCGAAAAGGAACAATTTTAACATGAGGAAAAACTTTTTAATAATTAGAGCTATTCCAAAACAGAATGGGCTGACTCTGGAGGAAATAATAGGTTTACCCTTACTGGTGGTCTACATGCAGAATCTGGAAGATAACTTGTGGATTGTGTTGTAGTGATGATTCTTTTTGTTTGTTTGTTTTAGTTTGGTTTTTTTGTTTGTTTGTTTGTTTTTGGAGGGGGGAAGGCAGGGTAATTGGGGTTAGGAGATTTGCCCAAGGTCACACTGCTAGTAAGAGTTAAGTGTTTGAGGTTGGATTTGAACTCCGGTCCTCCTGACTCCAGGGTTGGTGCTCTATTCACTGCACCACCTAGCTTGCCCAGAGATGATCCTTTTTAATGCTATGGGGGTGAGGGGAGTGGGACTAATGAGCTCTCTTCCAACTCTAAAATTCTGTGATATCTCAATATACTTTTGACTCCTCTAAGAGCCTACTTCAACACTTCAAAAGTTCTGTGATTAGGGTGCTCCCAGAATAGATCACAGCCTTTCTCTTCCACAGTAGATAATGTCATGAGTTACTATGGTCAATATATACACACAGACATATACACATATCATTATTGTCATCAGGCCATCATTGGTGATAAGTCTCTTTCACCAGTCAGTCACAGTCAACTAGCTTTTATTAAGCACCTACTATGAGTTAGGCTCTGTGCTAAGTGCTGGTGACGTGTGTGTGTGTGTGTGTGTGTGTGTGTGTGTGTGTGTGTAAAACACTCCTCAAAAATCAGTCCCTGACCTAGAAGAAACCTTGCTAGGTCTGAGATGATTTGCTTTAGTCACTTAGCACCCAGAACAACCTCTAAGCCATTGATCTTGGAAAGGGCTGTGGATGCTATCTTGCTTATCAATATTTTTTCTAAACACCTTAATTTTACAGACAAAACAGCAACCCAGGGAGGTTAAGTGACTTTCCTAAGGTTACATACAGGACTTAAACTTAGTTTCTCTATGTCCAAATTCAGTACTCTTTCTATTACCTTCCTTTATTCCACAATGTCATTCTTCATACAAATCATATGGGGAAAACATGATGATGGGAATGTGGGCTTCAAAGAAAAGGGAGAGATGAAGACAACTGACTGAAATTCTACTTGAGTTCCTATTCAGCCTTCAGTCCAGAATAAATAGTTTGAGCTCAGATTTCCAGAAGGACAATTGGGTGTGAAACACTTCCATAGGTTAAGGGCAAAAGCAGTGATTTAAAGACTCCAAGAAGAAGAAAATGACTACTTTATTAAATTCTTCAAGGTCTCAAAAAATTGTACAACCAAACTAAAATAAGAGAAATACTTTGAAAATTCTGTTTGGCAGGAAACCTACAAGCATCGTGCATTGTTCACAAACTGAGTAGTGTCATATATTTAAAGTATGATAGGAATACCCCCTAAGTCATAATGTCCTTGTAAAACAGCTTCATTCTGAATTAATACAGATTTTTATTTAAGTAGTATCACATACAGGCTGTTTCATGACAAAGTAATACTTAATCATTGAATGATATAATAATATGTAGGTAGGCATGTTTTTCTGAAATTTCTGAAAATTTCTTAAATCAATGAAGTACAAATCAAATATTTTTTACCTCATTCAAATATTAAGTTCTGAACAGAATAGATTCAAGTCTTCTGTAATACCAAACACCTTCTACATAATATCATAAAAAATTATTTAACATTCAACTATTCAAGAGGACACTAGGTTCTAGTTTATAAGTAAAAATAAAGGGAAAAAAGGTGGCACTCATTTCCACTAAGCTAAATCACTACCCTTCTTCCAAAAATGCCCTAAATATAAGGATAAGAAATAAGCCCAAGATGTATGAGTAATTATTTCCTGTAAGAAAGGGAATTCAACAAACATATCTTAGGGAATGTCTCAAAGAGGGGCTGATTATGCCAGATTCTTTTTTTTCCCTTTCTTTCTTTCCTTAAAAAAGAAAACAAAACCAAAAACTGAGTATCTTTATTTTATGTAGGCTGGAATTGCAATGGCTACTCACAGGCATGATCCCAATGATCCCACTTGGGTGAATGCTCCATTTCTGACCTGGTCTGATTCACACTTCCTTACGCTGGCTGATAGTTCCCAATTCCTGGGGGCTCAATATTTTGGTGATGTAAGACTTAGTAAGAGATCCAATTGACTCTAGCCCTACTGAAGTTCAAAATTTCCAAGCTCAAGTTAGCCTCAGCCTTCTCAGTAATAGATCTATTGCCTAATTCTAACAAAGCAAAAATGCACTTATTCAAATATAATACATTTTGCAATATATGAAGAGTTTGTAATGGCAAAAGGAAGGAAATTATATTTGCTTGAATTTCTGATTAAATAATTACCTCTACAGCTAAATTGAAAGGAAACCAAACCATGAGGGAGGCAGCCTAGTGTAAGAGAAAAAGCACTGTAGTCAGAGGACCTAGACCCTATCTATACCTATACTGACTAAGCCTAGGAAACTCATGACCACAGTTTCTTTATCTGTAATATGAAGTTGGACTAGATGACGTTGAAGATTCTTTTGACCTCCAAATCTATTTTCCTAATGCTCTGTAAATGTGGTCAATAAATTTTCATTTTTACATGTTTTCAATATAACTTTTTTTAAACTTTCTACAAGTCTTATTCCAATACTTCACTGTGAGGTGATATTGACCCTGGCTCCTCAGACCTGATGGCAGTGGAGTACAAATTCTAGCAGTTTCTACCAAGCCAGAAAAGATTTGAGTATGACCATGGGGATTGTATGATTTGAGTACCAACTTAATTAGGGGAGGTTTGTCACCAAGTTGGCTGAGGGGTACTGAATTTTTCCACTGCACAGCAGTTCTTAAAGCCTATCCATTAAATCAGAAAGTGTTTATGAACTGCAGCAATAGAGGGAGAAGAAATACATAGATACATATACACACATATATATGTTTATATATATTCTCCATCTATATATATATATTCTCCATCTATAAGTAATTTATATGTATATATGTGCATACACACAAAAATATGCATATATAAATGTGCTTATATATACATGTATGAATATATGTGTGTATGTGTATATATATACATATCATATATAGAATTACTTTTATTCAGTATAAACACTATGTCTATATCCAAGAAATTAGAAACAAAAATATTTCCCACAAAACCTTCTCATATAATACAAAAATTGCAAAGTCTATATTCATTTTAGTAGTATCTAGCATTTTCATTACTGTATGGTCCTTAGAACTCTTAAAAATAAAACCAAGTACCTACATTTTTCTCCTAGTAATTCAAATACATAATAAGATATAAATGCAATATTTTGCAAAGTGTATATTTGCTTTGGTGTATCTTTATCTCTGCAAGGTTAACACTAAAGAGATTTTTTTTTTTAACGTTCACCTTTAGCTGCAGTGTCTTCTCTAAGTTTTCAATCTTCCTTTCGGCAGCTTTAAGCTTCTTGAGGTCCTCCGAGTCTTTCAAATACCTCTTTGGGGACAGAGACCTTGAACGTTTCACAGGTGGTTCCTCGAGAATAAAACAAGGACATGGTTGAACTAGTTGGAACACTGGATTATGAAAGACATGCAAAATTAAAGAACAAGTAATTTTGAATACTAATAATGAATTATAAAAAAATCCTGCATGGAATACCAGAGAAATAACAAGCAGAATTACCACAGTGCTACCGCTAAAGGTTTCTCTGTGACTCGTTAATGAGAATATTCATTTACATTTACATTGTTTCTTTCAGAATAATGATGTCCCATTAGGGAAGACTAAAGGGTTATAGACTCAGAAATGCAAGAAACCTCATTACAAAGGAGGGGATGGAGGCTGGTCTAATTGCTCTATAAGGGTCCAAGGTTACACTTGATAGGACAACCAGAAACAAGAGGGAAAGGATTTTTTTTCCCTTTGAAATAGTTTAACACACTGTGAAGTTGAAGGAACAATATGCTTGAGGAATATAAATACAACAGACAGTACATCTTATACCATAATGACCATATGGTCATTAACTATAATGTGGCTAACTAGAGACAAGAATATGTGTTTATATTATGTACAGCTTCATATAGCAATCTGGAGAAGGAATATATGAAAGCACCACTATTAAGCTGGGCAGCATCTTGTTCATACTTCATGTCCTCATGAAAAAAAGAAATAAAGTTCCATTCACTATATTCCCTCTTATTTTCTAAATTTTTATGAGGAATAAACAACTGTCCAGAGGTATTTTTTCGACTTCAGTAACTTGCCAATAAGCTAAGATTAAGACCCATAAATGTTAATTCAGAGTTTTATAATTTTTTCATTTAAATATATTTTATCATTATGTACTTGTCTAAACTCAGAAAATAGCAAAAACTTAATATTACAGTTATGTCAAATGAACATTTTCTCTAAAAACTACAGATTATTTTAGAGTAAGCAAATAAAATGCCACTTTACATCTCTGGGTACAATCTTTAGTAACTATTATCAAGATTTTTGCTTAACTTATAAGACAAATTGCCAAGTGCTAAAATCAGAAAATATCTGTATTAATAAGCATCTTAATCTCATTGCTTTTCTAAAAAAGTATTATAACATTATCAAAGCAATATACTTCAATTAAAATAATTAAGCAATACAAAACTTGAAGAGAAGCATTTTGAAACTCCTTATTTTGAGGAGAAAAAATGGTTTTATTAACAGATCCAGAGACAACATTTTTACAAAGTAAGATTGTTACAATGATATTTTAATTAGATAAAGGTTTCTAATTATCTTTGAGCCAACATTGCCAACAAATGCAATGATTACTTGAAAAGGAAAACAAAAATAGGAACATTTTTACATGAGTAATTATGCTATTCTAAATCTCTAAATTTCTTCATTAATTACAATACAAAGGGGTTCCACTTTGTATCTTTGTTGAAGAAGAAACGACTCAACATTATTTTACTATGTGTGTAAATAGGGTGAGGAGGTAGAGAAAAACTGTAATTTGATTTGTGTAGGCATTACCCTGGGAGAAAAAGCCTTCTATCAATATAGATCAGCAACTATTCAACAACCTAATCTTCCTATTTCCTATAAACACTGAGTGGTTAAATGACTTACCCAGTATCTCACAACCAGTATGTGCCAAATGCTAGGCTTGCACCCAAGACTTCCTGACTTTGGGGCCAACTCTATATCCACAAATTACATGACTTTTCAGATGTAAAATATGATATCTAAATTAAATATTAGTTGAAATGTAAGGTTTTTAAGACAGATGACTGTCCTGAGTCTTATCTCAAGATCAAAAGTCTTCAGCAGTTGAAATGAATGTATCAAGCTTGATCAGCATTACATCTACTACTGATTTTTAATATCAACAAAATGTATGTTTGATTATTTGAATACTGGTGGAAGAACTTTTCTCTGACAGTCTAAAACTTGCTATTTTCAATTTCTCCTGTAAAAAGTCAATTTCAGACTGTTGTGACACACATAAGGATGGTTCTTGAAATTCCTATAAAAATAATAAATATCAAATTATTTTAAAATAATAATCAAATAAATATAAACTTTAAAGAACGCTCTCCTTACTAACAACCCATTTTCCCAATTAGGGGCAAGGATTAAGCAAAACTCTAATATTCCAAATGCAACATTTTCTCAAATAACCTAAGGTCTGAGTAAATAGTTTCATAATAACATCAAAAAGATTTGCAAAAAATCAAGTGGAAAACACATTTTGCATTATCCATACAAACAGAAAATCATTTACAAATGATTTCGATTTCAAATTCATGATTTAAAATATAAGAATTTTCTACAAAATATCTCATGTACCATTTACCATTCTTATGAGTCACAAGTGTAAGAAGAATATAAATTCAGAAAAATAAACCAAAAGCTTGTTTCTCTATAATATATTGTAAAATTATTTTAGTGAAATACTCTACTCATATGCATTAACATTTATTTTTCTGTCAAATAAAATATGTATAAGCCTCAAATCTTAACAATATAAATCTCTGAAAAAAAATTTTTACAGGAAACCTTTGATGCTTAGTGCATTCTCAACCAGATATATCTGAGATCATTAAAATCCAGAAACGTATGATATTTCAATATTCTCCACTGATGTTTCTATCTCACAACATATTTACTGACTGATCACAGAAAACAAAAAAGATTAACTAAACAAAAATTTTGTTCCTTGCAAGGGAAAAAAAAACCCTTATCTCTTGACTCTCCTATTGTCATTAGGGATCCAATATTCATAAAATTGCATTTAATTAAAGGTTTAAGGTATCCCATCATTATCAATTTATGTTCTTAAGGACTCTGAAATAAAAATGTTTAATTCCTTTTGGGTGGGTCACTAATGAAAAATATAATTTATTCCTCACATTGTTGATAAAATACTCCATATTCTATGAGATCATCTCTTATGAGACCATTTTTGATTTACATTATAAAGTAGAGTCTTAATCTCTCAAGGATACCAGGATACCTGTTTCCATTCTGATGGTCTTCTAATTTAGTAGCCATTTTTCTCTAAACATTATTTATGTAAGAGGCAATGTTTTATATTGGAAAGAGCTGGTCTCAGAACCAATAAGATCTATCTCTTGACATATATTGGCTGTGTGAACCTAGGTAAGTCAACCTATCTATACTCTAGATCACTCTCTAACAACAACAAAAAGGAACAACTTTCATTGGTAATGGGAGTTTCCTCATCTAGGATGCCTGACACCAATGAAATCACAAGTCTAGGCACTATCCCTATTATTCATACCTTGTTATGAAAACTTCACCAGTTATTGCTTTATTCCCAATTTGCTTTGTATATCACATTACAAAGTCCTTGACATTCAAAGCCTTTTGACACTTTTCTCCCACTAACTTTTCTAAATTATTTTTTCCATTCTACTCAACTCATGCAAACCTCCATATTCCTTATTCTTGGATTTTCAAATACCACATACTGGGTTTGCAAATATTTCTCTACTTGCTGGTTTGCCAAGCTAAACAAATTTATTTCTTAAAAACATTTTTTCTATGTTGACCTTATTTGACATTTAAGATCTTCCCAACAGATCATGATCTACAGAGTGTTTTTATCGTCATTATGGTAGCAAATAAATTTGAAATGACTTTTCCTGAGTCATAAAAAAACTTGTAATAAAATTAGAAAAATAAAGCTTTTCATAATATAAATTATAATTATTAAATATAATTATTAAAATATAAAATATATACATTATATATAGTGATTCTCTAAATTTAAGATACAAATTTCATTCAAATGAAAAACTTTTAATTCCTACACCAAAGCCTCCTCTGAGATTTCATCAAGGCATATAAGTGACCCTAGGTTATGCCACTGAGATACAGGCACTGGCAGAATTTGCAAATCTATAAAGGTTTTAAGTACTAGCTGGGAATGGACTGTAGATCTGTTATGCAAAGACTATCCTCATAAAGTACAGAAAGACTCATCGATAGAGTGGACACTGAAAAATGACTTTTTTTTAAGCAGAGCAATTCACAAACTAAGTCTACTAAGACCTGGAGAGTTTCCAAACTTCCTTGGTAGAAGAAATATTCATATGATATAAGCATAGGTTATTCAAATATTAAAAAGCAAATAATAAAGCATATGTGGTCAAGAAAGCCCAAATGTTACACTGGTGTCCTCCTATGGTAAAAAAAAAAAAAAATTCTAAGAATTCTTAATATGGGGTCCTTGAACTTCTTTAAAAATATTTTGATAATTATATTTCAATGTAACTTGTTTCTTTATATTCCTATGTATTTTATTTTGGTCATTTTAAAATTTTATTCTGAGAAAGGATCCACGGGCTTTATCAAAATGAAAGAGGTGTCTATGACACAAAAAAGGTTAGAAACCCCTGACCCAGAGGAAGAACTGCAGCCTATCGATAAATACCTCCTATAGGGTATTTATAGCACAGTGTGAACAAGAATTTCATAGGATAAAATGGCATGAATGGATTATGGTTCATAATGCAAGTACCTACCTTGACGAGATCAAAGATCCACTGAAGTAATGATGTAGATGTGAAGACATGAGAAAACGCAAATAGTGATTAAGAAGTTTAGGGATTTTTAAATGTACCAGTAGGCACTGTCATATGAAAAAACTGAGGATTATGTATTTAGGCAGCATCTTATTCTAAAGACCTCAGTAAAGAAGTCTCAAAATTGAAAAACAGGATGATTAAACAAGCTTAAATGTTCAGATGTAATAATCACAACAAATTTAGAACAAAAATTCTGAATGGATCATTGCATTTTCCCCTTAAGAGCCAAAAACCTAGGTTATCTGGTACAAAGGTAGAAGAAATGAAGGAAGTCAAAGACTTTACCACTACTCAATACTTTTTTTCTTAATATAAAGAAAACATAAACTATATTTTATAGTATTAATTTTATCAAGAAGATATTTGTAAGCAAATACAAGATATGATAAGTGATGGATGGCATAAAAAATGAGAGTCCATTAGAACAGACTGGATGAAAATAAGTAATGACATAGTAGTCATTTTGCAATTAGCTGTATGTTTTGCAAGTCATATGGTTAATCAGCCAGAACAAAAGTCCAAATAAACATTTAACTAAAAGAATGAATGAAAATGAGGAAGTTGTGTGTGATTACAGTAGCTCCAGCTCAAGCCATTGAAACAAGCCATCAACTGAAAATGTAAAGAAGACATTTCTATTATAAATTCCGGAGAAGCTTAACCAATTATAAACGTTGTCACAATAAAGAGGAGATGCAAAGATCCCACAGATTACATCTTAGCCGCTAAATGCTTAATGTCCTTGCCAAACAGATACAAATCAAATCCAACACTGGTTTAGAATGCAATATCATTTGTAAAACACTACAGAAAAGCATAGTAAAAGATTAAAAGTAGTACTGAATCATAAAACAATAAGAAGCGGTTGACAAAAATAATAATTCTGTGGGGAGTTTTGCATGAGATTCAGCTGAGACAAATTTTACCAAAACAGTTTAGATGAACTATAAGGAGAACAGCAGATAGATGCAAAATGGAATCGATCTACTAGAATCTTTTACAGGGCTCTATATTCCCACTGACAACAATAATAGAATTCCTCCATTTGTTTTTCATAACTATGATGGAATAAAAACTACTTATAAAAAGTAAGTGACTGGAAGAACTGCTGATTATGTCAAAGTACCCACAAAAGATTAGAGATAATCCCAATTTAAAATCAGTCAAAATTATCTCATGGAGGGAAAGACTTAAGTCTTTCTTTATCCCTTTTAATGTTAGGTTCTTCCATCTTGTATGTTTTCTTGTTGTTATACCATGAGCTCTTTAATAAAAAGGACTGTTTTTGCCTTTCTTTGTATCTCTAGTGCTTAGCTTAGTTTCTGGCATGTAGCAGATGCTTAATAAATGCTAGGGCACCTAGATAGTACAGTGGATAGAGTGCTAGACCTGGAGTCAGAAAGACTTTTCTTCCTGAGTTCAAATTTGGCCTCAGACACTTAGTGGCTGTATGACCATGGGCAAGTCATTTAATCCTGTTTGCCTCCGTTTTTTCACCTGTAAAATAAGCTGAAGAAGGAAATGGTAATTCGCTCCAGTATCTTTGCCAAGAAAACTCCAAAAGGGGTCATGAATTTTCAGACACAATGAAAACTATAAGAACAACAATAAATTCTTGCTGTCTTAGCTTGACCTGAGAATAGAAAAAGATAAAAATGGGTATTTTCACCGTAAAAATGAAAAAGTGCAAAGAAAAGAATTAGAAAGTACTAACCAATATTCCTGTTATCTCACGTTCATGCAGCTTATATATTAATTATTTAAGCAAGCACTGAGAACAACTTTGATATGAACAAGAGGAGGAATGGAACCTTCACAGGACCAGGCTACAACACCAAGGTATTTTAAGCTAGAAGGAAACTACGAGATCATCCACTCCAAGTGCCTCATTTTGAGACCTGGGGAAGTTGAGTCTTGTCCAAAGTAACACAAATTATTAACATGTGAAAAATCCAGAATCCAAATCCAGCTCCCAACAATTCAGATCACTACACATGAAGATGTTTTTCATGACAGTCCTGTAAAAAAGGTCTCAATGAAAGACAGATTTACAGTCAATGACAAAGTTTTTAAATGCTTCTGTTTACAGGCGACATTGTATGATGCTATCAAGCCCAGTACATTTTCCAGGCAAATCCATAATAATGTCACTGGAGTTAACTAAGTAAGGAAAGCTTAGGATAACATCAAGGTACTGAAGCTGGGAGACAGGAAGAATGGTGGTATTTCCACAGAAATTCAAAAAAGAAATTAATATTTTGGAGGAATGAAAAAGAATTCTGTAAGGAAAATACTGTGTTTAAGGGGATACAGTTTGAGACATCCAACAGGCAGTTGTTGATATAGGACTGGATCTCAGGAGAAAAACTTGAGATGGATTACAGATCTGACAGTCATCTGTCCCATCAGATCTGATGAAGTCACTCAGAGAAATAGCGTATAAAAAGAAAATAGAAAAGGACCCAAATCAGAACCTCAGATTAGATCAGAAAACAAGGAGAAAGTAATGTCATAAAAATCCAGGGAGAAAAAAGTTAGATCAATAAGATTAAATCAAATACAATCATTACTCTTAAAATGGGATTACACAAAACTGTAATGTAAGGAAGAATATGAAAATTGCAAAAGATAACTCTTCTAAAAATTTAAATAAGAAGGTACTGCTTTTTTTGTTATGCCAATTTATTGTAAGGGAGTGCTTTTATTTTAGGGAGGAGGTGGAACTAGTGGGTAGTTAGAGTAATACAATAAAACAAGGGCATCTGGGAAACATTAAAAAATACATAGAATAGAGAAGAATTAAGTTCATAAGAGGATACAGACACACTGAACAATTTTTATATTACCATGTTAAATGTAATACGCACAAAAATAAATTGTATATAATTCAATTTCATATACCATCTTCTTTTCTATTGTTCTGTGCATAATGAAATGTTCACGTTATTGTTTGTTAAGGTCAAACTAAAAGACTTTTTTTAATATTTAAAGAAATTTAAATGGGAGGGAAATAATTTTCAGGTAAAGAAAGGAGGAGCCAAGGAATCAAGGAAAGCATTATGAAGCAGGTAACAATCTGAGTGGATCCTGGAAGAAAAGGAGAAATTTCCATAGGTGGAGATGGGATTCATCAGCCTAGAAGAGACTGGCATGGGGAAAATTAAAATTAAATTAAAGAATCAAGGCAGCAGAAGGTAGGCCAATATTGCAAATGGACGCTAACATAGGCTCAGAATTAAATAGTAGAAGACTGGGATTATTTAGGAAATAGTGGAGTACTTTGAAAGATTCCATACAATTTGCAACTATAAAATCACTTTCCTTTAACATAATTTTTTCCTAGTTAATGTTACATGACACTGAATCATAGAATACCATGACATCAGAAAAATTAGAATCATATGCAATCAGAAGGACAACAAAAAGCTAGAAACTTGTGGGTTTTAAGTAGGCAATAGCATGTTATTAACAATGATGTTGAAGCAGTATAAAAACTATTATAAGAGATATTATAAGATAAGAGATATAAGAGATAGTCATGGCCTGAAAAGAAATGTGAGTTATATAGTAAAAATGAGAATGAGATAAATGAGAGTGATCCAACTGGTATATTAGTATCTCTGGGACACTAACAAAAAAAAGGTAGACTTTTAGTCATGCAGTAGGATACCACTCCCTAAACCTCCTAGGAAGATATACGAGAATGTATAGACAAGAATTAAACAGGATGAGAAGGCATGGATGAATTGTATTCTGGGTAAGTGAAATAACAATAAAAATAAAACTACCGTTCCTTCCAGTTATCAAAGTAACCCAAGCCTTGTCTCTGTCTTCAGATAAAAGTTATAGAAAGGGGGCATATTATGTTAAGCCATAAACAGAAAGATGATCTGAAAGTTAATGTGATAAAGAAAACGTATAAAATTTCATTTTATTAAAGGCCCAAGACATGAAATAAACATACTTGTCATCATTTATACAGAAAAGTTTTTAGTTTTTTATTATGCCCAAAGACTCATAATCTAATTCCAGCTTTAGAATATCTATTAAGGAAAACCAGGCATGGAACAGAGTTGTCTACACACTTGTTTCAGAGTCAGAGGAACTAGGATTAAATATCACCTCTGCTACTACCCATGGAACCAAGGATGAGTCACATGGCTCACTCAATCTCCCTGGATTCATTTTTTTATCTTTAAAAAGAAGGGGTTTGACTAGATGATCTCTGAGGTCCCTTTCAGCTCTATAGCTAATAGAAAAACCTATGGTATTTTTCTTATTAATTTAACAGGAATTATTAATTTAATTAATGAATAATTAACTTTAAATTAATTTTTTTCTTGCTTTTTGGAGGGAGGAAGGCAGGGCAATTGGGGTTAAGTGACTTGCCCAAGGTCACACAGCTATGAAGTGTTAAGTGCCTGAGGCCACATTTGAACCCAGGTCCTCCTGACTCAAGGGCCAGTGCTCTATTCACTGTGCCACATAGCCATCCCATAAATTTTTTAAAAAACTAATTCTTTATGACATATTCTACTTATAATGCTGTAAATATTATAGTTGTATGACAATATGCTTTGGCAACATTAAATATTATCTAGTTATATAATAACTGAAAAGATTAATACATAGAATCAATTTCTTATGTGGCTTTTTTATGTTGTTTTCTTTTTTGTTAAATTAGTGGCTTGGACTAGATAATCTTCAACTCCTTTACATCTATAAAATCCTATGATTCAAGTTTACAGCTATTAATTTTTTTAGAGGTTTTAAAAATATATTTTATTTTTATGTCAAAGAAAAACAAAGCTCACTGTCCCCTTGAATAAACTTTCCCTTATGACAAAAGTTAACTAGCAAAAACACCCCATTCAGTGATGGTATCTAACAAAGTATAGCATAACATTCTGAACTAATTAATAGTCCCTGACTTCATTATCATAAGAAAGATGATCTGATTTATTATCTGTTTTCTATGATCTTCTTTGGATTTTCCATTTTTTTCATTAACCTTAGAATTTAACTTCCTTAAAGTGATCTAAATACCCTGTTGTAGTGATGGCACGAGTCCACTTTAGAGCCAGAAAGATCTGCCCTGGATTCAGAATATCCTATATCTGATATGATTGTGTGACCTTGGCTAAGTTATTTAACCTCTTAATGTTCCAGGCAAATTTCTAAGACTGTAAATTGTAAAGAACTGGTGAACTGCACTGGCAGGATTTTCCTCATCAAGATTTTCTTATATCAAGGAAACTGCAGGTTCAGTTCCTACCCTTGGTTCTATTTTTTCTTTTGATTCTACCTATTTCACCCGCCATCAGTTTATATAGATCTTTCCACATTTTTCTGAATTCCTTTTAATCAGTACTCTTCAGTATGCAATAACATTTCACTATTTTCAGGTCAAAACTTTTATATACACCCACTTTATTTCCACTTTTTTTTGCTACCACAAAGAATTTTACTATGAATATTTGATATATATTAGACCTTTGTTTCTGTCTTTAATTTCCTTGGGACATAAACCCAGAAGTGGGAACATCAAGTCAAACTTTAATTACTTTTGCATTATTTTAAACTGATATTCAGAATGTGGAAACACCAGCAGTGTAATGTTAGTATACCTGTCTTCCCACAGTCCCTCTAACATTAACTGATTCTGGTTTTTGTCACTTTTGCTAATTTGCAATGCAAAATAAAACCTAGAAAGTTGTGTTAATTGTAATTTCTCTTAATTTAAGTGATCTGGAAAATATTTTTATATTATTATTTGTAGTTTGCAATTTCACTTTTGAAAACTATATATTGATCAATTAAATTGACTTAATTCTGAATAACTACCTAATAAATATGAATAAAACATAACTGGTTACAAGAATTTTTAATATTGATATCATATTTTTCAGGTATGCATCAGATAATTTTTTCAGTAAATTTTTAGTGTGAGTTTTTAATTTTCCTTTTTTAATTGAATAATTAAATTTAGATTAAAATTTAGGTTAGGTTATACACCTATATTATAGAAGGCTTCTAAATCCTATAACATCTCAGTTCCAAGTAAGTGTCAAAGTTAAAGGCTAGAAAGAATGAAAGAGTACAATTATGACTATTAAAAAGGGTCACTATATCATATTTCAAAAATTCAATTCAATCCAACTGAATACATAAAGAATCCTTAGTATCAAATGAAGCTTGACAATAATAAATTCCACTAAAAAAGAAATATATACATTATTTTTAAATAAAACCAAAAATGATATGTGATAGAGCAGGGTACTTTCACCATAAATCTCCATTAATGATGCATATTAACTTAGACTATGTTTAAATATGTTCTTCAGTAATAATTATTTATGGTAAAAAATTTCAAGTTATATTATCAATTAATGTTGACTTGACATAGGATAAAATTAAACTAATTTAAGTTGCAATTTGTTTCAAAATTACATTTGTAGTAGTATTTATATACTTTTCACTTATTTGAACTTAAAAATCTTTTAGCTTGCAAAATTACATTTAGAAGTAAAAAATGTTTTTCTTCAAAGTTTAATTTATACACATAAAGATGAAATTTTATTATGGATAGTAAATCTGTCTCAGTGATTTCTTTAGAAAAAAAATTGCCTGGTACAAATTATTCAGTAAAATGATGTCTCTCTTATTGACACTAGTAAGAAGAGAAAGTCCCTATGTGGTACAGTCTAACTTCAAGGAGCAATAAAATATGAACATTCTGGTTAGCAAAGGCAAAAATCACATTCCACACCTTATTAACCCCTTCTTTTGCATGTAACGTTTATTCCATGATTTATAATATAACAGGGCTAACAACATTGATTTATACTCTCATCAGAGAGATGACAAGGGAATTTTACTTATCACAAGAATTGACCTAAGACATGATAAACACTTAACCCATGACATATATATGAAAGATTAACAGTCTTGAAGCTGAATAAAATAAGTGTTCACTCAAAAATATATACATATTTTCTTATACTAATTAGAAAACATATTATCAAAAGATAGGTGAAGTACTTCCAAAGGCATATTCTGCCTAGAGTTGCCTTGTAATATACCAATATTTTAACTGGTAATATTAAGAAATTAAAGTGCTTTACTAAATACTGACTTGATTACTAGAGAGTAATTTTAATGTTGAGAGGAAGAGACTCCAAAACTTTTCTTAGAAAAATAATCTTTGAACTTTAAATTTGATGACCTCAACTAATAGGGCTCAATTTTTTCAAGATTTTATAAAGAGCTTATAAATCCCAAATTGTGTCAGAATTTATTTTGAATAATTTTGATCCAAAGATTATAGAGTTAGAGCTGATATAGGGATTTCAGAGGTCATCTAGCCCAAACCCCTCATTTTACAGATAAATTAAATGACAACCAGAGAGACTGAGCTAATTCTCCTAAATTATTTTTTCAAAAAAGTTGGAACATGAACTCAATCCCTTACTACAAATCCAGTCCACTATACTACAATACCTCTCTTAATGTATACCTGTATATAAAGTCATCAAGAACTATGTTGAAGATCAATCTTTTATTTCTTCAACAATTTTCACTATAAAATTCTGTAACTTACAGGACAGCTTTGTAATCAACTAAGGAAAAAAAGACATTGTAAATTTTGTTAACACATACTTATGTCACAAGTAAGAAAACAAACCCTGTTCACTAGTGGTGTAAGCTAGGGACTATGCTTGTTATGCATTATCATCTCTATACATTAGAACCTCAATCATACTGAAACAAATTCACTAAAGTGTGGTTTTCAATCTGCTAACTATGCATTCCATAATAGCCTGTAATTATTAAAAACTGACAAGAAAGCTACGCCACCTGTGTTTATGTGAAGCCAGGTAATGAAAAAAACAACAACGCTGTCATCACCTCTCAATTCCTGATTGCATTATCAAAACTGTAGCCGAGTTTGGCATCTGGGTGTGACCTTGTTAACTGCTAGGGTAATTAAATTTATCCTATTGGGAAAAGGGATGATAAATTATTAGCAAGAAGATTTTGTTCACATTTTATTAAATTGGCCTGTCAAAGGGTTGGCCAAATTATCAAGGGCCTCATTTATTGGAGGCCAGCCATATTGCCACATCTGTTACAATTATTTATAATTTCAG
Organism: Gymnobelideus leadbeateri; assembly: GCA_011680675.1. Lineage (NCBI taxonomy): Eukaryota > Metazoa > Chordata > Mammalia > Diprotodontia > Petauridae > Gymnobelideus > Gymnobelideus leadbeateri. Next base: position 93,639 of record WOXC01000576.1, read on the forward strand.
CAGTTGAAAACCAACTGAGTTAGGCATCCGCCATGTAAAGTAATTTACAAATTATCTGATGAGGGAGTGTTTTAGCTTCTCCCTCATTTCTAGCCAGCAGAAAGCCGCGCTGTAATTACAGAACACGATTAGGTTCTTTGGGGAACTTATCTTGCACTCATAGCCATAGTAAGATGCAGCAAGAACATATGGAGGAGCTTGTGCTTCTACTCCCTGAAGCTCGTGACCCGCCTGCCGCTGAGCCCTTGAGTTGAATTTGAATGAGAGTGCCATGGCTAATGTTCTACACATGCACCATTTATGCCACAAAACAAATCGGATCACTGTTAATTATGAAGCAGCTATAATCAGGCCTTCACATCTGTGTAATGTGAAGCGCAGTAGGCTGTATTCCAATAATGTATGACTACCTTTGGGTCGCAAATTGCGAGCCATATTGCCTCAGTAGTAGTTACTGAATTCAAAGTAACTCCTTTGATAAAAGCCCATCACAAGGATATTTTTATCCAGCTTAAAAAAAAAAAAAGGCATACAAGCCTTTCTTTATCAGCTATTGACCAGAACAGTTAAAGCATATGGCATAAGTTCATTAATGAACAGCACACAGCACTCTAATTTAATGAAACCACTTGAGCCATAAAAATCAGATTTAGTTAATTCCCTTCTTCACATTTTTCATTTTTATATATAACCTAAATTCATATTCTATTTGATATCAAAAGAGATTTATAAAATTCTTATCCAAATTTATAGTTATCAAAATTTTGTTATATAATTCAAAATATTAAGGAAATACAAAAAAATTAAGTTTATTTGGCATATATCAAACTTAATTTAATCTTAATTAATAAAGCATACGCTATTTGTGTTTAGAAAATGAAGTCTGGCAGCTGTATTGTAACAAAAAAATACTCTTTATTCCATGAAAAATCTTTCAGTAGAAAAGCAACTAAACAAGCTGTACCCAGATGGCAAACCAGCTACAGTTTAATTAATCCACTAAAAGCCATTCAGTTTTCAGTAAGGGTAATGTAATTTTGAATAATTGTAGAAAAAAAATCACTAAAACGTTCTTAAGTTTTATTATAGCGGCATGAGAAACGCCACTATAGAGTAGTTAAAGTTGAGTTGCTGTTTCCATTATATATGCTAAATTTTTACATTTTAATGCCTCATCTATTGTACCTTGCTTGGAGCTCAAAATTAATTTTGAATATCAGGCACCGAATTAAATTTTTAGTTAAAGTAAAATTGCATATTTTTAGTTCATATAAGTTTAAATAATGTCATTCTAAACTACTGGGTTTAAAGTTTGGTAATACATTGAGAAGTGAAATAAATACACTGTTAAATTCTTTAAAGAAAAAGATTTTTCTAAATTTTAAAAATTAATTATTTTAGTTTAATATAAAATAAAATATAGTATTAGTTGACAAAGGTAAAAGTTACTTTGTGAAGCATATTTCACTGAGATTGATCAAATTCTAATCCCAACAAATATTTGTTACATGTATAATCAAAAGATTTTATAAATTTTAATATTAAAATGTATATATCAACATTTTCTTTTTGGCTACACATACTAATGACTGAAAATACAACAACAGCAAAAAAGAACCTTATCCCTAAACCACAATTACTAAGTTTTTTATAAAGAATTTATAAAAGATGCTATATCAAAATCAGCCTTTTTATCCAAATAGCTTCATATTTATACATTATATTTTGCCCCTGAAGATCTAAAAGTAGAAGATTCTATGAACCTGGACACTCAAATTTAAGCAACAAGTAAATACTTTTCATGTCACACACTCTGTTAAACTATATAGGAAAACTGGTATAAAATGTAAGAACATAAAGTTAGAGGCCTAAAGAATAGAATGACCAAAACTTATAAACTATACAGACTAAAATGGATAGAAAGAAAGTAGCAGGTATCAAATCACACACTCACAATAAACATTCTCTCTCTCTCTCTCTCTCTCTCTCTCAAAAAGCACAAAATTTTCAACAAGGATGTCAGTCTCTTGACAAGCATTACGAAACTTCCTGTCTTCAGCTCTTCTTATTTACTATAGACATTTTTGCTGATATTCAAGAAGTATTCAGGTCTAATTACCCTATCTTAGTTAGGACATTGAAAAGCTGGAATAAGTTTAGCAAAATGTGATCAAAATGGTGAGAAGACTGACAAAAATGCCAGGTAAGGAAATTGAATATATTTAATGAAGTAAAGTAATGAATATATTTAATGAAGTAAAGATATGGATAATATCTTTACTTCTACTTTAGATACTTTTCAAGTATCTAAAGGATGTCATCTGAAATAATTCAAATAATTATACTTGGTCACTGATGAAAGAATGCGAAGAAATGAGTAGAAATTACACAGAGGCCATTTGTGGCCTTCCTGACAATTCTAGGTATCCAAAAATTGAATGGGCTGACTCTAAAAGAGTATGTTTTCCATCACTAGAGATATTTATGTGGAATGTGGATGACCCCTTGTGGAGGATACTATACCCCTCTCAGATCTCTGTAAAGAAATTGGGCATGGTTCTTTCTGTAAGATTCTTTCTAACCTTGAGTCACTGATCCAATCCTATTACTGCTGACATTATAGTAACCCAAGTCTGAATCAACATCTATACTTAAAAGAATGAGCAAAGTTAACCAGTTCATGGTGAAGAAGCCAGGCTGGCTTAGCATAAAAGATTCAACCACCCTATTTCAAGCCAATTCTGATACACTGACTAGGTAGAGTTTGGCCAGAAGATGACACTCTAAAGAAAAGTGGGAAATTAAAGGAAAGAAGAGGTTTGAAATTGAGAGAGGACCAGTAGATTATAACAGTTTCAGGCAGGAAGTCATGCTACAAATTCAAGATGAAAGTGCCATGTAAAAGAACTTCCTTATTTTTCCAATTAGCTCAAACTTTTCTCTCTGTCTCTGTCTCTGTCTCAACTTATGTGTAGCAACAATATCAATGAGGATATGTGCCACCTACTTTTGTTGGGAATATATAGAGAGTATCAATAGTTCAATTAAAGCTTTAGAAGTAGGGTGTTTTGTTTTTTTTTTAACACCACTGCCTTTTTACAATTACTACAAAAGGCAGACAAAGAGGATTGAGAACCATTTTGTTTAGGGTTTCATGGTTTACAGTAGCAAATCTTCATTAAAGTCCCAGTATAATGCTTCATGAGATGCGGCATGATGTAGTAAATAGAAAACTATCCTCAGAACCTGGAAAACCATAGATTCGAGCTCTGCCTTTAACTAGCTATGTGATCCCTCTTGATTCTAGGCAATTCTCAAATTATAAATTACAGAGAAGTTTGGAAGGTTACAAAGAACTCCTTGCATTGTTAGAGGAATAATCCTCAGCTGTGAGTTGTCTATACCTCTAACTAAAATAAGAGGTTCATTTTCTATCCCTATTACTATGGTGTTTCATCAAATTTATTAAAGGTTAAGCTGATAGAATACAAGCTTGAATGGTACCTACCAATCTGTACAAACTCCAAATGGATGCCCAGAAACAAACTGTGTATCTGTTATCTGAAGGCTAGCTAATTTAACACAGAGATGTTCTGATGTTCAACATCAGAAGACTGGCCAAAAGGCAATATCATGTATTTCAAATTAATAAAGACTTTGCTTTAAATTTTGCTTTGACCAAAGTGAACATGGGACACAGTGATTACAAAAATAAATTGAGTTAGTGACCAAAGTATGTTAAAGAATTCAGTTAGAAAGATTTATGCATGGAAAGATGTAGGGAGAAAAGAACAGGATTCTGGTGCTGTCAGAAAGGCAGCTAGAGACTGTAGAAGTTAGAAGAGTTAGAAGAGTCCATTGACAAGCTGTCAGGAAGCCAGACACAGAAGGCACAGAACCAGTTGGCAGAAGACTAGGTTTTGAAAAAAGCAGAAAGAAGTCCAGAGAGTTAAAAAGAGATCAGGAATATGTGTACAGAAAGAAGGAGACAAATCCAAAATAAAAGGAAGAAAGGTCAGAGATCCATTCCTAAGAAGTTAGAAAATCAGTTAATTAATCAGAGAATATACAGAAAGCCAGAAATTTTACAGAGTATTTAAAAGGCCAGCAATCTATATCCCAGTTAATAAAATGCCCCCCCCAAAAATGAAACACAAGCTAACCAGATATTCCTCAAGTGACAGGATAAAAAGACAGGAATTATTTGGATATCCAGAGGGAACAGTAAATGAAGAAGGACCACACCAATAAACTGGGAAAAAATGCAATAATTACAAGTTTAAAGTTGATTTAATAAGTCACATGGCATAGAAGGACCTCTCCAAACAAAGGCTTTCCTATCATTTTCATCATTGACCTTTTCACTTAGTAAAATTATATTCAGAACTTCATCATGAATATAAAATTCTCAAATGCAAAGCATGGGCACATAAGAGCAAATTACTATTTATTTAGACAAACATTATGCAATTTCTTAGTTTTCTAAATAATCAGTTCTATCCAATTAAGTTCAACAAGCACTTGGCATCTTATCTTTTAGTACCAGACACTGTGACTGGTGCAAGACATAAAGACAAAAAATTAAATAGCCCCTGCCCTCAAGAAGCTAACAGTCTCCTGGTGGAACCTAAACCCATGTTCTTTTCCTGCATGATAAGACTGTTTTCATCCACGTTTTAATTAATAATTCTGCTAGAGAAGGCAGAGAAGTCCAATTCCTCCAAAATCTCCTCACCAGCAGTCTGACTGCCTACCATTTCCTTTCTATCCCCTGCCCTTGGGCCCATGTTCTGAAACGATGAACCATGATCAAAAACACTGTTCCTAGATAGGATACTGGCCTATGGTCTCTCTGTAATTTTCCAGAACAAAGTACATCTTCTTGGCCACCAGTCACCTATATAAGGTCCCCAAGAATAGAGGCTGTCTTTCCATTTGTATTTCTATACCAAACACACATCATAAATGCTTTTCATTCATTCATTCACACAAACATTTTCTCCCAATAGATGTTTCCCAGTCTTATTTCAGGTGAATAAAATTTGTTCATGCAAAACCTTTTCAATTTTATGGTATTAAAATTATCTATTTTATCTTTTGTTATTGCCTCTCTCTTCTTTTTGGTTAAAAATTCTCCCTTGTTAAATCATGAAAAGAATCTAGTCCAGTTGTCTCCTGATTTTATTTATTGTGGTATGATCTTTAATATCGAGTTCAAGTGCTTATTTATGGCTTATTATGGTTTATGGTATAAGATGGTATTCTAAACCTAATTCAACTGTCAAACTGTTTTGGAGTTTTCCTGGGAGTTTTCCCCAAATAATTTACGATCACAGATTAATCAAACAATAAGTTACTAATTTTCCCTTATCTAGTTTGCACCAATGATCTACTATTATATAACCAGTTCCAAATAGTTGATGATTACTGCTTCATAATATAACTTGTGGTCCAGAAGTGGTATTCTCTTATAATTCCTGTTTTTAGTGAACTGTTATTTTATCTAGCTGTATAAACCACTTAGATTTCCAATTAGTATAGCACTAAATATGTAAATTAATTTACACAATATCATTATTTTTTATAATGATTTAACTCAAGCATGAGCAATGAATAGCTGTATAATTATCTGTCATTATTAAATCTTTAACTTTTAACTTTTAACTCTTGAATAAATTATGGAAGATATACTATATTAAGTAATAATCATTTTATATATTTGTTTTAAATCCTGTTCATTTATTTATTGATTCTCACTTACTGATTCTGTGTATATTTATATAATATGCATTATTTCATTATTAAAATGCAAACTACATAAGGGCAGGGGCTATTTCATTTTTGTTTCCTGTTTGGTATCCCCAATGCCTGGCATAATACCTGAGTCATAGAAGATACTTCATAAATAATTACTGGTGAACTGATTCTTTGGGCCATTCTAACTATATAGTCAGGGATAATTCTTTTTCTTCACTTTGCCAATGTCTGACACTTTGATCTGTTTCTCTTGTCTCAACTGTCATCACTAACATTTCTAGAATGATGTAAAAAAAAACAGTAGGGGAAGAGGTCAAATGTATTTTATTCCTATATTTAGGGATCAACCAATAAGCATTTCTTAATAGCCTACTATATGCCAGGTACAATACTAAGCACTAAGGACACAAATAAAATCAAAAGATAGTCCCTGCTTTCAAGGAGCTCATATGTAGTTTCATTTATAATGTCATGAAATACAACACTGGAAAAAACTCAGGCTTTGAAGCCCAACTCTAGCTACTTGACCAATGCCTTAAACCCAAAATCACTCTGGTTCTCACTGGTTGGCCAACAATAGGTCCCAGCCCAAGCCTCACTTGGTAATTGTTTGAGTTTTGATGACTCAGAGTAAGTGTAAATAGCAATTGTTTCTGTTCTGGGCAGAAAGCCAGAGGTTCGGAGGGTTGGAGGTTCATCCTCTCCAAGACTGACTTTTTTTTTTTAAAGTAGGTAAAAGAGGCCTTTTCTGTCTTATTTCTTATCCCTAATCACCGACTGAGTGTTGCCTCAGACAATCTGAGACCTGGGAAAGAAAGACCTTAGCTTAAAAAGGCCTAGGTCTCCCAATGCATCTGGGACTATCTCTGGTTTATCTTTATCTTGCCACTGGAATCAGATCCTTCAGTAGGAAAGGGTAAGGCTTGTGACTGCATAGCCCTCCTTCACGTAAATCCAATTCACTTGCAAGTCAAGATATCACCTACCTGATATGCCATTGATCCTCTTTGGAAAGAAGGGCAAACAACAACAATCTGTGAGGCTAATGGGAAAATCTTCTAGTTTTCCTCATTGAAAGTAATGCAGTTTTAGGTTTCAAACAGGAACTTTTATTCTAATAATGAATCTTCATTTGCCTATTCCATTTAGGCATAAATGAGCATAATGCCTACAAATTTTTCTAAATATGTTATAGGTTCATGTGGCTTTGGATATTTTGTTTTTAATATTATTGCACAAATTATTTTCCTAATACTGAACAAACCCAAGACCTCTTATATCAATGCAACTTTATGAAAGTGAATATTTTTGATATATCACTATAATCTTTTCGTTGGATTTTTTTTGCATGTTCATTAGTGATGCTGGTCTATGGTTTTCTTTCTTTTTTAAATTTTTTCCTAGTTTCAGAATTAATACTATATATTTGCCCTATAAAAGCAACAAAATTAACCTAGGGACCTAATTGACTGACTTCTTTGAATTGGTTTTCCTTTAGTAGATTATGGTTGTATTTACATGCTTCCTGGTCATTTAAGGGCATAAAAAGTTCAAACTACATGGAATGTTGACCTTTTAAATGGTACAGATGTCTGAAAACCACAGGAATCACCACACCCTGCCATGGTAACCAGATATATTTCCAAAGATGATAACATCAATAATCGTGACTATAGAATCTAAATGCCATAGCATCATTGTTATGATAGGACAAAGTAACTTCCTCTTACTTGTTCAATGACATAAGTCACTGAATGAGTGTTTCATGTCATCCCAAGATCAAATACATTGCTGGTGTCTGGCATGTCCCAAACAACAGCATATAATTTTTTTTAACTCGGTGAAATTTATCTCTAACTCAATTTGAACCAAAAATTGTTTTTTCCCATGGTACTTCTGGTTTTTTTCTTCCTTTTTTTGGAGGAGGGAAGGCAATTGGGGTTAAGTGAATTGCCCAAGGTCACATGCCTAGTAAGTGTTAAGTGTCTGCGGCAGGATTTGAATTCAGGTCCTCCTGACTCCAGGGCTGGTGCTCTATTCACTGCACCACCTAGCCACCCCTCTCACAGTAGTCCTTTAATATTTTGTTAAAATTTTTTTCTAAGAAAAAAAAATTCTCATTTCTGAGAATGAGTTGTTAAAGATCTCCAATTCATTCTGTGTTAATCTGGGGAGTTAATATTTTTGTTATTTTCTATCTAAACTCTATAAGTAGCTTTGCTCACATGTCACTTGTTTAATAGACTGAGAAAATTGCTTGTATTTCTCATCTGTTGGGATTTCAACTGGATCATTTTTAATTTTAGTAATTTGATTTTCTTTCTTTTATATTAGATTGGCTAAAGATCCTAACTTGTTAGTCTTTTTAAAGAAACAGCTTTTAGTTGTGTTGATAATTTTTGTAGACTTTATTAATATTTTTATTCTATCTACATATTCTATGTTTATGTTAATTTTCTAAATTAAAAATTTTCATAAAAATTCAGTATGGTATAAAGAATTTATTGAATATTTATGTATTCTTTACAATTTAACTGTGCTTTAGCACAAGTTCTTTTTTTTTGTAAGAGTACATGTGGTGTTGGAAAATATAAATATTCTAGCTTTAAATTCTCCAACATTTTGTTCAGGTCTATATTTTACATTTTTTAATCTTTCAGTTAGGGTTGTCTAACTCTAAAAAAGGAATCCTAAAGTCTTGACAATCATGTCATCACTCTTTTTGTAATCAAGTTAATTTTCCTTTAACTTAGATGCTATATGTCATATGGCACATGCACATTTATTGGTTCAGTGGCTATCAATCCTCCACATACATAGTGTAATTTCTCTGATTACTTTTACTTATATAGGTTACAAGCCCTGATTTTTGAAAATCATTTTGGCATGGCAGAATTTTTTCTAGTCTCTCTTTTCATATCACGTCTGCTTTTAAAAATGTGTGTGTGTGTGTGCGTGTGTGTGTTTTCAAGATACCACTCTTTCCTGGTTTTCCTCCTATCTATCTGACTGCTCCTTTGCCAGATCCTCATCCAGAATATGCCTCTAAACACAGGTGTCCTTTGGGGTTTTGTCCTGAATCTTCTATTCTCCCTATACACTACTTCACTTATCATTTCTAAGCTGATGATTCTCAAATCTACCTATCCTGCCCCAGCCTCTCTGCTGACCTACATTCTTATACCCACAACTACCTTTCATATATCTCAAACCAGATGTCTAGTAGATATCTTAAACTTAATGTGTCCAAAACAGAACTCATCACCCTTCCCCCTAATTCCATCCTATTTCTAAGTCCCCTATTACTGTAAATGGCAACACCATTCTGCTAGTTCCCTAAGCTTACAACTAATAAGTCATTCTTTTTTTAAAGTGGGGTGCTACCCTTATGTGAAGTTTTTTTTTTAATTTGTGCCAATATTACTTAAAAACAATTTATTACCAAACTGTCTTTGGTGAAAGATTAAGATGCACATGATACTCATGAATATACATTTTTTAAAAATTTGGTCTTAATTTGTTTGTTTACTTTTAGTTTACAAGATTCAATTCCACAATTCCTTGAGTTTCAAATTTTCTCCCCCTCTAAACCCTCTCCCATAAGTTATTCTTTACTCTTCATTATCTCTCACCCTCCATATCCATTCTGTTGCCAAGACCTATCAATTTCACATTTACAATATCTCCCAAATATTCTCTTTACTCTCCTCTGACACTGCCACGACTCTAGAGCAGTCTCTCATCATCTCACCACTCAATTAGCACATTAATCTGTTGGTGAGTCTGCCTGACTCAAGTCTTACCCCACTCCAAACCATCCTTTCAGTCACCAGAGTGATTCTTCTAAAGTACAAGTCTGACCATATTACTTCCCTACTCAATAAATTCTCAAGTCTCCATATTGTCTCTAGGATGACATGCAAAATGCTCTGTCTGACATTCAAGGACCTTCATAACTTAGCCCCCTCTTAACTTTCTATGTTCTTACACCTTACCCCACAACGATCTACTGACACTGGTCTCCTGGTTGCTCCATCAACAAAACACTCCATGTCTCAGATTCAGGTATTTTCTCTAGCTTGTCCCACATGCTTAGAATACTCTTCCTCCTCACCCCCACCTATTGACATGCCTGGCTTCCTCTGAGTGTGAACTAATTTCTCATTTTTTACATGAAGCCTTCACCAAACCCTCTTAATACTAGAGCTTTCCTGATTTTAATTAATTCTTATTTATCTTATACATAGCTTGCTTTCTATATATTTGTTTACATTTTGTTTCCCCTGTTAGGTTGTAAGCATCTTGAAGATAGGGACTGTCTTTTACTTTTTTTTAGTATCCCCAACATCTGGCACAGAGTCTGACATATAGTAGGCATTTAATAAATGTTCATTTATGTTGATTTTATTATCCATTTTTCTACTTTTGTCTGACTAAATTAATATATTAATCTTTAAAGTTTGGGTTTGTGTTTTTACTCCACTTGCTTCTTTTGAATTGTTATCAAAATTTTGTTTAAAGATAATAACTGTTCCCTGAAATTACCTTATATGACATTCCTATATGACTTACTTCCTTATCCACTCTCTAATATTTATGCACCTTATCCCAAGTTCTTTGAATATGATTAAATTTATTTCCTATTGGGGTGGCTAGGTGGCGCAGTGAGTAGAGCACTGGCCCTGGAGTCAGAAGGACCAGAGTTCGGATCCAGCCTCAGATACTTAACACACACAAACAAAAACCTAGCCGTGTGACCTTGGGCAAGTTACTTAACCCCAATTTGCCCTCCAAAAAGCAAAAATAGATAGTTAACTACATAGATACATAGATAGATAAATTTATTTCCTATTTCTTTCATTTTATTTATCTATTTCTCCCCTTCTTTTGAACCTTCCCTTTCACCATTCCCTGTTCAGAATGATTTAAAATTTTCTCTCCATGAACACTCCTATAGCAGCTAGGATAACTTAGAAGTCTTCTTTTAAACCAGGAGTTATCAAACTTTCTGTGACATGGAACACTTTGGAAGGACATCTACCAAGAATAATGCTTTTAAAAGCATAAAACAAAATACATAGGATTATAAAGAAAAGCAATTATATTGAAATACGGTTATCAAGATATTTTAAAAGTTTATGAACAACATGAAGCCCTGTTTTAAATCAAAAACTGTAAATCTTTCAAGTAGAACACTTCTCCTACAATACCCCAAAGAAAGGTTATATGGGTAATATAAAACACATAAGGTTGGTACTTTGCAATTATATGAAAGATGATGCCAAACATCTTCCTCTCTCTCCTTCAAACTACTGAACTTTGTGAATTCCTAATCATTTACAAAATGGTTCAAATCCCCACACTATCAATTTATTGTTGAACAATATCACAAAAACATAAATGATATTTAAAATATAAATGATATTTTGATTTTGATATATCATTTGATATCACCTAAACTATTAATTCCAACCACTAGTAAAGATAATAAAAAGGCAGCTACAAAGACCTGTGGTATTTAAGTAAAGCTATGTAGAAATTGTTGCCTAGAAAAATAACAAACTTAGGAAATGACTTATTTATTGACTGTTGATATGAATACATTGCAATGTTTGTTACTAAAGAAATACATCAATATGGTTTAACAATATCAGCAGCAACAATTAAAAACTCACACTTAAATTAACAATTTAATTAGGAATTAGTTAACTAAGGATTTAGATAAAGTATTTAATTAGCAATATTTATGAAGTTAGGGATCCCTACCATTTGATTTTCCTACTCTCCAAAGTGCTCTTCCAGACATGGAAAATATCTATCAAATATCAAACATCTAAATCAAAGTGAAATGAATTTCATTTGGATTTGATTTGGGGAGGGTTAAGAAAAATTTTGGTAGGGTTTAAAAAATTTTTTTCAGGCAATTCCCAGTAAGAGAGATGGAACTCAATGGGTAGATTACTAAATCTGTATGGTGTCATGAAAGGAGCATTAAACTAAGAGTCAAGAGAGCATAGATCAAATTTCAGCTCTTGCACTGGTTATGATAGAGTTATAAACAAGTCATATTACCTCTTCTAATTTCAAACTCCTTATGTTTAGAATTGGAAGGCTGAAATAGATAATTTGAGCTAGCTTACATCTCTAATAGTTCATTATCTATGACCTAAATGTCTTTGTATCCTAAAAATAATGGAATACCATTCAAGCTCTACAAACATCATTAATAGGATAAGGAAACATCAAGAAAATATATTTCCTTCTCATATAGCTCTAATCCTTAAAGAAAGAAAATTTATGGATTAAACTTGAATTTTAAAACATTTTGAAGGTTGTTAATGCTTATAACCTTCCTTTGAATATTTATTATAAATAAGTGCTCATTTTATTTTGTTTTTGATGGTGAAATTTCCTTTTGTAATTTAAAGGGAAAACTATAATTCAGGTAGCATATATTCAGCTTAAAGACAACATTTGAATTCAATAATGTACTTGAATATGAAATGAAAAGGAGAAATGATAAAACATTTACTTTTAGGAGCAGACACTATGAAAAATGCTTGGTCTTTAACTTTTTCTTATTGGAAGAAAATAAGAGATAAAAATGAGAAATGTTTATTTGAGGTTATAAAATACAAAATCATGACATCATATGTTCAAAATATAGTTTTATTTGTGAATCTGCAAATTCCAAAGAGAAATAACTGGTAGGATAGAAAAACATAAATCCATGGTGGCAAACCTCACTGAAAAGAACAAAGAGCAACTGACTAGGAATGAAAACATACAGAAGTAAAGGACAATCTAAAAAAGAAAATGTGATCTCCATAAAAACAAAACATTTTAATCTAGAAGATATACTGTGTAGATACAACTTAAAGATTATTGATCTCGCAAAAGAACACGACTATGCAAAAAAAAAATCTGAACATATAATGTATAAAATACTACAAGAAAACTGCCTAAAATTTCTGAACACAACAAGCAAAATGCCAGATTACCTCCCCCCACCCAAACAACTCTAAGAACTGTAGTAGTTAAATTTGATAATTCCAATGACAAACAACAAATTGAGCAAGAGATAAGGTGAAAGATTTTCAAATACAAAGGAAGAAAATTCAAATAACAAAAGACTATTTTGTAATTGGCAGAAATTGCATTAGCGAATAGAATAATGTTGCATGATGGACAAAGGAGCTCAAGATGCAACCCAAGGTAACATACCCTACAAATCTGACCTTGAAAAAATTTAAGCATTCAATAAGATAAAAAGTTGTTTTTAGTATTCTTACAAAGAGCACCACGGTCCTGAACAAATTATGAACTTATCAAACACCAAAGAAAACAGAAATGCAACATAGAAAAAAACAAACAAAAGCAATACAGCAACCAAGAACAACATCAAAAAAAGAAAAACAGAGTGATCATTAAGATCTAAAAGGGCATATGGAACAGGGGAGGAAGCAAAATTAAAAAAAAAAAAGAAGAGGAAATATAGACCAGTCATGTTGTAAACTAAACCTGACAATACTCTACCTTTTTCGGAGCCATATACTATTGTAGTCCCTCAAACAAGAAAGGATAAATCATAGCAACAGAACTATAGACAGACAGAGAGATAAGGATAAATTCATATGTAAATGCACTATTACATATATATATGAATATATACGACAAAAATCCATTATCCAATATATAATTGGTCAAAGGAAACAAATAATGCCCAAAAGAATGATAGACCATCAACCATAAGAAAGAATGCTCCAATAATAATTAGAGAATATAATAATATATTATATGTGTTATATATATGATATAATATAATGTAATATAACATAATAATAAGAGAAAAACAAATCACAACTACCCTGAGTTTTCACTTCACATCACATCAACTGGCAAAGCTGAAAAAAGATAAGAATAATCAATACTGGAGGAATCATAGGAAAATAGGCACACTAGTGGTCTGCAATGGAGCTGTGAATCAGTACAACCATTCTGGAAAGCAATCATGAATATGATGAACACAGTGAAACATGGAAAGAGCTACATGAATTGATGCACAGTGAAGTCAACAGAGCCTATTAAACAATAAACACAGGAATTACAGCAAACAAAAAGAACTACCACCCCCCCAAAAAAAAAGAAATAAAAATTGAATGTTGCAAAACGTCAAAGAATAAGCATGAGTCCAAAGAAGAGATGTGAAGAAATATCCCACTTTACCCTTTAGAAGGTGTATGGTAAATTGCATATATTTTCAGACTCAACTTACTAATCACTTATTAACATTTTCCTCTGTCTTCTTTTTTGTCTTTAAAAATATTCTTTTTTTAAAGAATTTGTTCTTGGATGGAAGGAAAGGAATATGAAGAGGGGGTGGCAGTAGTGAACATAATAATAAAAAAGACTATTAATAAAAACTTATTTATTAAATTGAGAAAAAAATTGTTATGTTCCATTCCTTGGAAGAGAACTATTGTGTATAGTTCCTTTCACTTCTGAAAATCATTTAACTGGTAGATTTTTTGACCATATGTTACCATTAATATTTCTAGTGGTAGCTATTCTATAGAAAAAACTCTCAAGTTACATTTATTTTCTATGCTCCATAAAAAGTAATAAAGTGAAAAAATTCTTAGCTGGAAAAGACATGAAGTCATATAAAAACAGGAAAAAAAACAAGAGTCAAAGAAAACAAATTTTGAAAAACATTTGAATACCCTATATTGCCTCCTTTGCTAAATAAGAACATTATCAAAACAGACACAAATTATTAATCTGCTTTATACTGATGGTAGCTACTATCAACTGATGAATAACACATGCTGCCAAAAACGACATTAGATAAATTAAGCATTCATATAATACTTTTGTGAAATATATTTAGGAATATAAGGAAGCTACCTTTCATTTTCTAGTCTAGTTCCTATTTGATGCAAGTATACTTAGATTTTTTAAGTTCTAGTGAAAAGTGAGAAATAATGAAAACTAATATGAATAAAAGTTTTAAAAACCAGCTCTCACCTGTTCCATATTATTTAGAAAAGGGGTATGAGTTACTAAGTGTAAAGTTTTTTCAAGTTCATCAATTTTTTCTGCCAGCTGCATGATATCCCGGTCCTTTTGAACTAGCTGATCCTTAAGACAAAGAATATTTCTCCGGAGCAGAGACTCAGTTTCGTTCTTTGCTTCAAAATTAATTTGTAATTCATTGTAAAGCTGTTTAAAAATAAATAAATATTTAATCATATTAAAATAGCAACCAATTTAAAATACTCATTATTTGCCTATGAGACATCATATTAGGGAATATATTTAAAACATAATCATTGCACTTAAAAAATGTACAGTTTCATTAGGAAGATAAGACATAAATTTATAAAACTTATACAACAATACAAGATACTTCAAAATTCAATACAAGATTAATTGCCAAACAAAAAGACTGCATAGAGGCATAGAGAAAGATGGGAGTGAAATGCAGAAGATTCACAGTATATTTGGGGGACAGTAAAAGGTACCAGAAAGTTAGAGTAAAAGGTTAACTATTGGGACATACTGGAAGGTAGGACTGGAAAAATTCCCTACTATTGTCGAGGGTTACTACCATCCTCCCAGTCCCTTCAGGCTTGTAACCTAGGGTGTCACACTTTACTCTTCACTCTCTCTTACCCTGCATATCGAATTTGTTGCCAACTTCTACCAATTTCAAGTCTGAGCCCCTTTTTCTTTTCTGACACTGCCACCACTCTAGTGAAGGCCCTTATCACCTCATTCCTGTACTCTTATGTCACAATAGCCTTCTGGTTGGTCTCACTGCTAGCCTCTCCCTCACTTTAATCTATCCTCCAGCCACCAAAGTTATTTTTCTAAAGCACAGATCCAACTATGTCAACCCTCCTTCCCTCCCCACGCCCACCTCCCACAATACTCTGTTACCTCTAGGATTGGTTATAAAATGCTTTATTTGGAATTGAAAGTCTTTCATAAGCTACCTCCCCTTGCCCCCACCCATCTAGTCTTCTTACACATTGTTCCCCACTATGAGCTCTTCAATCCCATGACATCAGCTGCTTTTTAATTCTACAAACAAGACACTCTACCTCTTGACTATGGACATTTTCTCTGGCTGTTCCTCATGCCTGGAATATACCCCTTCTTGACCTCTGTCTCTTGGCTTCTTTGGATTCCCTTTAAGTGATAACTAAAATCTCACCTTCAACAGGTAGCTTTTTCTCAACCGCTCTAAATTCTAGTGCCTTCCTTCTATTGATTATTTCCTATCTATCCTATATATAACCTGTTTGTACACATTTGTTTACTTGTTTTCACTTCCATTAAAATGTAAACCACTTGAGAGCAAGGATTTTTGGTTTCCTCTTCTGTATCTCCAGCATTTGGTACAGTGCCTGGTACACAGTAGGCACTTAGTTAACTGAAATTAAAGAAGGTCTTGAATGAAACACTTAAGAAGTCTGGACATAGATATGTCAGTTCACCAGCAGCTGTGGCGGTTTCCAGAATTATCAACCCATAGATGCTAAGGACAAAGTGAGATATCAGTGCAATGTAGGAAGTTCGGGAGTGTGGTCTGGCCTTTGCCTCTAGAGCGAGAAGTGGGTGAAGAGTGGAGGCCGGTACAGTCACTGCCATGTGGATGTTTCAGAGCTCCGGGCCTGCAAATTGTAGGGTGAACAAGCAACCACTCTGAGGGTTAATTGCTCTTGCTTTAACCTGCTTGGATCTGGATCACTGTCTAGGATAGAGGTCCTGGGATGCATGACCAGTTTGCCAGAGTATGTGGAGGCTTCAGAGAAGGCAGCCAACTAATAGTTCCAGCAGTTGAAAAAAACCCAGTGATTGGGATAAAGCTCCCCTCTCTGGTAGCTGAGTTCTACTGTGGCAAAAAGCTCAAAAGTCAAGTAATTGAGTGTCAGTATGAGCAAGCAAAGGAAGCAAAGCAAGCACAGCAATCTGGCTTTACACTCCTATTTAGGGAACAAAAAGGATCAAAGAATGGAACAGGAGGAAGACAGCGAAGTCAGAACTTCTACACCAAAAGCTTCCAAGAAAAATATGAGTTGATTAAAGGCCATAGAAGAACTTAAGAAGGATTTTGAAAACCAAATAAGAGAAGTGGAGGAAAAACTGGGAAGAGAAATGAGAATAATGCAAGAAAATTATGAAATGAGAGTCAACAACCTAACTGAAGAAAATAACACCTTAAAAAATAGACTAACTCAAATGGCAAAAGAGGCTCAAAAAGTCAATGAGAAGAATGCCTTAAAAAGCTGAATTTGCCAGATGGAAAAAGAATCTCAAAAGCTCACTGAAGAGAATCTTTCCTTCAGAATTAGACTGGAGTAAATGGAAGCTAGTGACTTTATGAGGAATCAAGATACTATTAAACAGATCCAAACAAATGAAAAAATAGAAGGCAATGTGAAATATCTCATTAGAAAAACCACTGACCTAGAAAATAGATCCAGGAGAGAGAATCTAAAAATTATTGGAATACCTGAAAGCTATGAACAAAAAAGAACCTAGAAATCATCATCCAAGAAATTCTCAAGGAAAATTGCCCTGATATTTTAGAACCAGAGGGCAAAATAGAGGTTGAAAGAATCTACCAATCACCTCCTGAAAAAGATCCACCCCAAAAAACCTCCTAGGAATATTATAGCCAGGTTCCAGAATTCCCAGATCAAGGAGAAAATATTACAAGCAGACAGGAAGAAACAATTTGAATACTGTGGAAACACAATGAAGATAACACAGGATCTAGCAGCTTCTACACTGAGGAATCAAAGGGCTTGGAATATGATATTCCAGAGGGCAAAGGAGCTGATATTAAAACCAAGAATCACCTACCCAGAAAAACTGAGTATCATATTTCAGGGGAAAATATGTTCATTCAATGGAACAAAAGACTTTCAAGCACTCATGATGAAAAAACCAGAGTTGAGTAGAAAATTTGACATTCAGATACAAGAAGCAAGAGAAGCATGAGAAGGAAAACAGGGAAAAGAAATCATAAGGAACTTATCAAAGTTGAACTATTTACATTCCTACATGGAAAAACAATAACTGTAATTGATGAAACTTTTCTCAGTATGAGAATAGTTGAAGGGAATAGAAATGTAGATAGAGAGATAGAGATATACGTATGTATGTATACATACATATATATGTCTATATTAGGAGGGTATATGGGTATATGAATACATATGTGAGTGTGTGTATATATGTGTACAGGTATACATAGACAGAGGGCACAGGTCCAGTTGAATAGAAAGGGATGATATGTAAAAGGTGAAATTAAGAGGTGAGAGAAGAATATAATGAGAGGAAATGGGGAGAGACAGAATGGGGTAAATTATCTCATAGAGAAGAGGCAAGGGAAAATGGTTACAATGGAAGGGAAGAACAAGAAGGCAAAATTATTCTCATTGAATGTGACTTAAGGAGGGAATGACATACGCACTAAATAAGATATCTCACCCTACAGGAGAATAAGGGGGAAGGGGATAAGAGGGGGAATGATGGAAGGGAGGGAAGGCTGGCGGGGGGGGGGGAGTTGGAAGCACCAACTTTTGAAAAGGGACAGGATCAAAGTAGATAAAAGAACAAGTTGGGGGGGTAGGATAGGATGGAGGGAAATATAGTCAGTCTTTCACAATATATCCACTTTGGAAATGTTTTGCATACCTATACATGCACAACCTATATTGAATTGCTTATCTTCCCAGTAAGGGTGGGTGACAAGGGAGGAAGGGAAAGAATCTGGAATTCAAAGTTTTAAAATCAAATGTTTAAATATATTATTATTATTATTATTATTTTACATGTAACTGGGAAATAAGATATACAGGCAATGGGGCATAGAGATCCACCATGCCCTATTGTAAAGTCTGAGTGGGGATGGGGGAAGATATGGGAGAGAGCAGATTTGGGGAGGGGATATTCAGTGGGATCACTGTTTTGGGGTGGTGGGTGGGGGAAAAATGGGGAGAAAATTTGTAACTCAAAATCTTGTGGAAATGAATGATGAAAACTAAAAAATAAACATAAAATTTAATTTGAAAAATTAAAAAAAAGTCTGCACTTTATCATACATGAAATAGGGATCCCCTCAAGATCTTTAAACATGAAGGTTACAAGTTCTACTATGTTGAAGATAAATTCTTTTCTTTTTGAGAAAAAATTACATCATCAATAATATAAAAAGGGCATGAACTGGAAACCCTGGCAACCTGCACAAAAGGACAGCAAAACAATAGATTACATGGGTATCAACAATAAAAATAATTGTTGAGTTCTACATTGTACTTGACAGGCAATTTTAGTCAAAAATATTATTGGCAATTGAATACTATCTACCTATTCATATTGTGAGAAATATGCTCACTCTAAAAAGTACAATACTTGTTGTGAAGCCAGGAGAGTTCTCTTTATTTTATATTTCCTCTACATTCCTAATGAACGGGTCAATATTTTTCATGCCGTTCCTCCCAGAAACTCTAATTGTCTTACAAAGAATTTCACCTGCTCATGAGTAATTTAGAAAACAAAAAAAGGTTTTTAATTTCATATCAGAAGGGACTTGGCCTTTAAACCCTTGTGAAAAAAGGCCTGGCACAAGCACACTCTCAAGAAAAATACAAACTCTTTTATAACCATCCTAATTCACATTTTCCCACCTTGCTCTCCCACTGGCTAGATGTAATCTCCTGAACCTCCCACTTCAAGCTCTCCTCCCTGATAGGTTCCCCTTCAAACAGCTCCTTAAGCATGCTTACAAGCTTCTGACCTTTTACCTGATCAGAATCCTGGTTCTGCTAGGTCAAAGCTCTGATTAGAACCAGTCACCTCTGATTTACATTCTGCTATCACTCAAAGCTGGGAGGAGTTTTAATCCTGTAGAAAGAGAACTCTTTCCTTCGTTTCCCACAATTCTGATCCACTAATTAGAAATTAAAAATATAAATTTATGGGAAATATTTGGGCACAATTAAATTTTAGCAGTTTAGATAATAGGAATTACATATATTACTTACAAAGCCACTACCGGCCCTAAAAATAGTTACCTGAGTTAAGGGTACGAGTATAAGACCTGTGACTGAGATAGAAGCTGACAGCAAAAGAAAGCTTTCTGTGCAAAAAAAAAAACTACCACTGCTACACCCAGATTAGCTAACAACATAGGCAGTTCCAGAAAAAGCAAGAGCTTCGCTGGGCAATGAGCAGTGAAACTGATTACCTGCAGATAAACAACTTTTCAACTAATAAAAGAGATAAAATAATATTAATACAACCAGGGGACCCACTTTTTTCTCTAGCTCCTAAAAAGCCTGGGTTCTCTACCCACCATTTGAGCGCCTTTATTATACGCCGCCATCATTAAGTATATAGCTTTATTTCTCTACACTCCCTTCCCCATTAAAGGCAATATAATTATAGAACGAACTAGAAAGTGTTTTTATCAGAACTATATTAAATATTTTTGCAAAGTCAAGAATATTTACATATGAATTTTAAGAAATTTTATGATATAAATATGGCTTGTTTGTTTTCTTTCTCTTACCATAAGGAGAAATGCCTAAAACCTTTTTCCAAAACACAGGGAATGCAACCAGGTTTTTCACAAGAAGACAGGAAGGAAATGGAAACACCTGATAGGTTTACTTGTAGAGGAAGGGATAAGAGGACGGAGGTTTGGGTTATATTGTAAGTTTGAATGCTGCTACTATCTTGTATACTGGGTTCCATGAAGTAGAGGAAAAAGTTAGATAAAACTAGAGTGAAGCTGCATGTGTTAAGCTGCTGATAACTATAGCATCTAATGGCAGAGGTCAATTACAGGATAGGTCAAGGAGCAAAGTCTCCTAATTTTGGACAACCTCGTATACAGTGAATGGGATTTTGGTAAAATATAAACAATTTGACCATCAGCAAGCATTATACAGTTAGATGCATTTCCATTAAGATGAGGGGTGAAACAAGAATGTCCATTATCACCACTGTTTTTCAATATGGTACTAGAAATGTTAGCTTTAGCAATAACGGAAGGAAAAGAAATTGAAGGAATTAGGATGGGCAAAGGGGAAACTACGTTATTACTCTTTGAACATGATATAGATTGAAGAATAAATAACCTGAAGAGATTGAATTTGAATCAATTCCTGTGTCAATTCCCAAAAAACCATATTTATCACAAAGGTCCCTCCTAACTTTAAAGTGTTATATTCCAGTGAGTCTAATATTTGCTGAGGAAAAAACAGTTGTTTTTTTTTTTAACAAAAAGTCAGGTTTCTAAATTATATGCAGTTTTCAAACATTCATGTTAAGATGGTCCCCTCTTAAAACAACCAAGAAAAATATAACTTGGAATGTTGCCTGCATCTTCCCATCAGTCTTTCACATAGGTTCCACACAATATGATAGAGACATTTAATAGATCTTTTGCCATCAAAGAAATGCAAATAGGTATAGCTACATAAGTATATATATGTATATGTGTATATGTGTGTACATATATGTGTATGTATACATATAGGTATGTGTATGTATATGTGCATGTGTAAATGTGTGTATGTATATGTGTATGTATACAGATATAGACATATATACATGTATATATACCTTGCTATATATGTATACATATACATACATATATACATACATATACCTAAGACTATAATCTTTTCTAATTTTATAATACATCTCTCTAACGATCATCTTTTCAGTCATTTATAGGCAGTTCCTGAGTATTCTTATTCACAAGTGACTGCCAAACTTTTAGACATTAAGATGCTATGGGACCCAGACTAGTAGAAATATAGCAAAGAATGTTACTATTAAAAAGATGGACCTTGGGGCGGCTAGGTGGCGCAGTGAATAGAGCGCCAGCCCTGGAATCAGAAGGACCTGAGTTCGGAGCCGGCCTCAGACACTTACAAACAAAACAAACAAAAACCTAGCCGTGTAACCTTGGGCAAGTTACTTAAACCCAACTGCCCTAAAGGGGCGGCTAGGTGGCGCAGTGAGTAAGAGTGCCGGCCTCGGAGTTGGGATGACCCGAGATCAGATCCGGCCTCAGAAAATGAGCACCCACGCATAAATCAAATGACTAGCCGTGTAACCTTGAGCAAGTTACTTAACCCCAATTGCTTTAAAAAAAAAAAAAAAAGATGGACCTTAGTTTCAGGGAGAAGTTTTAACCACTTGAGGTTTCCTATGTAGATTGTAAAGCTAAATTTTTTGGAAAGATCACGCACCTTCTTTAACAGGATCCAAATAATCCTAAGGTCAACAATTGGCAAAATGTTATCTGAAAATAGTAGTATCTTGAAATCCTATGCAGAAGACAGAATTCTTCCTCCATTTGGACTCAGCACTATCCACTCTCTACAACACAGTCAAAAACTTTTGTTTAACATATTTTCCTGTTTTATACTTTATTTGCTATTAATAATCAGAGTGTTACTGAATAGTTATTAATGGTGTTAAAACTTCTAAGGAATTTTTTTATTTTCACATAAACAACAGAAATATTGTTCAATTACTCAAACATTTACTAATCATTAACTATGTGTCAGGCACTGTCAACGACCATTTATTAAGTGTGTAATAAATGTAAAGTAATAGTATATAAGCTGGGAATACAAAACATAAAACAGTTCCTGTCCTTAAAGACCTTATTCTACTTATGGGATATAATTATTCATACAGAACTAATACTAAGTGCACACAAACTAAATATTTTTTTGCTTTTTGGAGGGCAGTTGGGTTTAAGGGACTTGCCCAAAGTCACACAGCTAGTAAGTTACACAAAGTAATTTTAAGGGAAAAAAACACTAACAGGGCAAAAAGGGGATGAAAGATCAGGGAAAATGTTGCATTTTGAAGGAAATTAGGGATTTAATAAGGTGGAGGTGACTGATTAGTAATTCCACATATTAGGAAGACTTGTGCAAAGGTCATAGCTGGCAGACCAGTTTACCTGGAACAGTGTGTATGAAGTAGAAGAATATGACTAGAGTATAAGGTATGTGAAGAATATTAAATGTCAGGGCTGAGGATATTTTAACCTAGAGGTAAGAGAAGGTCACAACATTTTTGAGCACATGTATGACATGGTCAGAACTATGTTTTAAGAATATCAGTCCTGGGGAGGGGCAAGATGGCGGGGTAGGAACAGGACTTCCATGTAGCTCTGGCTTCCATCCTCCTCAATTTATGTAAAAGGGGAATCTGAACCAACTTTGGGGCTACAGAACCTACAAAATGACACAGAGAAGCTAACCTCCTGATGAGAACAGCCTGGCAGCCAGGTAGGGAGCAGCCAGCACAGCACTATGGGAGTTGATCCCAGCCCCTTGTGAGCCTAAGGTTTTAGCCCTAGAATGGGCCTGACCAGCAGCCAGCTGGAGGGACACCAGCACAGCAGCAGCCATGGCATTTCCAGAATTATCAACACATAGATACTAAGGACAAAGTGAGAGGTCAGTGCTGTATGGACTTTGGGACCCAGTAGTGGGCAGAGCGTCAGCCTCTTCCCCATAGGGTGAGAAGATGCTGAGACTCCTTGGGGCAGCCCACAGCACATTGCAGCTTGAGGTCCTGGCTTGCAGACTGTAGGGGGACAAAGTGACCAGTCTGATGGGTAATTGCTCTTACTTTAACCTGCTTGGATCTGGATTGCAGTCTAGGGTGGAGGTCCTGGGGTGTGTGACCAGCTTGCTAGAGTGTGTGGAGGCTTCAGAGAGGGCACCCAAATAATACGTCCAGCAGCTGAGAAAACCCCAGTGTTTAGGAGGGAAGCTCCCCTGTCTGGTGGCAGAGACCTACTGTGGCAAAAAGCCCAGGGGTCAAGTGACTGAGCGGCAACATGAGTAGGCAAAGGAAGCAAAATAAACAGAGTACCCCAACTTTACACTCCTACTTTGGCTACAAAAAGGATCAAAGCATGGAACAGGAGGAAGGCAGTGAAGTCAGAATTCTTGTACCAAGAGCTTCCAAGAAAAATATGAGCTGGTTACAGATCATAGAGGACCCAAAGAAGCAAATAAGAGAAGTGGAGGAAAAATTGGGGAGAAAAATGAGAACAATGCAAGAAAATAATGAAAGGAGAGTCAACAGCCTGACTGAGGAAAATAACACCTTAAAAATAGACTAACTCAAATGGCAAAAAAGGCAATGAGGAGAAGAATGCTTTAAAAAGCCAAATTTCTCAAAAAAAGCCAGAAATCTCAAAAGAATCATTCCTTCAGAATTAGACTGGAGCAAATGGAAGCTAGTGACTTTATGAGAAATCAAGATGCTGTTAAGTAGATCCAAACAAATGAAAGAAAAAAGGCAATGTGAAATATCTCGTGGGAAAAACCAGTGACCTGGAAAACAGATCCAGGAGGGATAATTTAAAATTATTGGACTACCTGAAATCCATGATCAAAGAAACAACCTAGAAACCATCCTCCAAGAAATTCTAAAGGAAAACTGCCTTGATGTTTTAGAACCAGAGGGCAAAATAGAGGTTGAAAGAATCCCCCAATCACCTCCTGAAAAAGATCCCAAAAAGAAAACTCCTAGGAATTTTATAGCCAGGTTCCAGAATTCCCAGATATAGGAGAGAATATTACAAGCAGATAGGAAGAAACAATTTGAATGTTGTGGAAACACAATCAGGATAACACAGGATCTGGCAGCTCCTACACAGAGGGATTGAAGGGCCTGGAATATGATATTCTGGAGGGCAAAGGATCTGGGATTAAAACCAAGAATCACCTACCCAGAAAAACTGAGTATCATGTTTTAGGGGAAAATATGATCATTCAGTGAAATAGAGGACCTTTAAGTATTTTTGAGGAAAAAAACAGAGTTGAATAGAAAATTTTACATTCAGGTACAAGAAGCAAGAGAAGCATGAGAAGGTAAACAGGGAAAAGAAATGATAAGGAACTTATCAAAGTTGAACTATTTACATTCCTACATGGAAAAACAATAATTGTAACTGATGAAACTTTTCTCAGTATGAAAATAGTTGAAGAAGGGTATATGGGCATATGAATTCAAATATGAATGTGTATATATATATGTTTACAGGTATACATTAATAGAGGGCACAGGACAATTTTAATAGGAAGGGAATGATACTTAAAAGGTGAATCAAGAGGTGAGAGAGGAATATAATGAGAGGAGATGGGGAGAGACAGAATGGGGTAAACTATCTCATATAGAAGAGGCAAGGGAAAAGGGTTACAAGGGAGGGGAAGAACAGGAAGGCAAAAAGGCAAAACCTCATTCTCATTGAATATGGCTCAGGGAGAGAATGACATACATACTAAATAGGATATTTCACCCTACAGGAGAGTGGGGGTAAAGGGATGAGAGGGGAGATGATGGAAGGGAGGCTGGGGGAGGGAAGTTAGAAGCACCCACTTCTGAAAAGGGACAGCATCAAAGTAGAGAATAGAGTAAGTGGGAGGTGGGATAGGAGGGAGGGAAATATAGTCAGTCTTTTACAATATCTCTACTATGGTAATGTTTTGCATAGCTACACATGTACAACATACACTAAATTGCTTATTTTCCCAGTAAGGGTAGGAGACAAGGGAGGAAGGAAATTAATCTGGAATTCAAAGTTTTAAATTCAAATGTTTAAAAATATATAAATACTATTATTAATACTATTATGCATGTAATTGGGAAATAAGATATACAGGCATTGGGGCATAGAGATCTACCATGCCCTACTGGAAAAGTCAAAAGGGGTATGGAAGAAGACAGGGCAGAGAGCAGATTGGAGGAGGGGATACACTGTGGGATCACTATGTTGGGGAAGTAGGTATGGGGAAAATGGGGAAAACAACTGTAACTCAAAATCTGGCGTGATGAATGATGTAAACCAGAAGTTAATAAAGTATTTGAAAGTAAAAAAAGAATATCACTCTTGTCATATTGGGTACACAATTTAAACATAAAGGCTAATACCATCATAAAACGAGGAGAGCAAGGAATAACAGAAGAATTTATGACTAAAGAAGAGATAAAGAGCCTTATAAAATGCAAAATGGATAATTTTGTTTATATTAAATTGAAAAGCTTTTGCACAAAGTCAATGCAACCAAGATGAGGAGGAAAGCAGAAAACTGGGAAAGAATTTTTACAACCAGTATCTCTGATTAAGGCCACATTTCTAAAATATATAGAAAACAGAGTCAAATTTGTAAGAATACAAGTAATTCCCCAAATGATAAATGGTCAAAGGATAAGAACAGGCAGTGTTCAGATGAAGAAATTAAAGCTACCTAGAATCATATGAAAAAATACTCTCACTATTGATTAGAGAAATGCAAATCAAAACAACTCTGAGGTACCACATCATACCTCTCAGACCAGGTAACATGACAAAACGGGAGAAGTATAAATGCTGGAGAAGATGTGAGAAAACTGGAACACTAATATATTGTTGTTGAAGTTGTGAACTGATCTAATCATTTTGTAGAGCAATTTGGAACTATGCCCAAAGAACTATAAAAATGTGCATACCTTTTGACCCAAGAATATCACTTCTAAGTCTGTAACCCAAAGAGATCATAAAAATGGGGAAAGAATCCACATGTATAAAAATATTTATGGCAGCTCTCTCTCTTTGGTGGCAAAGAAATTGAGGGGATGCCCATAAACTAGGAAATGGCTGAACAAGTTGTGGTATATGAATGTAATGCAATACTACTGTGCTATAAAAAATGATGAACATGCAGACTTCAGAAAAACCTGGAAAGACTTACATGAACTGATGCTGAGTGAGGTGAGCAGAACCAGGAGAACATTATACACAAAGATAGTCACATTGTGGAATGATTAACTGTGATAGACTTAGCTCTTCTCAGCAATGCAAGGTTTTAAGATAACTTCAAAAGGCTCATGATGGAAAATGTTATCTACATCCAGAGAAAGAACTAGAGTCTGAATTGAATGAACTGAAAAATTTGAAACTGAACTGAAATTTTAATTGAAAATGAATTGAAACATATCATTTGCTCTTTTTTGTTTTCTTTTGTTCTTTTCCCTCTCTCTCATGGTTCATCCAGTTGGTTCTAAATCTTCTTTAACACATGACAAAATGTGAAATGCAACATTACAAAATGTTCAATATGAATGTATATGTAGAGCTTATATAACATTGCACACTGACAGGAGTTCCTGAGTTCAAATCCTGCCTCAGACACTTAACACAAAAACTAGCTGTGTGACCTTGGGCAAGTTACTTAACCCCAATTGCCCTCCAAAAAAAAAGAAAAAAAAAAGAACATCAGTCTCACTGCTGCACAGAAAATGGATTAGAGAGGGAAAAGACTAAGACTTTTAAGGTAGGATTTTACTCTGCTAAATTAAATGTTTTTTTATAGTCATCAATCAATAAGAAAGCTGAATGTGTCACTGGAAAATGAGATTTCCTATAGAACATAATTTCTTAATAGTTTCCTTGCTACTATCCAGCTCTCCCAGTAAGTCAGCAAGTATTTATTAAGTGTTTACTATATGCTAGGCTCTGTACTAAGTATTACAGATACATAAAAAAAGGTAAAAAAAGTTCCCTAATCTCAAGGAGCTTATTTCTAATGGAAGATACAAGACACAAATAACAAAATATTTACAAAATACAAAAGGAAGGAAAATTTAGAGGCAAATCTTGAGGAAAACCAGGGAAACTAAGAGGTAGATGATGGGACAGCATTCTAGGCTGGTTGGTTGGTTTTTGCCCTTTGTTCTCAAAGAGGACCAAAATGACATCACAATACTAGAGTCAAGTTTCAATGTGTCAAACTAGGGCTGATCAAATCAATATGAGTTCAGAATGCTCTACAACAGGTCTGCCACAAATAGTCCATGTGAACCTTTGGGGAGGATAATCTAAATTTTCACATCCTGCATTTCCTTGGAGTTATTTCAATTCTGCTTTGCTCTCAGAGCACAGCACCTTCTTTGATGTGGGAACACCATGCTGAGCACTCCTATGACAATGTCGTATAAACAAAGTTCTTAAGAGAGACCTTGAGAGGGTCCTTATATAACTTCTTCTGACCACTATGTGAATGTCTGCCCTCTGTGAGTTCTCCATGAAACAGTCTTTTAGGCAAATATATGTTTTGCCTTTGAACAACATGGCCAGCCCAATCAGAAATTGCACTTTCTGAAGCAGAGTATGAATACCTTGCAGTTTAGTTCAAGTAAGGACCTCAGTGTCTGATACCTTCTCCTGCTGGGTGACCTTGAGAAGCTTCCTAGGACAACTCAAATGTAAGTCTTTCAGTTTCCTGGCATGGCGCTGGTATACTGCCCACATTTCACAGGCATATAACAAGGAGGTCGGCACAACAGCTCTCTAGACCTTCAGTTTGGTATTCAGTCTAATTAATACCTCTTGGGCAGAGCAAAGATGGCAGAAGAGAAGCAGGGAAACTCAATGAGCTCTCCCCATAATCACCACAAATACCTAGAAAATATAACTCTAAACAAATTATGGAGCTATAGAACCCGCAAAGTGACAGAGAGAAACAAATTTCCCACTGAAGGCAGCCCAGCAGGCTGGCAGGAAGGGTCCATTACAGCATGCTGGAAGCAGAGCCCAGCCCCACAAGAGCCTGGGGTTTTAGACCCAGGACAGACCCCAACCACTAGGAGCTAGAGTGGACTTCAGGAGAGTAGATCACCAGCAGCTATGGAGGTTTCCAGAAATATCAACCCATAAATGCCAAAGAAAAAGTAAAAAGTCAGTGTAGAACTCTGTTGGAACTGGGGGGGATGGAAGCACAGTCCGGCCTCAGCCCAGAGTGAGAAGGGCAAAGGTACAGCAGCCGTGCAGGCAACTTGATGTGGCTGCTTCAGGGCTCCCGGCATGCAGATTGCAGGGGAGCCAAGCAATCATTCAGAGGGTAATTGCTCTTGCTTTAACCTGCCTGAATCTGGATCACAGTCTTTGGGTGGTGGTCCTGAGGTGTGTGACCAGTGAGCCAGCACTTGTGGGGTCTGTAGAGACAGTACCCTCCTAATAGCTCCAGCAGCTGTAAAAACCCCAGCAATCTGGGACAAAGCTCTCCCCTCTGGATGCAGAGTTCTACTGTGGCAAAGAGCTAAAAAAAAATCATATAATTGACTGGCAACATGAGCAAGCAAAGGAAGCAAAGCAAGCACAGCAATCCTTTTTAGGTACAAAAAAGATCAAATCATGGAGCAGAAAGAAGACAGTGAAGCTGAAACTCCTGCATCAAAAGCCTCCAAGAAAAATGTGAACTGGTTACAGGTCATGGAAGAGCTCAAGAAGGATTTTCAAAATCAAGTAAGAGAAGTGGAGGAAAAATTGGGAAGAGAAATGAGAATAATGCAAGAAAATCATGAGAAGAGAGTCAACAACATGACTAAAGAAAATAACACCTAAAAAACAGATTAATTCAAATGGCAAAAGAGGTCCAAAAAGCCAATAAGGAGGAAAATGCCTTAAAAAGCCTAATTTACCAGATTGAAAAAGAATTTCAAAATCTCACTGAAGAGAATAATTCCTTCAGAATTAGAATGAAGCAAATGGAAGCTAATGACTTTATGAGACATCAAGATACTATTAAACAGGGGGGCGGAGCCAAGATGGTGGAGTAGAAACAACACTTCCACAGAGCTCTCGCCCACACCACTTCAAAATTATGTAGAAGAGAGACTCTGAATGACCTCTGGAGCTCCAGAACCCACAAAATGACACAGAGACGGTAACCTCCCACTGAGGACAGCCCGGCAGGGAGCAGCCAGCATAGCACTCGGTAAGCTGAGCCCAGGTCCACATGAATTGGATGTTTTAGCCCCAGGGCGGCCAGACTAGCAGCTGGCTGGAGGGACCCCAGAACACAAGCAGATGTGGAGTTTCCAGACTTATCAACACACAGATGCCAAGGACAAAGTGAGAGGTCAGTGTCCTATGGACTTTGGGACTGGTTGGGAGAGTGTGTGGCCTCTTTCCCTTGGGGGCAAGAAGCCACTGAGCGGCATGGCCACAACGTTGCAGCTTCAGCTCCTAGCCTGCGAACTGTAGGGGGATCTGGCGATCAGTCTGGGGGGTAATCGCTCTTGCTTTACCCTTCTTGGATATGGATTGCAGTCTGGGGTGAAGGTCTTGGGTGTGTGATCAGCTTGCCAGAGTGTGTGGAGGCTTCAGAGAGGCCACCCAACTAATACCTCCAGAAGTTGAGAAAACCCCAGCATTTGGGACAGAAGCTCCCCTGGCTGGTGGCAGAGTCCTACTGTGGCAATAAGCCCAAAAGTCAAGTAATTGAGTGGCAACATGTCTAGGCAAAGGAAACAAAATAAACAGAAAAATTCAACATTAGACTCCTATTTTGGGGGCAAAGAGGATCAAAGCATGGAATAGGAGGAGGACTGTGAGGTCAGAAATCCTGCATTAAAAGCCCCAAATGAAAATATGAGCTGGTTACAGGCCATAGATGATCTTAAGAAGCAGATAAGAGAAGTGGAGGAAAATTGGGAAGAGAAGTTAGAAAGATGCAAGAAAGGTATGAAATGAGAGTCAACAGCCTGACTGAGGAAAACAACACCTTAAAAAATAGATTAACTCAAATGGCAAAAGAGGCACAAAAAGGCAATGAGGAGAAAACTGAGAATCATGTTTCAGGGGAAAATATGGTCATTCAGTGGAATAGAAGACTTTCAAGCATTCTTGATGAAAAAATCAGAATTGAATAGAAAATCTGACATTCAGATATAAGAAGCAAGAGATGCTTGAGAAGGTAAACAGGGAAAAGAAATCATTATGAACTTATCAAAGTTGAACTATTTATATTCCTACAGGGAAAAATGATAACTTTAACTGATGAAACTTTTCTCAGTATGAAAATAGTTGAAAGAAGTGTATATGGGCATATGAATACATATGTGAATGTGTGTATATATGTTTTCAGGTATACATAGATACAGGATAGGTGAGAGAGGAATACAATGAGAGGAGATGGGGAGAGACAGAATGGGGTGAACTATCTCATATAGAAGAAGCAAGGGAAAATAGTTACAAGGGAGGGGAAGAACAGGAAGGCAAAAAGGTAAAACCTTAGTCTCATTGAATTTGGATCAGGGAGAGAATGACATACATACTAAATAAGGTTTCTCACCTTACAGGAGAGTAGGGGGGAAGGGTATGAAAGGGGAGATGATGGAAGGGAGGAAAGGCTTGGGGGGGTTGGAAGCACTCACTTTTGAAAAGGGACAGCACCAAAGTGTGGAGTGGGCCAGGTGGGAGGTGGGATAGGAGGAAGGGAAATATAGTCAGTCTTTTACAATATATCTACTATGGCAATATTTTGCATAGCTACACATGTACATTACATACTGTGTTGCTTATCTTCCTTTTAAAATCAAAATTTTTAAAAATATATAAATATTATGATTAATATTACTTTGCATATAATTGGGAGATAAGATGTGCAGGCACTGGGACACAAGGATTCACCTTGCCCTACTGGAAAAGTCGAAGGGGGTATGGGAGAAGAGATGGGAGAGAGCAGATTGGATGAGGGGATATCTTGAAGGACTGCTATTCTGGGGTGGTGGGTAGGGGAAAAAGGGGGAAAATTGTAACTCAAAATCTGATGGAAATGAATGATGTAATCGAGAAGTTAATAAAGCATTTGGAAAAAAAAGATACTATTAAACAGATCCAAACAAATGAAAAAATAGAAGGCAATGTGAAATATCTCATTGGGAAAACCACTGACCTGGAAAATAGATCCAGAAGAGAGAATTTAAAAATTATTGGACTACCTAATTAATGCTTCTTCTTTTGGAGTCTCCATACTTTCCTTTGGAGTCTCCCAAACACTGATATAGCTCTGGCCATGCATGCATCAGTCTCATTATCATTGTGTGCAATCTTGGAAAGACACTACCAAGGTAAGTGAACTTACAGCATTTATAGCTTCTCCATTTGCTGCAATCAATGGTTCCACATATGGATGGTATGGTAGTGGCTGATGAAGCACCTGTGTTTTCTTGGTGTTGCTAGGCCAAAATTAGCACAAGCAGGAGAGAACTGAACCATACTTTGTTGCATCTCAGCTTCAGAAGCTGCATTGAGTGCACAATCTTCTGCAAACAGAAAATCATGCACCAACATTCTCTCCACTTTGTTCTTGGTTTTTAGCCTCTTCAAGTTGAAGAATTTACCATCAGTGAGGTAGCTGAACTTGATGCCGTGTTCATCTCCACTGAAATCATTTGACAACATGGCTGAAAGCATCATACTTTTTAAAGACCACGGGAGCAAGCACACAGCCTTGTTTCCCTCCAATTGTGACTAGGAAAGCATGAGAACATTGTCCATCATTTAGAACCTTGGCAAGCATACCATCATGAAATTAACATACATTGCTGATGAACTTCCGGCAACCAGATTTTGACATAATTTTCCATAAGCCCTCATGACTAACACCATCCTTTTTCTTTATTATTAATTTTTTCCCAGAATTTATTTATTTTTAGTTTTCAATATTTCCAAAAGATTTTTAGTTACACATTTTCTCACCATCTCTCCTCTACCCCCCATTCCAAGATAGAAAGCATATTAATTACTTCTTTCCCCAGTGTGCCCTCTCATATATCCTCCCTTATTTCATCTTTACCCCCTTCCCCCATACTTCCTTGTAGGGCAAGCTGGATTTCTATACCCCACTGCTGGCTGCATATAAAAACAATTTTTTAACATTTGTTTTTAAAACTCTGAGTTCCAGCTTCTCCCCCTTCTTCCCTCCTCACCCCCCCCCCACTGGGAAGACAAGCAATTCATTATAGGTTATACATGTGTACTTATGTGAAACATTTCCATAGTAGTCATACTGTGAAAGACTAACTATATTTCCCTCCAGCTTATCTGACCCCCCATTTATTCTATTTTCTCCTTTGTCCCTACCCCCCCCTTTTTTTAATTTGGAGGGGGAAAGGGCAAGGTAATTAGGGTTAATTGACTTGCCCAAGGTCACACAGCTAGTAAGTTTTAAGTGTCTGAGGCTGGATTTGAACTTAGGTCCTCCTGACTCCAGGGCCGGTGCTCTATTCACTTATTTAGCCGCCCCTTACCTACCGCTTTTCAAAAGTGTCTGCTTCCGAATGTCCTCTCTATCAGTCTGTCCTCCTTTCAATCATTCCCCCCTCTTATCACCTTCCCCCTACTTTCCTTAAGGGTAAGATACTCAATTGAGTGTTAGTCACTCCCTAAGCCAAGTCCAATGAGATAAAGGTTGACTTATTTCCTTTCACCTCCCAGCTCTTTCCCTCCATTCTAACACCTTTCACTTACCTCTTTCATATGAGATAATTTACTCTATTCTATCTCTTTCTCCTTCTCTCAATATATTCCTCCTTCACCTCTTAATTTTATTTTTTAGATATCATCCCTTCATATTGAACTCACCCT
Source organism: Gymnobelideus leadbeateri (assembly GCA_011680675.1). NCBI lineage: Eukaryota > Metazoa > Chordata > Mammalia > Diprotodontia > Petauridae > Gymnobelideus > Gymnobelideus leadbeateri. The sequence goes on from WOXC01000576.1 coordinate 126,871, forward strand.
GTGCCCTCTATGTATACACACACACACACACACACACACACACACATATATAAACACATAAACACATACACCTACCTATACATATACACATATATGTATACACACACACACACACATTCTCTTCAACTATCCTAATACTGAGAAAAGTTTCATGAGTTACACATATCATCTTTCCATGTAGGAATGTAAACAGTTCAACTTTAATAAGTTCCTTATGATTTCTCTTTCTTGTTTACCTTTTCATACTTCTAATTTCTTGTATTTGAAAGTCAAATTTTCTGTTCACCTCTGGTCTTTTTCATCAAGAATGCTTGAAAGTCTTCTATTTCATTGAATGTCTACATTTACCCCTGAAGTATTATACTCAGTTTTGCTGGGTAGGTGACTCTTGATTTTAATTTTAATTTAAAATCCTTGGTTTTAATTTTTGACCTCCAGAATATCATATTCCAAGACCTTCAATCCTTTCATGTAAAAGCTGCTAAATCTTATGTTAACCTGATTGTGTTTCCACAATACTAAAATAGTTTCTTGCTGACTGCTTATAATATTTTCTCCTTGACCTGGGAACTCTGGAATTTGCCTATAATATTCCTAGGAGTTTTCTTTTGGGGATCTTTTTCAAGAGGTGATCAGTGAATTCTTTCAATTTCTATTTTACCCTTTGGTTCTATTTTTGAAAGATAATATCTTGGTTCTTTTTTTCTTCCTGGTTTTCAGGTAGTCCAATAATTTTTAAATGATCTCTCCTGGATCTATTTTCCAGGTCAGTGGTTTTTTCATTGAGATATTTCACAGCATCTTCTGTTTTTTCATGCTTTTGGATCTGTTTTATAATGTTTTGATTTCCCATAAAGTCACTAGTTTCCTTTGCTTCAATGTAATTTTGAAGGAATTATTTTCTTCAATGAGCTTTTCAACTTCCTTTTCCATCTGGACAATTCTGCTTTTTAAGGCATTCTTCTCCTCATTGGCTTTTTGGACTTCTACTGCCATTTGAGTTAGTCTATTTTTAAGGTGTTATTTTCTTAAGCATTTTTTGAGTCTCCTTTAGCAAGCTGTTGACTCATTTTTCATGATTTTCTTTCTGCATTCTCATTTCTCTTCCCAAATTTTCCTCTACTTACCTTACTTGATTTTCCAGAATCCTTGTTGAGCTCCTCCTTGAACTGTGACCAATTCATACTTTTCTTGGAGGTTTCTGATGCCAGAGTTTTGACTTTGTTGTCTTCTGGTTTTATATTTGGATCTTCTTTGTCACCAAAGAAGAATTCTATAGTCTGATTTCTCTTCCTCTGTTTGCTCATCTTGCCAGCCAATTACATGGCTCTTGAGCTATTTACCATGGTAAAACTCTGTTTCCAGAGTGGAGAGTGAAAGTTACCCATTACTTTTCTGCTCCACTGTTACCAAGTATGTTGACTCAACTTCCACAAACTTTCACAACCCAATTCTGGAAATGCCACAGCTGCTGGTGTTCTGGAGTCCCCCCAGCCGGTTGCTGGTCTGGCCACCCTGGGGCTAAAAGCTCTGGCTCAGGCAGGCCTGGGCTCGGCTCCCAGAGCCCTATACTGGCTGCTCCCTGCCTGGCTGCCAGGCTGTCCTCAGTGGGAGGTTAGCTTCTCTGTGTAATTTTGTGGGTTCTGTAGCTCCAGAGTTTGTTCAGAGTCTCCTTTTATATAAATTGGAAGTGGTGGGAGCCAGAGCTGCAGGGAAATGCTGTCTCTACTTCACCATCTTGACTCCACCCCCTCTTTTAAGATTTCTTGATATATGACATCAAGGTTTTTTGGTTTATTTTGGCCTTAGATGTCAAGTAGTATAGTGAAATCTTTTTATATAGTGATTTTTTTCTCTTCAAAGTAATGTCCAGGTCAGTTGTTTTTGCTATAAGTTTTGTATTTTTCTTCTATTTTTTTCAGTCAGTCTATTTTTTCAGTCATTTTTTAAAATATTTCTTGTTATCTCATGGAGTCAGTCATTAGCTTATTTGATTCATTATAATTTTCAAGGAATTTGCTGCTTGAACAAACTTTTGTACCTCTTATGATAAGCTGTTAATTTCTTTTCCTATTCTTTATTCCATGTATTCTCATTTCTTTTCCAATTTTTTCCTCTAGCACTCTCATTTCATTTATAAAACATTGTTAAATCTTTTTTAAACTCTTGTTTCATCTCTTTCAGGAATTCTAGCTGAACGTGCACCCACACTGTGTTTTTCGTTGAGGGCTTCCTTTGTAAATGTTTTGAAGTAACCATAAAAGTCTTGAACATCCGTGTTACCATAATACCTTTTCATGATGGGATCTTTTTTGTTTGTTCAGTCTTCCAGTCTACTTCCTGACTTTAAACTTTGTGTTTTGACTACGCTTTGCACTCTTCTGGAGAAAAGGTAAAGGTTGGTTCTATTAAGTGCTGTGTTATTCTAGGATCTCAAGGATGGCTCAGGATGGAGTGCCTAAAAACTTTCAGTGCTCCCCAAATGGGAACAGGACAAAGTTTGACTGCTAATCTCCTGGAGTGAGCTCTGTAAATTTCTGACTTGGATTTAGGTCTGTAGATTTCTGACTTGGATTTAGGTCTATAAATTTTTCCATAAATTTCTGACTTTGGTTTAAGTCTAAGGCACAATACACTGACAGTGGTCTCAGCTACTATTAGATGGCTAGCTCTGCTGGTTCAGAGAGACAGAATTGCAGGCTCCCCTTTGGTCTAAAATTTCCTCAATAAAATTCAGATAAGTTGAAAAGCTGAAACTTAAACTTCAATCCACTCTTCGGTTTAGAGACACAAAGCTACTGGGTGCTTCTAAACTTGTTCCTCTTTGTACACAGTACAGGTCTCACGACTGCCTCATAACCTAGACCACAGCACCTGAGCATACTGGGTATAGAGCAATGAAACTATTAGTTGGGACATTTTCTGGTTCTCTCCATAGGCTTAGGTCTCTGCTGGACCTAGCCTAGGTATACAGCTCTCCCTTACTCTGGAGTGCTCTGAGAGGTCTGAAAACATTTCTGTCTCTCTCTGCTGACTTCAGCTAAAAGAATGACACACTTTGACTTTTACTTCCATATCCCCACCAGGATTAAGTCTGGTGCATTTTCTAGACATTTGGAGTTTTGGGAGGGTATTTTACTCCTTCCTGCTACTCCATTATCTCAGCTCTAACTTCTCTTATGCTCATATAAATTGTTCTGGTTCTACTCATTGCATTGTGCATCAACTTGTACTATGCATGATTCCATGAAATTATCTCTGTTTTTCATTTCTCACAAAATAAAAATCTATATTTATGTATCATTTGTGCAAGAGAATCTAAGATACCACCCCACTTTTCCCATTCCTGCAGATTCTGGATTTCTTTTTTCCCCCTTCTGATACTACAATCAAGATCAGAAAGGATTTTTAGTTTGTTTTCTGTTTTTCACTTGTACCCATTCCCTCCCTGGTATTATCCTGCTCTCCCCACCACAACCCATCCTTAATTATTTCCTTACTGAATTTTGTGTATTTCTATACCAAATTGTATTTTTGTGTGTATGTATATTCAAGACTCATTTGTCCATTTCAGGTAACTGAGGTTCATATGAGGCCTACACTTTTTATTACTTCTTCCATATTTCTGTATTCTTCTTAAAGACTCCAATTATGAAAAATATAAAGTTCCATAACTCTTTTTCTCCTTTTTACCCTAGTGTATTTTTCTTTCAACACTCCCATATCCTTATTCTCTTAAAATCTTCAGAGCAGAATCAATCCACTACTGTTTTCCTTATTTAACATCCTCAATGCCCTTTAAAGATACTAAGGATCTGAAAGGAACATTTGATATCATCTCTCTGTTAGAATGTTAACACTAGATCATCATATATCTCCTTTGAAATGGACAAATAAATTGGCCTTTCTAGATTTCTCTGAACTCATTTGTGCTTCAAAGTTGTTACTTAGTGCTGGTCTTTTCTTCAGAAATGCTTAGAAGTTCTGTATTCCATTTACAAGTCTTTTTTTATCCTGTAGGACTAGACTCAGCTTTGCAGGTCAGGTTAGTCTTGGTTGTAAGTTTAGATTTTTTGCCTTTTGGAAGAATTACTCCAAAATCTCCTCTGGTTTTTTAATAGAACCTGTCAGTTCATGCATTGTGATTTCTTTGTACATAAATTATTTCTTTCCTGATCTTTGTAGCACTTTTTTTCCCTTTGACAAGGGAGCTATGGGTTTTGGACTTTCACATTTCTAGTAATTTTCCTTTTGAGGTTCCTTTCAGGAGATGATCATTGGATTTGTTCTTTATTTCCCATACCTACCCTCTGGTTCTAATAGATCTGGGCAATGTTCATTAAAGATTTCTTGTAACAGTGTCCAGGCTTTCTTTTTTTTTTAAATCATGGTATAAAGCCAAGCACAAGCAGCTCTCCAGAGGATTGCTACTGTGAATAGTTGAAAGTTTCTGATGACATAGTATAATGAACTCTTAATATTTATTCAGCAATAAACTAAAACATTCACAGAAACCAAAGTACAATACTCACAGCAATATAACGTAACAACTTACTACTAAAGTGACCATGTATTCTTTTTTTTTTTTTGCTCTTTTTTGGAGGGGGGAGGGCAGGGCAACTGGGGTAACTGACTTGCCCAAGGTCACATGGCTATTAAGCATGTCAAGTGTGTGAGGCCGAATTTGAACTCAGGTCCTCCAGACTCCAGGTCTGATGCTCTATTCACTGCGCCACCTAGCCACTCTGTGACCACACATTCTTAAACAAATATATCATATCAAACAGATATCTGAAATAATCAGTATAAAGTACCCATCTAAAGTCTTCTTTCATCTTAACTGGAGACTGGCTTCCAATCATCCTTAACTCAATCAGCCTTAACGGGTGCAATGTACAAAAGTACAAAGGTCTCCCACCCCTAGGTCACAGTAAATCATAATCTCGTCAGTCAGCACCCAAGTAAAAGTCCTTTCATCCTGACTTGAAGTTGGCTCCCAAAATCCATGGATCCTCTTCCATGCTCCCAGTTCTTGCCTGAATTCACCCAACTGTTACCTGGATGCACAGATAGGAAGGTCCCAGCTCCTAGTCCAGCTTCTGGTCCAGCTCCTGTCCCAGCTACACACATCAAGTTTAACAGAGTTACAAAAATTTTCACACACATTGTCAACACTATCATCTCAACTCACTTTCTGCCTGTGAAATCAACACAAGTCAACAGACAGGGTGCTTCTGTCTGACAAAGTAACACAATCCAACAGCCAGAATGCTTCTATATGACAAAGTAATACAATCAAAAGACAGAATGCTTCTGTCTGACAAAATAACTCAAATACAAATCAACACAGACAGAAGATATGGACAGTGTGCCGGCACCACAAGTGTTCTCTCTCTCCAAGTTCTGCTTGGTTCCACTTTGTAGTCCTTATTTTGTATGATTCTCCTCCTTCTTGTTCCACCCTTCTTGTTGAATCAGCAAGTTCCTCCCACCTCCAAATCATAGGCAGGGCTCAAAGCCACTTGAGTTTCTGAAACAAAGAGCTAATTGCTTGAATAAATAAAACGAGGAGTTGCTTGCCATTAAATTATATTATTCTTAAAAATTATTATTGTCTCCTTTGCTAGCTTGCTGGGTATGATGTTAAACCTCAGAGTTGTTTTGATTTGCATATTTCTTATGAATAGTGATTTGGAGACTTCTCTCATATAATTATATCCTTTGATCAATTACATGTTGAGAAAGTAAGATATTACTAAGTTTTAAGTTTATTCTTTTGCCCAGTCTAAATATTCACACCTTCTGTTTTTGTCTCTTTTAAAAAACACTTATTAAATGAATAGGTTTTCACTTTATTTTTGTTGTTGAGTCATTCAGTCACATCTGACTCTTCACTACCCCAAGAGTTCATATTCATTGTTTCCATGACACTATCTATGTCATTATCTCTGCCACCCCCTTCTCCTTTAGCCTCCAATCTTACCCAAAATCAGGGAATTTTTCCAATGAATCCTGTCTTTTCATTATGTGGCCAAATTATTTAAGCTTGAGCTTCAGTGTATGAACATCCAGTGAACAGCCTGAATTAATTTAAGTATTGACTTATTTGATCTCTTTGCTGCTCGAGCTTTTCTCATAGTCCAACTCTCATAACAATAAACTGTGACTAGAAAAACCATAACTTTAACTATATATATCTATATATCTATATCTATATATATATATCTATATATATATAGATATAGATATATAGATATATATATATCTTTGTCGACAAGGAGATGACTCTGCTTTTTAGTATGTTGTCCAGATTTGCCATAACTTTCCTTCCAAAGAGAAAATATCTTTTAATTTCATGACTATAGGCACCATCTGCAGTGATCTTTGAAGCCAAAAATATAAAACCTAACATTGCTTCCATGTCTTCTCCTTCTTTTTGCCAAGACTCTACCTTTAAATCTGCTGTTGTTCAACATTTTAAAAAGCATACAGAGCATGCACTTGATATCCACTTACTGTCTACAGAGGTAACTATAACAATTCCAGGGGACAAAATACGTTAAACCGAGACATATTTTGATCAACTTTGGGCACAGGGAAGGATTAAGTCATTAGAGACTTACTTGAGGATACAAGGCAGTACAGGGATACTTCAAAGATGCTGTGAGTTCAGTTCCCATACCAATAAAGCAAATATGGCAATAAAGCAAGTCACACAATTTTTTTTTTATTTTTTGGTTCATATACAAGCTATAGTCTGCTTTATTAAGATTGTAATATGGGGGTGGAGTCAAAATGCTGAATTAGAAACAAGACTTCCCACAGCTCCAGCTTCCACTTTCACCAATCCATGTAAAAGGGGACTCTGAACAAACTTTGGAGCTATAGAACCCACAAAATGACACAAAGAAGCTAACCTCCTGCTGAAGACAGCTTGGCAGCCCGGCAGGGAGCAGCCAGCATAGCACTCTGGGAGATAAGCCCAGCCCCGCAAGAGCCAGAGGTTTTACCCCAGGGCAGGCCTGACCAGCAGCCAGCTGGAGGGACTCCAGAACACCAGCAGCTGTGGCCATTTCCAGAATTATCAGCACATAGATGCCAAGGACAAAGTGAGAGGCCAACGCACCACTGAGGAGCCACAGTGCAGCCAGTGCCATGTTGCAGCTTTAGCTCCTGCCTGTGAACTGTAGGGGGACCAGGCTACCATTCTAGGAGGTAATCGCTCTTGCTTTAGCCTTCTTGGATATGGATTGCAGTCTGGGGTGGAGGTTCTGGGGTGTGTGTCCAGTTTGCCAGAGCGAGTGGAGGCTTCAGAGAGGGCACCCAACTAATACCTCTGGCAGCTGAGAAACCCCCAGCATTTGGGACGGAAGCTCCCCTGGCTGGTGGCAGAGTCCTACTGTGGCAACAAGCCAAAAAGTCAAGTAATTGAGTGGCAACATGCCTAGGCAAAGGAAACAAAATAAAGAGAAAAATTCAACATTAGACTCATATTTTGGGGGCAAAGAGAATCGAAGCATGGAACAAGAGGAAGACAATGAAGTCAGAACTCCTGCACCAAAAGCTTCAAATGAAAATATGAGCTGGTTACAGGCCATACAGGACCTTAAGAAGCAGATGAGAAGTGGGGGGGAAATTGGGAAGAGAAGTAAGAAAGATGCAAGAAAGGTATGAAAAGAGAGTCAACAGCCTGACTGAGGAAAATAACAACCTAAAAAATAGACTAACTCAAATGGCAAAAGAGGCTGAAAAAGGGAACTAGGAGAGGAATGCCTTAAAAAGCCAAATTTGCCAAATGGAAAAAGAATCTCAAAAGCTCACTGAGGAGAATCTTTCCTTCAGATTTAGAATGGACCAAAGGGAAGCTAGTGACTTTATGAGAAATCAAGATGCTGTTAAACAGATCCAAACAAATGAAAGAATAGAAGGCAATGTGAAATATCTCATGGGAAAAACCACTGACCTGGAAAACAGATCCAGGAGGGATAACTGAAAAATTATTGGAATACCTGAAAGCCATGATCATAGAAAGAACCTAGAAATCATCCTTCAAGAAATTCTCAAGGAAAACTGCCCTGATGTTTTAGAACCAGAGGGTAAAACAGAGGTTGAAAGAATCCACCAATCGCCTCCTGAAAAAGATCCCAAAAAGAAAACTCCTAGGAATATTATAGCCAGTTCCAGAGTTCCCATATCAAGGAGGGAATATTACAAGCAACCAGGAAGAAACAATTTGAATATTGTGGAAACACAATCAGGATAGCACAGGATCTGGCAGCTTCTACACTGAGGGACTGAAGGGCCTGGAATATGATGTTCTGGAGGGCAAAGGACCTGGGATTAAAACCAAGAATCACCTACCCAGCAAAACCGAGTATCATGTTTCACGGGGAAATATGGTCATTCAGTGGATTAGAGGACTTTTAAGTATGCTTGAAGAAAAAACAAGACTTCAGTAGAAAATCTGACATTGAGATACAAGAAGCAAGAGAAGCATGAGAAGGTAAACATGGAAAAGAAATCATATGGAACATATTAAAGTTGAACTATTTACATTCCTACATGGAAAAATTATAATTGTAACTGATGAACCTTTTCTCAGTGTGAAAATAGGTGAAGGGAATTGAAATATATATATATAGTCTTTATCGGAGGCTATGTAGGCATAAGAATACATATGTGAATGTGTATATATGTGTACAGGTATACATAGATAGAAGGAACAGGTCGAATTTAATAGGAAGGAATGATACTTAAAAGAGATGAAACCAAGAGGTGAGAGAGGAATATAATGAGAGATAGGAAGAGACAGAATGGAGCAAACTATCTCATATAGAAGAGGCAAGGGAAAATGGGTACAATGGAGGGGAAGAACAAGAAGGCAAAAGCAAATGGGTCAACCTTATAATCATTGAATTTGGCTCAGGGGGGGAATGACATACACAAGAAATAGGGTATCTCACCCTAAAGGAGAGTAGGGGGGGAGGGGATGAGAAGGGGCATGATGGAAGGTAGGGCAGGCTGGGTGGGAGGGAAGTAGGAAGCACATACTTTTGAAACAGGACAGGAGAAAAGTACAGAAGAGAACAAGTGGGAGGTGGGATAGGAGGGAGGGAAATATAATCAGTCTTCTACAATATAGCTACTATGGTAATGTTTTACATTAGCTACACATGTACAAACTATATTGAATTGCTTATCTTTCCAGTAAGGGTGGGTGACAAGGGAGGAAGGGAATAAATTTGGAATTCAAAGTTTTAAAACCAAATGTTTAAATATAGATAGATAGATAGATAGATAGATAGATAGATAGATAGATAGATAATTAATACTATTTTACATATAATTGGGAAATAAGAAGAGGGGATATCCTGGAGGACTACTATTTTGCAGAGGTAGATAGGGGAAAAACGGGGAGAAAAATTTGGAACACCAGAACTGGCAGAAATGAATGAAGTAAAACAGAAGTTAATAAAGCATTTGGAAAAAAGATTGTAATACTAGTATATCTAAAAAATGTATATACTTAAATTTAATAATACTTTATTGCTAAAAAAAATGCAAACCATCATCTAGGTGTTCACTAAGTCATAATATTTTTGCTGGTGTAAGATCTTCCCTACATGTGGATTCAGGCTGCTGACTGATCAAAGTGGTGGTTGCTGAGGCAATTTCTTAAAATAACACAAAAATGGAGATTAACACATCAAATGACTCTTTTCACAAAAGATTTCTCTGTAAAATGTGATGCTGTCTGATAGCATTTTATCCACACCAGAAATTCTGTCAAAGTTGGAATCCTCTTAAACTCCACAAATTCTTTATCAATTAAGTTAATAAAATATTTTTAAATATTGCTGTGTTTCAGAAAATAGTGGGGAGGTGAGAGAGAGAGAAAGAGAGGACACGGGGGAATGGCTGGTAGGTGGAACAAGCAGAATACATAATATTTATCAATTAAGTTTGCTGTCCTATATGGGCACAGTTGGTGGCACACCAAAACAATTACAACAGTAACATCAAAAATCACTCATCCTTATAATAAATATAATAATAATAAAGTCAGAAATATTGTGAGAATTGCCAAAATGTGACACAGAGACATGATGTGAACACATACTATTAGAAAAATGGGGTGGAGCCAAGATGGCAGAGTAGAAACAGCTCATCCAAGCCATTCTGCCCCCAGATTCCCCCCAAACTATGTAAAAGGGGACTCTGAACAACTTCTGGAGCCCCAGCACCCACAGAACGACACAGAGAAGCTAACCTCCCACTGAGGACAGCCCAGAAGCCCTGCAGGAAGGACCAGCGCAGCACTCGGGGAGCCGACAGCGCGCACAGTGCGCAGTATACAGAGCGCGGGAAGCCGAGCCGAGCCGGAGCCCAGGTCCCCGTGAGCCGAGGTTTTAGCCCGAGGGCAGCAGGGCCAACAGCCGGCTGGAGGAACCCCAGAACACCAGCAGCTGTGGCAACTCCAGAATTATCAACACAGATATGCCTAGGACAAAGTAAGAGGTTAGTGTCCTATGGACTTTGGGACCTGTATTTGGGGAATGCGTCGGCTCCCTCCCCTGGGGGCTAGAAGCCACTGAGGAGACACTCCATTTTGTAGTTCTCAGAGGCAGCTCCAGATCCTGGCCTGCAAACTGTAGGGAGATCCAGGGATCAGTTTTGGGGGGTAATCGCTCTTGCTTTAACCTCCCTGGATCTGGATTGTGATCTAGGGTGGAAGTCGTGGGTGGGTTTACAGCTTGCCAAAAACGGAAGTTGCCCCCCACACGTTCGGGACGAAAATTCCTCTATCTGGCCTTAAAACCATAGTGTGGCAACAAGCCCAAAAGTCAAGTACTTAAGGGGCAACATGCCAAGGCAAAGGAAACAGAAAAATGCAACCCTAGACTCCTATTTTGGGGGCATAGAGCAGGAAAAGGACTGTGAGGTCAGAAGTCCTGCTCCAAAAGCCCCAGGGGAAAACATGAGCGGGTTGCAGGCCATAGAGGACCTTAAGAAGGACTTTAAAAATCAAATAAGAGAAGTGGAGGAAAAATTGGAAAGAGAAATGAGAAGGATACAGGAAATGTATGAAATGAGGGACAACAGCCTGACTGAGGAAAACAACACCTTAAAAAATAGACTAACTCAAATGGCAAAGGAGGCCCAAAAGGGCAATGAGGAGAAGAATGCCTTAAAAAGTAGAATTTGCCAGATGGAAAAAGAATCTCAAAAGTTCACTAAGGAGATTCATTCCTTCAGAGTTAGACTGGAGCAAATGGAAGCTAATGACTTTATGAGAAATCAAGATGCTGTTAAGCAGATTCAAACAAACAAAAGAATAGAAGGCAATGTGAAATATCTCATGGGAAAAACCACTGACCTGGAAAATAGATCCAGGAGAGACAATTTAAAAATTATTGGACTACCTGAAAGCCATGATCAAAGAAAGAACCTAGAAATCACCCTTCAAGAAATTCTCAAGGAAAATTGCCCTGATGTTTTAGACCCAGAGGGCAAAATAGAGGTTGAAAGAATCCACAGATCACCTCCTGAAAAAGATCCCAAAAAGAAAACTCCCAGGAATATTATAGCCAGCTTCCAGAATCCCCAGATCAAGGAGAAAATACTATAAGCAGCCAGGAAGAAACAATTTCAATATTGTGGAAACACAATCAGAATAGCATAGGACCTGGCAGCTTCTACACTGAGGGATTGAAGGGCATGTAATAGGATATTCCAGAGGGCAAAAGAACTGGGAATGAACCCAAGGGTCACCTACCCAGCAAAACTGAGTATTTTGTTTCAGGGGAAAATATGGTCATTCAGTGGAATAGAGGACTTTCAAGCATTCTTGAGGAAAAAAAACAGAATTGAATAGAAAATTTGACAGCCAGACACAAGAAGGACGAGATGCCTGAGAAGGTAATCAGGGAAAAGAAATCAAAAGGAACTTATCAAAGTTGAACTATTTACATTCCTATATGGAAAAGCAATAACTGTGACTGATGATATCTTTCTCACTATGAAAATAATGGAAGAAGGGGGTGTGGTCATATGAATACATATGTGAATGTGTGTGTATATGGTTACAGTTATATATGGATAGAGGGCATAGGTTGAATTTGTTGGGAAGGGAGAATACTCAAGGGATGAAATTATGAGGTGAGAGAGGAAAGTGGCAAGAGGAGATGGGGAGAGACAGGGTAGGGTAAACTATCTCATGTAGAAGAAGCAAGGGGAAATGGTTGCAAGGGAGGGGGAGAATAGGAAGGCAAAAAAGGCAAAACCACATTCTCATTGAATTTGGTTCAGGGACAGAATGACATACATACTAAATGGGATATCTCAACCTGCAGCAGAATAGGGGGAAGGGGAATGAGAGGAGGGATGATGGATGGGAGGGCATCCTTGGGGGGAGGGGAGGTTGGAAGTACCCACTACAGAAGAGGGACAGGATCAGGTAGGGAATGGACCAGGTGGGGGGTGGGATAAGTGGGAGGGAATTATAAGCAGCTTTGTACAACATATCTACTATGATAATGTTTTGCATAGCTAGACATGTACAACATATACTGAATTACTTATCTCCCCAGAGGGAATGGGTGACAAGGGAGGAAGGAAATGGATCTGAAATTCAAGGTCTTAACATTAAATGTTTCAAATATATATAAATACTATTATTAATACTCTTTTGCTTGTAATTGGGAGATAAGATGTGCAGGCATTGGGACACAAAGATTCACCTTCCTCTAATGGAAAAGTCGAAGGGGGTATGGGAGAAGGTATGGGAGAGAGCAGATTGGAGGAAACGATATCCTGTGGGACTGGTATTCTGGGAGGTTGGGTAGAGGAATAACGGGGGGAACATGATTTTAACTCAAAATATGTCGGAAATGAATGATGTAAAACAGAAGTTAATAAAGTATTTGTTTAAAAAAAATCTTAAAAAAAAAGAAAAGAAAAATGGCACCAAATGACTTGCTCAATGTAGAGATGCCACAACTCTTCAATTTGTAGGGGCGGGGGAGAAATGTAATATCTGCAAAGTGCAATAGCACAAAGCACAATAAAATAAGGTATGCCTGTATATGTTAGAAGAAGGCCTTCAATTCCTACGTTCCTAATCAGAGGTCAGCTTTTTGTCCAAGGTACCAAGCTGCCTCAACATCTATGTAGTAACATAGAAATATCTATAAATTTAGGTAATGTAAACAATGTTTCTGAGTGTTTACAAATAAAGAATATATATAAAAAGCAGTCACTGGAAATGCAGAGAGTGGAACATTTATGAGAAAAAAATAGAGGTAAAAAATTTCAGTGAGAAGGCAGGAAGTGACTGGGGAAAGTGGGGTTTGGGAGGAAAAGGAGAAGGCTTTTTTGAGACTAACTTTTAATATGGTTTTAAAGGAGAAAATTTCTCTATATAGGTAAATACTCAGTGTGAAATGCCAGGCTGGATGAATCAAAAGTTAGAATTAAAGTAGCCAGCTTTTTCGCAACGGGTTTGCCGCCAGAACACAGGTGTTGTGAAAACCATCGCTAAACCTCCACAAAAATGGGCAAGGAAAAGACTCACATTAACATTGTCGTCATTGGACACGTAGATTCGGGCAAGTCCACCACTACAGGCCACCTTATCTACAAATGTGGTGGAATTGATAAGAGAACCATTGAGAAGTTCGAGAAGGAGGCTGCTGAGATGGGAAAGGGCTCCTTCAAATATGCCTGGGTCTTGGATAAACTGAAGGCTGAACGTGAGCGTGGTATCACTATTGATATCTCCCTGTGGAAATTTGAGACCAGCAAGTACTATGTGACCATTATTGATGCTCCAGGGCACAGAGACTTTATCAAGAACATGATTACCGGCACATCTCAGGCTGACTGTGCTGTCCTGATTGTTGCTGCTGGTGTTGGTGAATTTGAAGCTGGTATCTCAAAGAATGGGCAGACCCGTGAGCATGCCCTTCTGGCATACACATTAGGTGTAAAACAACTGATTGTTGGCGTAAACAAAATGGATTCCACCGAGCCCCCCTACAGCCAGAAGAGATATGAGGAAATCGTCAAGGAAGTCAGTACCTATATTAAGAAGATTGGCTACAACCCTGACACAGTAGCTTTTGTGCCAATTTCAGGTTGGAATGGTGACAACATGCTGGAGCCAAGCTCAAATATGCCTTGGTTTAAGGGATGGAAAGTCACTCGTAAGGATGGCAACGCTAATGGAACTACACTGCTTGAAGCTTTGGATTGCATTTTGCCACCAACTCGTCCAACTGACAAGCCCCTTCGTCTACCCCTCCAAGATGTCTACAAGATTGGTGGTATTGGTACTGTACCTGTTGGCCGAGTGGAAACTGGTGTTCTAAAACCAGGCATGGTGGTCACCTTTGCCCCAGTCAATGTTACAACTGAAGTAAAGTCTGTTGAAATGCACCATGAAGCTTTGAGTGAGGCTCTGCCAGGCGATAACGTTGGTTTCAACGTGAAGAACGTTTCTGTCAAAGATGTATGCCGTGGTAATGTGGCTGGTGATAGCAAGAATGACCCACCTATGGAAGCAGCTGGTTTCACTGCACAGGTTATAATCCTGAACCATCCAGGCCAAATCAGTGCGGGCTATGCACCTGTTTTGGATTGTCACACCGCTCACATTGCTTGCAAGTTTGCTGAACTGAAGGAAAAGATCGATTGTCGTTCTGGTAAGAAGCTGGAAGATGGCCCTAAGTTCCTGAAATCTGGTGATGCTGCCATCGTTGACATGGTTCCAGGCAAGCCCATGTGTGTGGAGAGCTTCTCTGATTATCCTCCTCTGGGTCGTTTTGCTGTCCGTGATATGAGGCAGACTGTTGCAGTTGGTGTTATCAAGGCAGTTGACAAGAAAGCTGCTGGAGCTGGCAAGGTCACAAAATCTGCCCAGAAGGCCCAGAAGGCTAAATGAATATTCTGTACAACACCTACCACCCCAGTCTTAATCAGTGGTGGAAGAACGGTCTCAGAACTGTTTGTCTCAATTGGCCATTTAAGTTTAATAGTAAAAGACTGGTTAATGATTACAATGCATCGTAAAAGCTTCAGGAGGAAAGGAATGTTTTTGTGGACCATTTGTTTCGTGGCAGTTTTAAGTTATTAGTTTTTAAAATCAGTAATTTTTAAATGGAAACAACTTGACCAAAAATCTGTCACAGAATTTGGAGACCATTAAAACAGTTTAATGCGAAAAAAAAAAAAAAAAGAATTAAAGTAGCCAGGAGAAATATTAGTAATCTCAAATATACAGATGATACTGTTCTAATGGCAGAAATTGAAGAAACATTAAGCCTCTTGGGTGGCTAGGTGGCGCAGTGAGTAGAGCACTGGCCCTGGAGTCAGAAGGACCTGAGTTCGGATCCGGCCTCAGACACTTAACACACACAAACAAAAACCTAGCCCTGTGACCTTGGGCAAGTTACTTAACCCCAATTGCCCTCCAAAAAAAAAAAAAGAAGCCTCTTGATGAGGGAGAAAGAGAAGAGTATAAAAGCTGGCTTGAAGTTAAATATTAAAAAACTAAGATCTTGGGAACTGGTCCCATCACTTCCTGGCAAATAAAGGGAGAAGAAATTAGAAGTAGCATCAGATTTTATTTTCTTGGGTTCAAAGATCCCCGCAGGAGGTGAGTGCAGTCATTAAATCTAAAAACCATGTGCTCTGTAGAAGCAAAGCTGTGACTAATCAGGACAGTATACTAAAAAGGAGAGACATCACTTTGCCCACAAAGATTGATATAGTCAAAAAGCTATGGTTTTTCTTGTAGCAATTTATGGCTATGAGGAAAACTTAGCGTTGCAGAATTAACACTTTTGAATCATGGTGGTGGAAAAGACTTTTGAGAGATCCTGGGACAGCAAGGAGATTAAATCAGTCAATTAATTCAAGCTATTCACTGGAAGGTCAAATACTGAAGCTGAAGCTAAAATACCCTGACCATAATGAATGGTACTCTTTGGAAAAAATTCTGATATTGGAAAAGATTGAAAAGGGGACAACAGAAGACGAGATGGATAGATGGTATCATGAAAACAATGAAAATGAACCTGGAGACAATGGAGGATAGAAAGGCTCAGAGAGCTATGGTCTACGAGGTCATGAAGAGTTGGTCATGACTGAATGACTGAACAACAAGAAGAATGAAAGTGTTGGGAGAAGTGTCTTGTTTAAGAAATAGCAAGTAGGATGAGTACTTCCACTGGATTACAGTGTACATGGAGCAAGTTCTTTAAAAAAAAAAAAGGAATGACTAACAACTCTGCTTAACCAAGAGATGAGGTTGGGTGAGATGTCAGAAGGACCCGACGGTAGAGAACCTTAATAAACAAGGAAATAGAACTCAGATGTGATGTGTTGGGAAAACCTGAATCTTAATGGAAATCTTGTTTTTAAAAGAGTCTATGGAAATGAGATGTTATTTTTTTAAGAATAAGAACTTTAAAGTGATTTTCTACGATGTTGTACTAGACAATTCCAATGTTAAACAGCCAGATAGTAAAGGAAATTCTTGATTATAACAAAGGCTCATGACAGAACTTAATTTTAGTTTTCTTTTTTCTTAGTTAAAATGCAGTCCATTTTGCTAGATATGTGATTCATAAACACTGAAGTGACTAGAGGGGGTAATAAGACTGCTGAAATCTGTTCTGGCCATATCTAGAATATTGTGTTTAGTTCTAGATGCCACATTTTAAGAGATTAATCTAATCCCATAAACATTTACTAAACACCTACAATGTGTCAGGCACTATGTTAGGTGCTAAGCATATACAAACAAAACTGAATAATCCCCATATTCGAGGAGCTTATATTTTATGGAATGGGGGTGGGGTGAATGAGGACACAAAATAAAAACAGATAAACATATGAGAAAGGAGAAAACACTAACTGACACATTTCAGAACAGGATTCTCATAAAAGACGGAGCATGAATGGAATCTTTAAGGAAACATGGAATTCTAGGAAGCAGAGGTAAAGAGTATAATTCTGGAAGGGAGGGTGGCTCAGGCAAAAGGCACACAGACAGGAGACTGATGAATTCAGGAAATAGCAAATATGCCAGTTTGGATAGAACACAGGATATATAAAAAGGACTAATGCAAAATAAGTTTATAAAAGTAAGCTGTAGCCACATTCTGAAAATATTCAAATAGAAAACAAAATAATTTATATTTTATACTAAAGACAAAAAGAATACATTGAATGCATTTAGCAAAATAATAATATCCCCAAATTTATACCTTGGAAAGATTGTTTTAATAGGTCTATGGAAGCTAGATTAAAGAGGGGAAAAACCAGAAGCAGGGAGATCAAGCATGAGTCTATTCAGTAGTTCAGAGAACAGAACCTGAAATGTGGTAGCAGACATTTGAATGAAACGAAGTAAAGAGATGAGAGATATCTGTGGAAACAAAATCTGAGAAGACTTGGCAACTGATATTAATGGTAATAAAAATTTGAGTAGAAAATATAGAAATACACAGAGAGATATTATGAAATGCTTTTCATTATATTTCTTTGCTTAGAATTTCTGCTTAGTTGGTGTTTCAGTGTTCTATTTTAATGTACTTAGTTCCTTTAAATTACTATATTGAGAAGCACAGAGTCAACATGGATTCAAAATTGGCCTTTGGGTGAAGAAGAGCTGGGCTCAAGATGACTGTAGACAAGTTCTTTAATCTCCCAGTAGCCCAGGCAACCCCGTAAGACTAAGATTTACAGAACAGTTACTGATCTGAATTGGTGGAGGAATTCCTTTTCACTATATCAGTAAGAAACTAGTAATTCCCAGACTGAAAACAAGATAGGAAAAAAGCAGAGTGAGTGTTTAAAGAAAAAGCACCAAGAAAAATAGAAAAGAAAGCTTCTATGATTGGAAGAAAACTTACAAATATTCTATGCTTTTCTGGCATGTTCTTTGAAAATAAATGTTTATTCAAGATACAGAGAGAATTACAAGATATAGAATGGATAATTTTGATTACATTAGATTTAAAAGTTCTTACGCAAACAAAACCAATGCAACCAAAATTAGCAGGAAAGAGGAAAAGTTGGGAAAAAAGTTTACAGCAAGTATCCTGGATAAAGGCCTCATTTCTCAAACATATAAAGAACTGAGACAAATTTATAAGAATATAAGTCATTTCCTAATTGATAAAAGATCAAAGGATATAAGCAGTTTTCAGACAAAGAAATCAAAACTATCTATAATCATACAAAAAAATGCCCCAAATAACTACTTATTTTAAAAATGCACACTAAAACAACTCTAAGGAACCACTTCACACCTATAAGATTAGATAATATGAAAAAAAAAGGAAAATGATAAATGTTGGAGGGGATATGGGAAAACTGGGACACAGATGCACTATTAATGGAGTTGTGAACTGATCCAGCTATCCTGGAGAGCAATGAGAAACAGAAGTCCTAGCAGCTGAGAGATACAAAACTGGCTTTAAACTCAAAACCACAGATGAAGATAAACTGCCAGGTTATTCTTTTAATAGAGTGAATTAGGGACTCAAGGGAAAGAAGGAGTTCCCTTTTTTAAGAAATAAAAGGAGAGGGGCAGCTAGGTGGCACTGTGAATAGAGCACTGGCCCTGGAGTCAGGAGGACCTGAGTTCAAATCTGGCCTCAGACACTTGACGCACTTACTAGCCCTGTGACCTTGGGCAAGTCACTTAACCCTGCCCCCCCTCCAAAAAGAAAAAAAGGAAAGGAAAAAAAGAAACTAAAAGAAAGTGCTAGAAAAAAACAATAGTTAAAAGAGAATTAGGCTTTTAAATCATATAAAACTGTCAAATTTAAATATAAACAGCCCAAATTCTACAAATGATTATGTTCTGAAATTTAATTAATAAATCTTATGTTTTAGATTTGAAATTTGACATGGAAATGCTGTTAATATAGATAGCTTTGGGGTTTTCAGCCCAAGCCACAAAACCTGCTTATTTTACTTAAACTGTACCTGAAGCATAATACGGTACTAATGATTATAACAAACCTAATCATTATGTGTAACAGTATTTCTAGAAAATGAATTTAGATTTACAACTTGGGATATCAGGAACATAATTTCTCCTTTCTCTCCCCTATCAAAATGTAATTGATAACTTCCCCTCTGCAAAGCTCTCCCAATGGTATAAAATGCAGGTGGTCAATGACCTAGTGTAAGAATTCTGGAAGGTGAGGTCCTCAGTGTTAAAATTTTGGAAATATTTCTTCAATCTTTCTCTGATTTTTCATCAAGTACAAGGCTAGCCTACCTTCTGTCCACATTCAACATGTGGCTCCTTTTCACCAAAGTTTCTCTCATTCTCTAGCCTTCTATGGAACTGAATACAACCTCACAACTTTTGCTTTATGCTTTCTTAAAGCAAGCATAGAGCCCTTTTCAAATTTTGTAAGGACTTTTGCTGCTTTGTTGTTCAGTTGTTTCAGTCTTATCCAAGTCTTCATGAACCTATTTGGAGTTTTCTTGGTAAAAATACCAGATTGGTTTGCCATTTCCTTCTCCAGCTCATTTTATACACGAGGAAATGAGGCAAAGAGGGTTAAGTCACTTGCCGAGGGTCACATAGTAAGTATCTGAGGTCTTCCTGATTTTAGGCCCAGAACTCTATCCACTGCATTACCCAGCTTCCTTTTTTTCTTAACTTCTTGTAAAAATCAACAGATTTTTCTTAATACTATACTATGTGCCAGACACTGCTAGGTGTTGAGTATAAAAAGACCAAAACATGGAAATGAAATGAAAAAGCTCTCTCCTACATACAAGGATATTTCCTTTATTTTCACTTAGACTCTATAAGAAAAAACAAAGTTGCATACAGACACTACTAGTATAGTGGGTCTTTGTACACAGAAATCTAAAATAATATTCATTAACATTTCCGAGGAAAATCAGACTCAAGCTATTTGGGGATTTTAACCACAATAAGTGGTGTTGAAAATGCTTCTGGAGAAGTCCAAAACCTCTGACAACTAGGTAGCTTGTGGGTGCAATGGAAGCCTGGAGTCAGGAAGACCTGATTTCAGATTTGGTCTCAGATACTTATGTAAGTATGTCTTATGTCTCAGTATATGTATACTTATGTATACTCAGTATAAGTATACTTATGTCTCAGCTATGTAAGCCTGGGCAAGTAATTTAAACTATTTTGCCTTATTTTCCTCACCTGTAAAAAAAACACCTATGTCCTAAGGTTGTTATGAAGAACAAATGAGAATATGTACACCACATAGTAAGTGCCCAAAAAATGCTTGTTTCTTTTTCCCCTTTTGAGAGAGAGGAGCAAACAAAAGTATGATCATCATTTACAGGTGCTCCTATAAAAGAGTAGTGGACCTGTGAGAACCCGCAATAGCAACAAGAAGATAAATGGTGGCAGAATATTTACCAACCATTTCTCTCTCTCATTACCTTCAACAGTACCAGTCATTTCACCACAGATATTACCTGAATTGGCCTGAAGTATGGGGCATTTATATAAGTAGCTCATGTCTTGAATGTTTTCCTTATCTCTGCTTCTTAGATTCATGGTCTTTTTTTTGCTTTTTGGAGGGCAATTGGGGTTAAGTAACTTGCCCAAGGTCACATGGCTAGATTTTATGTTTTTTGTGTGCATTAAGTGTCTGAGGCCAGATCCGAACTCAGGTCTGACTCCAGGGCTGACGCTTGCTCTACTCACTGTGCCACCTAGCCATCCCATAGTTTTCTTGCCTGCCTGCAATATTTTCTCCTTGATTTGAGCTCTGGACTAAAATATTCCTGAGGGTTTTCATTTGGGGATCTCTTTCAGGATATGATTGGTGGATTCTTTCAATTTTGATTTTACTCTCTGCTTCTAGAATAGCAGGGCAGTTTTCCTTGATAATTTCTTGAAAGATGATGTCTAGGATCTTCTTTTACTCATGGTTCAGGGAGTCCAGTAATTCTTAAATTATCTCTCCCGGGTCAATTTTCCAGGATAGTTCTTTTTCTAATGACCTATTTCATATTTTCTTCTAGTTTTTCATTCTTTTGATTTTGTCTAATTGTTTCTTGATGTCTCACAAAGTCATCTGTTTCTACTTGCCCAATTTTAATTTTTAAGGAACTATTTTTTTCAGTGAGCTTTTGTACCTCCTTTTCCATTTGGCTGATTTTACTTTTTAAGTTCTTTTCTTCAGTGAATTTTTGTGTATCGTTTTCCATTTGACCAATTTTGCTGCTCAAGACATTCTTCTCTTCATTGGATTTTTATGCACCTTTAACATTTGGCCTATTCCAGTTTTTAAGGTGTTATTTTCTGCAGTATTTTTTGTGTCTCTTTTACAAACTCTTTTTTCACCATTTTCTTACATCACTCTCATTTCTCTTCCTAATTTTTCCTCTAACTCTCTTCATTTTTTTTTTTGGAGGGAAGGAGGAAGGGTTAAGTGACTTCCCAAAGTCATACAGTTTGTAAGTGTGTCAAGTGTCTTGCGACCAGATTTGAACTCAGGTCCTCCTGATTCCAGGGCCAGTGTAATATTCACTGCACTACCTAGCTGCCCCTCTTCACTGATTTTTAAAATCCCTTTTGAGCTCTTCTATGGCCTGAGACAAATTCATATTTTTCTTTGAGGCTTTGGACATAGCAGTTTTGACTTTGTTATCTTCTGAGTTTCTGTTCTGATGTTCCCTGTTACCATGTTAACATTCTAAAGTCAGGATCTTTTTCTGTTGTTTGTTCATTTTTCAGTCTATTTCATGACTCTCAACTTTATGCTGGAGTGAACAGAGAGTCTCAAAAATGTGTTTTATACAGCTTTTGCAGAGATAATTCTGGGAACCTGTAGGTTTTCAGTACTTACAAGGTGGTATCTTTTGGGGAAAGTATGTTTACTACTCTCCTGGCCTGTGCTCTGGTCTCTGAGTGACCAGCTATCTTTACATTCATCATAAAGGACTCTTTTCCACCGTGAAACTATGACTAACTCCCCTATATAGTACTATAGTACTAACTCCCCTATAGTTGCAAGCTCTGTTGTGCTACTGCTCCTCCTTGCCCTGGGGCTGAGACCCAAGACTTTGACTCAT
Source organism: Gymnobelideus leadbeateri (assembly GCA_011680675.1). Lineage (NCBI taxonomy): Eukaryota > Metazoa > Chordata > Mammalia > Diprotodontia > Petauridae > Gymnobelideus > Gymnobelideus leadbeateri. Next base: position 148,966 of record WOXC01000576.1, read on the forward strand.
ATTCAAATGTGAGAAATGAAAAAGAGTCCCGCCCCCAGTGCTGACAAAAGAACCCCTATAACCTTCTTCTGACTATATGTAGGACCTTCTTACCACCTCTGGTATCTGAGGTCCAGAAACTGCCATTGCTATTCAATCAATCCCAAGGCCTACTACTGGTTTGACGGGGCACAGTCAATTTTCCACTCTCACCCCAGTGCAACAGACCTTTTCTGCTGACCTTCTAAGTTGTCTTGGAATAGAAAACTATTTCACCGCTTCCTTTCATGGGTTCTGCCACTCCAGAATTTGTTTTGAGGTATTAGTACTTTTAGAGTACTTCTGACTTTTCTCTACCATCTTGGCTCCACATACCCCTCCCCCTACCTTGTCTTCCTTAAATGATCAAATGTCACTTCCTCCATGACTAGTGCCTCTCCTTATTCAAGCTTCCTTATTCTATATTTATTTATAGCAGAAATTTATAGTATATAGCAGAATGTAAGATTCTTAAAGGCAGGGATTTCATTTTTTTGCCTTTGCCCCAACACTTACCATAATATCTTGCATGACAATATGGGCACTTAATATTTCTTAAACAGAATTGTTCAAATATATAGGACTACTGGAAATTAGTCAGTACAGGTAGGAGAGAAAGGATAAAAATAAAATTCTAATCTTCAACAGAAGGAAGGAGAATTCCTGTGGCTACCATTACCTCTAGGTGATAGTGTGAATGTATGGAATACATAAAATTTAGAAGAATTTAAGTCAGAGATTACCTACTTATTATTTAATTATACATTAATCTTAAATTTTAATAAATTCATTTTAGTATAAAGGCAAATAAATTCTATCATAAATTGTTTTTGCTCAAATGCTTGAGCAGATGACTAATACCTCCATGGCATAGTGGAAAGAATACTAAATTTGGATTAAAAAGGAGGAGAGGAGAAGATAGTGGAGAGGAGGGGAAGAGAAAGGAATGGAGAGAAGGGGAGGATGACTTGAGTTGCCCACCTGAAACTGGCCACTTGGGTTCCTATTCAGGCAGCTTGGACTACTCATAGGTTGTGGTTTGTCCTTGCTCTGGAAGAGGACTGAAATATCAGGGAGAAGATAACATGACTTGCAAATGACTTTGATTTGAGTGAGGTATGGCTGTTTGAAGTCACCAGCCTCCCTTTCTATTTTAATGCACTCTGGATCTGTATTGTATCTGGATCTCTGTCTTGGACAATAGGTCCCTGCCTAAGCACTACTTATGGGTTATTTTGGGGCCCTCCAGGCTCACAGTGAATGTAAATAGTAAGGGTTTCCCTTTTCACAAACAACCCTGAGGGTCTTCCCCACCTAGTCTTAATTTTTTTTTAATTAAAGGACCTTCCTTTGACTCACTTCTTAAAGAGACCTATTCACTGAACAGGCACTGCCTCAATCAATGTGAGAACCTGAAAAGTCCATAGCTTAAAAGGGCTAAGGTCTGCCATTACATCCTGGATCATCTCCAGTTGTCCTGATGGCTATCTGGCAACTGGGCCCAGATGGCTCTGGAGTTAGAAAGTTAGACTGGTGACTTGACACAGCCCTCCCTCATTCAAATCAAAGTCAACTGCAAGTCATGTCATCATCTCCCTGATGTCATGGTCTTCTTCAAGAATGAAGGACAAAGTACAATCTTGAGCTAGACACTTGGCTTTTTTCTGGGCCTTAGTTTCTTCATCTCTAAAAGTAAATAATAAAACAAAATTAATTCTAAAATTCCCTTTCAGTTTTAAGTACTATAAGCCTATTAATTTGAGGAATGATGAGTCTCACTACTTAGACTGCACTGTCATGGATTATCATTGTCACTTAATGTCAATGCAAATAAATTACAGAGTCAGCTTCTTGAGAAGGTGACTAAAATCATTTGGGAATTGAAAATGAAAAACAAAGTCAGCAAAAGATGATTTGTTAACTATTTGTTATTAAATCAGATAAAAGAACAGCATATGATAACCCCAGATTAAAATGAATGACAACAAACCAAAAAATATTTTCCATATTATAATCTCCATGAATGACACAACTCCGAGTCAATTCATCACCCAAAATTCTTACAAATACTGGAATATGTAAAGAATCTTTGATTTAACCAGCATAGCATACCGCCACTGCAGAAAGTTCTATAGATATAGATCCCAACTTAGGGAGTGGTGTGAGGCACAGAAAGGTTACATAACATGGAGGGTCAAGGATATAAACCCAGGTCTTCTTGAATCCAGCATTTTTCTCCACTATCCAATACTGCTTCTATACTTCCTAATTATAGTAAGAAAAATAAATACACCGATTAATCCAGAATATATTACCGCTTAATGTTTCTTTCAAGATTGTATCTCATTGGTAAGAGCAGTTTATGCTCATATTCTCTGGTTCCATTCACAGAAAGTTGTAGTTCCAAATGTTCTAATCACAAGAGGGAATTCAATTTGACTATCACATTCTATCCCACAGAATATCTCCTCATCATTAGGAATAAAAGCCAAGTAGATTTCATCATATACCTTTTTTACATATGAAGTGAAATCACCATTTTATAGTCATTTTCCTCAAGTTGTAGCAAGTCTTGCAATTGTTAGATATTAAATATTACTCTTAGGATACAAAATACCATCAAATCCAATGGCACTTTCCATTGCTTTGTCTGGAAGAAAATTTATAAAAAAGGAGGTAACAGGAACGGCTAGGTGGCACAATGAATAGAGTACCAGCCTTTGGAGTTAGGAGGATCTGAGTTCAAATCTGGCCTCAGACACTTAATGTAAAACTAGCCATGTGACCTTGGGCAAATCACTTAATCCCAATTACCCTACCTTACCCCCTCAAAAAAAAAAAAAAGGAGGTAACAAGAATACTGAAATTTAGATAATCTAAATTGTCTAATTATAATACTTTTGGTAGACAGAGTTTTATGACAATAAATGCATACTTTTTGATAGGATATACTTTCAGCTGTGTGGGCATCTTCCTGATTTCTCAGTACTTTCTGTGTATCCATATTGAGAACATGAAATTGCTGTATCAGCTCTGCCTGCTGTGCTGTGTGTTTCTGGTTTTGTTGATAAAGATTCTGCAGCTCCTGTAACTCTTTCCTATGAAAAGAAAGTGATAGAGAAAAGCATAAATAATAATCATATCAGTTAAATAATTGTGTTCATATAACATTACAGATTGAATTTCTATTTTTCATGTAAATTTTACTGCAGGCTACTTTATTTATATAAGAAATAATGTGCAAATACTTGATATACACCAATATAATATGGATAGACCTCAATTATAACTCTTGAAGTCAAATACTTATCAATTTTCCTTTTATGGTTTGATATAAAATTCCTGGATCGTCTATCTTTTTTTTTTCAAATTCTTTTTTTTTTTTTTTTTGCATTTTGGAGGGCAATTAGGGTTAAGTAACTTGCCCAAGGTCACACGGCTAGGTTTTTTTGTGTGTGTGCTTTAAGTGTCTGAGGCCAGATCCAAACTCAGGTCCTTCTGACTCCAGGGCTGATGCTCTACTAACTGCACCACCTAGCCGCCCTCTTCTATCTTCTTAATATAATTAATTTAATCCCTCAATGTCACGAACTGAGTTGAACAGAATGCCAAGATACAATCACCAAGATAATCATTCATTGCCTAATATTTTAAGAGTAGAGAAAATACTTTTGCAATTCAAACATTTGATCACTAAAGTTATTTGGTTCTCTGTGATTAACTTGCTTTCTTTATTAATCATAACAGTAAGCACTATATAAATGTTGGCTATCATTTATTAAATTATTTATTATTAAACTTCCCTAAGCACATGACTCCAAGACCTATAAAGCTATAGTCTTTCCAGTGTACTACAACCTATATTAACAATTGGCTGACAGATATTTCAAATAAGATGTTTGACTATGTCCTATAATGTCTTATACACCATAACAATCTCTAATTCAACATGTCTAAAAGTAAACTTCATTATCTTTCTCTAAAAACTCAGGATATCACCATCCTCCAACATGAAGACAAAAACAATTTATTAAGGACCTACTATATACTAGTCACTAGGCTAAGTACTTGGATACCAAAAACGAGAAAAAAACATGAACTCTGCTTTTAAGGAGTCCACATACTAATGGGCAAGAATATACATACATACATACATACATACACACACATATATATACACATACACACACGTGTATATGTGTATGAATAAGTATGTGCATATATACATACATATATACACATATATGTGATGAGAAAACACAAAATATATACTATATGAAAGGAAGATCATCTCTGAGGGAACATGGGGGTGGCAGGGGTGGGGGAATGAAGAAGGGTATCCTTAAGGAAGTGATGTTTGAGCTTAGTCTTAAAGGAAATAAGCAAAGTCATGAGGTGGAGGTGAGGAAAGAGAGCAGTCCAAGAATGGGAGACAGCAAAGAATCTGGAGATAGAGTGTCATGTGTAAGGAATACCATGCAAGCCAGAGAAGCTGGACCATAGAGTGCCATTGAAGATATACACAAATGTTCTAAAGGTAATACAGTCAAGATATGACTAAGAAAAAAATTGTGAAAAAAGCAATCTTGATCTGTGTGGGGATGTTAGAGAACAGAAAATTGTGACACACAGAAGAAAAGGAAGGAGGTTCACTAAACTCACAGTAACACATATGAATCTTTGCTCGGAGAGTAGAGAACTGAACTCCTTGAGAAGCAGCTCCTTGCCCTACAAGTAATAATGATACAGATCCAAAAGTGAAATCAAGTGAAATATAATCTAGTAAGTGGTAGAAGAACAGAACAGTAATGGTTGGTAATTTTCCACTGAGGAGCCCTCAGGCAGTGATTTGCCAACATAATAATAAGAATAAGAATAAGAATTAACGATGATGATGATGAAGAATAAAAAGAGAGGTCTGCTATTTCTCATGTATACACACGTATATGTGTACACAAATAAACATATACATATGTGATTATATGCACACACATAAATATATACATACATACAGGGGATACTAAATGGATACAGAAATATACAAAGTATGAGCATTAAGGAAGGTAAGCTAGAGATATTAAGACTAAAAGGCAAATTTAACATTACAGTTATGATTAAAGACATGGTGTGATGAGATCCATAAATAAAATCCAGCTCTAGAAAGAATTACCTTGGGCAGCTAGGTGGTGCAGTGAGTAGAGCACCGGCCCTGGAGTCAGAAGGAGCTGAGTTCAGATCCGGCTCAGACACTTAACATACACACAAACAAAAACCTAGCCGTGTGACCTTGGGCAAGTTACTTAACCCCAATTGCCCTCCAAAAAGCAAAAAAGAAAAAAAAAGGAAGAAAGAAAGAAAGAAAAAATTACCTTATTCAAAAAAGAGTAGGATAGTCACAATAAGAAAATACATTCATGAAACTATAGCCAAAAAGTGATACTCTTTGAGCATACTTTTTGATCTAGCAATACATCTAATAAGTCTCTACTCCCAAGGAGATCAAAGAAAGAGGGAAAGGACTTGTATATATAAAATATTTATACAGCTTTATTCATAGTAGCCCAAAAGGAAGGGCATGCCCATCTATCAGGGAAAGACTAAACAAATTATGGTATATAATGTAATGGGATATATTATAAGGTTAAAAAATGAAAATGTGGACAGTTTCAAAAGAAACTTTTATTAACTGAAAAAGAGTGAAATGAAAACTATAAAATGTACATAACAACATTATGGAAGAAAAATAACTTTGAAAGAGTTAGAACTCTAACCAAAGCAATGAAAACAATTGGTCTAGAAGACTGAAGATGACAGAAAGGTGATCAACTTAAAATATAGAATGACATATACATGTTTAGACATGGCCAACAGAAGAATTATTTTTTTTACTGGTGTAATAGTAACAAAATTTGAAGATCCCTTTGTATTGGAAAGCTGAGAGGTACTCAGCACCTAGTTTCAAATTAAGCCTCTGTTAAATAAACAGAAGGTATGGTCCCCTGTTGCTGATGTAACAGGAAGGGGCTGAACAGGGAGGAGCTATACTGTGTTAAAAGAAAAGCACAAGGTGGAAAGTCAGAACTTCTTGGGACAAGCAACTGGAGGCAGAGCAGCTGCTCCTGGAAAGAGAGTGAGAGAATTTCTCTCAGCAATCATTGACAGGCTGGGCTGCTGCTCCTGGACTAGAACTTCCATGGAGAAAGTGATACTGATTGTGAGAATGGAGCTGCCGAAGGCTCCTGAGGGCCAGCCAGAGCTGCCAGAGGAAGCATGACTGTGGTGTTGGTACTTTGCCTGTGGCTCTGTTAAGTTTTCTCTTTCCAGGAACAGATACTATAAAGGACTTGAGGTGGACTGTGGAGCAGGAACTTCAAGGGGATTTGGACAAGAGCTGTCTGCCTTTGAACCCACGTGACAGATTGGTGGATTCAGGTAGGAGCTACTTGTCTCGAGTCAAGATGAAAAGACCTCTCCATGAATACTGAGTATTGACTGATAAAACTGTCCAAGTAGTGACTTGTGAATAGGGTACTGATTAGTACTGATAAAATTGTTGCACACTATGGGTGGAGTACTTTGACTTTCGTACACTGTGATTGAACTGAGGACTTGAAGACTTTGTGATTGACTAAATGAATGTCCTACCCAGGTGTGGAGTACTTTGATTATTGTACTTTGTGTCCCTTCCTCCTTAAGGATGACTGAATGACTGAGTTACTAAGCGACTGAGTTACTTAATGATTTTACTTTGTTGAAAACTGTGTGACCACTTTGGTGAAAACTATGTGGCCATTTTACTGATAAATTGTTGAGTTGAGATATAGTGAATGATGTATTTTGATTTTCTATGATAAGCTGTAACATTGTGAATGGTGTACCTGGATTTTCTGTGAATGTTTTGCTCTGAGTTGTTACTGAATAAATAGAGAGTTCACTATACTATATAATCAGAACCTTGAAAGCTGTTCACAGTAGCAGTCCTCTGGAAAGCTGCTCATGCTTGGCTTTACATTATGGCACAATCAGCAGGATTACAAAGTACAGTGCCACTATTTGTTCCAGGTTCCATGGCCATTTAGATTGAGATTGTAAGGCCAAGGATCCTGGAGGGATGGAATGTAATGGCAAGCGCAGAAGCAGTTCACATCCTGTTTCAGCTATTGAATTAACACCTTGTTTCAGTTCACTTTTCTTTTGAGCCTTGTATCAAGTCTGTTCAGAAACAGAACATGTTAATCCCACAAACAGTGAACCCTAGAACTCATAAACTCATACAACAGGAAGGGGAGGAGCTAATGACCATATATAAGGAGAAGCCCAGGCTAGAGATAGTAGAACTGGGAAGAGGACTCTTGTGGTGGCAGAGTCAAGAAGGAGAAAACTTCTGGTATCCCAGCACTCTGTCTGTCTGCTCTATGTTGATGTTTGTTTGTGATACTTTGCAAAGAAGCCCTGGGACCTTCCTAGAAGCCCTGAAAGAGGATTTTCTGGTTGTATGTTTACAGAAGTCCTGGAGCAGGGTTTTGGAGGTCCTAGGACTTTATTGATGATTTGTGCTGACCTCTTGGACCTTCTTTGTGGGTCTATGTTGATTTCTATGTTAATGATTTGTGTTGAGTTCTCAGACCTTGTTGGTGGGACTGAGATGATTTTACAGGCATATAGTGAATTGATGATGGTACCAGCTGTGAACCAACTCTAATTGGTTTCTTATGCCAGCTCTAATATGACACACTAGACCCTGTAACTGCAGAATAAATCGTAGGCCAGGAAAGACTGTCAAAGCAATCTGTTTATTGATACTATGAGCAAGGTTTTTATAGAGTAATAAGAAAAAGAAGGTAACTATAGGTCACTAATTTTCTTTTTGTGTGTGTGTGTGGTTTTTTTTTGTTTGTTTTTTTGCTTTTTGGAGGGCAATTGGGGTTAAGTAACTTGCCCAAGGTCACACGGCTAGGTTTTTTTGTTTGTGTGTGTTAAGTGTATGAGGCCAGATCTGAACTCAGGTCCTTCTGACTCCAGGGCCAGTGCTCTACTCACTGCGCCACCTAGCCGCCCCGGTCACTAATTTTCCAATACTGCTTTGTTCAGTTTTAAGATGCCAGACAGTGATGTTAAGTAGGCCTTGATGGTAATCATGTCCTTGCTGTTCCCATACACGTGAACAGTATCTAAAAATGCATTAATAATCATAAAAAGGCAACTAACACCTTCTGGCTAGAATCCCAGAACAGGGCAGAGTCCCGGATCTCTGGATATCAAGCAGGCTCTGATTTATAGTTGCATCACTGGAAAAACCAGGAGTGGACAGTATGAACTGGTTGCATCACTGGAACATCAGATGCTAACTTATCAAGGACCAGATGTTTTGGCTCCCTTCATCCAGCAATGTGTATGAATATTATTGTGGCTCTGTCAAGCTTTATCTTCCCAGAAACAGGAACTGTGAAGGAATTGAGGTGGACTAGAGACTGTGAACTTAATTTTGGAATGGGAAGTGGACAAAGAACTGAATAAGGAATTAGACAAGGAACTGGGAGCTGCCTGCCTTTGAACCCAGGTGACAGTTGCAGCTGGGACCATGAAAGAGGAACCATGGAAGCTGAGATCCAGCCTTGAGTCAAGTTGAAAGAAGACTTTACTTGGATACTGTGTATTGACTGAGAAGATTATAATTTACTGTGATCTAGAGGTGGAGAACTTTGACTTTTGTACTTTTTGATTGAATTAAGCATTCTGTGATTGACTAAATGAATGTTCTTTGTTTAAAACTACGTGACGACTTTGGTGAAAACTATGTAGCCACTAAGTTGTTGAGTTGTGACATGACAAATGCTATATTTTGATATTCTGTCATAAGTCGTAACACTGTAAATGCTGTATTTTGATTTTCTATGAATGTTTTGCTCTGATTTGTTATTGAACAGAGAGCTCATTATTCTATGTAATCATGAAAGCTGTTCACAGTAGCAGTCCTCTGGAAAGTTGCTCATGTGTGGCTTTACAACTGGATTCTTCATATTAGTTAATGAGGTTAAGGAGATTTTATTTTGCTTTTTTAATTATTCACAAAGGGAAGGGGGAGGCAGTCTGAGGGAGAGATGATCAATACTTCTGAAAATAAAAGAAAAAGAAAAGAAAAATTGAAAAAATACTACTATAAAAAGTCCAGTATACATACACATATACACATATAAGTAGACAGATATATAACATACATACATACATATACAAACCTATGTATGTATCTATATCTATAGGTAGATATGGATATAAAAATAAGGCAGTAATTGTCAAAATTATCTGGTAATGGCTTAAGAAATAAGAAAGGTAGATCAGTGGAACAGAGTAGACACACAATACACAGTAGCAAATGATAACAGTAATGCTGAGTTTGACCAATGTAAAGATTTGAGCTTTTAGGATAAGAATTCATTATTTGGCAAAAATTACTGGGAAAGCTGGAAAGCTATCTGGCAGAAATTAGACATAAACCAATAACTTACACCATTTACTAAGATAAGGTCAAAATGGATACATGATCTAGATATCCAAGAAGATATGACAAGAAAATTAGAAGAACACAGAATATATTGCCCTACCAGAGTTATGGACAATTTCCATAGACTTCAATATATATTCAAAAAATATCATTTGAAGATTTCCATAGACTTCATTAGTTATTTACAAGTTGTAAACAAAAAAGAGATATAGAACACTGTGAAGTATAAAATGAATAATTTTGATTACACTAAGTTCAAAAAAGTTTATACAAATAAAACCAATATAGCAAAGAGCAGAAAAAGAGCAGAAAATTGTCAAAAAAATTTTATAGACAGACTCTCAGATAAAGATCTCATATCGCAAAAAACTTTGTCAAATTTATAAGAATATGAGACATTCCCCAACTGATAAATGGGCAAAGAATATTAACAGGCAATTATGAACAGAAGAAGAAATCAAAGTCATATTAAAAATGTTCTAAATCATTACTGATTAAAGAAATGAAAATTAAAATTCTGAGATATCATTTTCCAACAGATTGGCTAAAATGATAAAAGGGAAAAGCAACAAATGGAGGGGAAGTGGAAAAATTAGGACACTAATTCACTGTTGGTAGAACTGTGAACTGATCCAACCATCTTGGAGACCAATCTGGAATTATCTGCAAAGAGCTAAAGAACTGTGTATACACTTTGATTCAGCAATAATACTATTGGTCTATTTCCCAAGATGATTAGGGAAAGAGGAAAAGAAGTTATATGTGCTTAAATATTTATGGCAGCTCTATTTGTCGGAACAAAGAACTGGAAATTTAGTGTATGCCCATCAACTAAGGAATGGCTAAACCAAGCTGTGGCATATTATTGTGATGGAATCCTGTGCTATAAGAAATGAGCCAATTGATTTTAGAAAAAATATGTTAAGACTTGAATGACATAATGAAGACTGAAATGAGCAGAACCAAGGGAGTGTTGTACATGATAACAGCAATATTATTCTAAGAACAATTTTAAATAACCAAGCTATTTTGAGTATTAAAAAAAAACTAAATTCAACTACAAAGGACCCATGAAAGAAGACATTATTCACATCCAGAGAAAGAAATGATAAATAAATGTACTTATAGTATGGTTTTACACACACACACACACACACACACACACACACACACACACACACACACATAAACACACAAACATTTCTCATAGCCTTCTCTAAGGTGGAGTGGGGAGGGAGGGAGAAAAAAAATTACACAGCAGAGAATAAAATCTTTTTATGTTGTGCTGTGTACATGGAAATATTCTTTTTTTCTTTATGTGTTTAAGCTCAAAATGAAGAAAAAATTTAAAAGAAACAAGCAATATTATATTCTGAGTTTTTTAAATGGGGTCTGTCTACTTGGGGTATTCTTTAATAGTTTTAGAACTATTTCAACATAACTGGTTTCTTTTGCAATTTTACATACTTTGCTTTCAATATATATTTTAAAAAATATCATTTGAAGATTTCCATAGACTTCATTAGACCACCAAAAGGACTAAAAAGTTTAACTCCAGGCCTTAACTAAGGGTCAAGGGAGAAAAGGTTCAGCACTTGTGGATTGGATCACAAATCTAAACCAGAAGTATAATAATAATAATAATAATACTGATTTAGAAATGTCAAGGAAAGGTAGACTGTTGATTGTCTTTGCAGGAGTCGTACCAAAACAAAGAAACTATTAAATTAAAGAACTATACAAATGACAATTTCATGCTTCAAAAGATAGGTGACTAAACAAAGAGAACTCAGCACTGTGAACCTGATTCTCACCACAAGAAGAAGCAACTGGTTACTAGGATAGGAACTATCCTAGTGCCAATGGTAATCATAAAAGGAAGATGACAATACTAGGCAACAGTCTAGTATACAGGCAGTGCAGATGGTAAGACCTGGAAGATTTTAGAACATAGTCGTAGGGTAAAAGATATGGCCTAAGAGTTGGAAAAGAGCTGCTGATTACCATTTTTTTTATGCTATATGAGCAATCAAGCAACCAGTGAGAGGTAAAGGGCATCCCAGATTAGTTCTGCTTTGGCCCATGGCAGGAGGAGAAAATTAAGAAGGTAGGAGACAAAGGAGAAGGGTACCTCTGGAAGGAGCAAGTGGATGCTCTTGTCTTTTCTTCCTTACCAATATTATTATGATTCTGGAATTTAAATTTCATTTTTAATGCCTCTCATCAACCTAGAACCAAATATCTTTTAAGAATTTTTAGCCAGGTATAAAATAACATATTGATTACAGATACACAGCAAAGGTAATCTTCAAAGAACAATTCTATCTTTAAAAACAAACTTTAAAACAATTTTTAAAATATACATTTCCCAGGACTGCAATTAAAATTAATAAATCATTTAAAAATAAATAAAAGAAGCACAAAAAGAGAAAACTTGAAAATTAAAAGAGAAATACATAAAATGGAAAACAAAAAGGGTAGAAGAATGATAAAGTGAACTTCATAGTGGTTCCCTGAAAAGACTAACAAAATTCATAAACATTAGCTAACTTTCTCAAAAAAAAAAAAAAAAAAAAAGAGGGAGAAAAATCAAATTAATTAAATAAAAAATGAAGAAGATTGGGGCGGTTAGGTGGCGCAGTGAGTAGAGCGCCGGCCCTGGAGTCAGAAGGACCTGAGTTCAGATCCCACCTCAGACACTTAACACACACAAACAAAAAAACCTAGTCATGTGACCTTGGGCAAGTTACTTAACCCCAATTGCTCTCCAAAAAGAAAAAAAAATGAAGAAGATTAATAAAACAAATCTGTTTTTAAAAGAAAGAGTTCCCTACTGACCAAAATGTTCAGTATAAAATGGATTATTTCTATTATATTTGTTATATGTTATATTATATATTGACATATTTATATTTTCACTAGGACTGAATAAAAATACAGTAGTCTCTCTCCTTTGAGTATCTCCAAAAGGATATTTATGACAAATCATTTGCTCCATTTGATTTTAAGAAATTATTTCTCTAATTTATACAAAATGAGCATGAAATAAATATCTCTATGCCACTTCTGCAGTTATCATTCTTTTTTCAAAAAATCAACATGCTGATATTTTTATTAATAAGAATTTAGCTATCTATTAGCATAGTAGATGTAATTACCATTTTGTTAGTAAAGAGTCAACATTCTGTGGCTCAGAAGACTTATATCTACATGCATAATCTTAGTTTGTTAGTCTGGCTTTCAGTTGGTAGAAGCAATGGCATCCTCCAGTTACCCGAACAACATCACACCTGCTCATTATATGGAGTCTTCTAAAGTTGAAAGCATATTGTAATAGAATTTTAACATCAATTAATGAAGACAGAATTCTTGGAGATATAAACCTTATCAACTTAATGCATTTTATGTACAGCATTAAAATTAGTCAAATTTCCCAAGTGGTATTTAATTTCTCCTTCTTAATAAGAAGGAAAGACTCAAGAGTAACATGTCAAGATTAATTCATAGTTTAAGATACTAACTTATGTGATAGTCTGGAAATGGACATACCAACCTCCACCTTATAAAATGGAATATAATTTACGTTAAATCGCAATAGTCAGGATTGACATAACATATTCTCAAACTATTAAATACCACACCATTCAAAGAACCAAAAATAAACTCAGGGGAGGCACTATGTTGAAATAAAAATGTAACAACAGCAATAATAGCCACAGCAAAACAAAACAAACACTTTAAAAATATTATCCCGGGGTGGCTAGGTGGCTCAGTGAATAGAGCGCCGGCCCTGGAATCAGAAGGACCTGAGTTCGGAGCCGGCCTCCGACACTTAAGCCACACAAACAAAAACCTAGCCATGTAACCTTGGGCAAGTTACTTAACCCCAACTGCCCTAAAGGGGCGGCTAGGTGGCACAGTGAGTAAGAGTGCCGGCCTCAGAGTTGGGATGACCCGAGATCAGATCTGGCCTCAGAAAATGAGCACCCACGCATAAATAATGACTAGCCGTGTAACCTTGAGCAAGTTACTTAACCCCAATTGCTTTAAAAAAAAAAATATTATCCCATTTTATGCTCACAAGAGAGACATGAATTAAGTGACTTGCCCAGAGTCACAATGGTAATAAATGACTGAGGCCATAATAGAAGTGAGGTCTTTCAGATATCAAGTCCAGAACTCTATGCACTATGCCACCTAACTGGAAAGAGAGCTGTATTTGGAGTCAGAGAACCTGGGTTCAAAGTCAAGCTTTATCAATTATAATCTGGATGACACTGGCCAAATTAATCTCCTTGGGAATCAATTTAATCATTTGTAAAATGAGAGGTTTGGACTAATGACTTATAACATTCTTCTAACTATGAAACATAAACGGATGCACATGTCTGACATGAAATGGAGCAGTGGACCTAGTCTGTCAATTATTCTTGAAAGAAATACCTGTAGGGATGCAAAATCCCCTCCCCTCCCTTCATACTGTAAAAAAGTAAAGGAAAAGTAAAGTATTTCTTACTGTATTTGTTCATCTTTATGATCCGACCTGGGTATAAAAGGAGCCTCTAAATAATAAGATATGAATAGTTCTAGGCAAAACTTCTTAACTCTTGAATTTAGAGTTGCGTTATATCATATTTGAAGATATTTTTTCTTTTCTGAAACAGGGATTTATTTTGAATCTTAGGGGCCCTAACTCTTATCCTAATGATATTTAATATTGAAACAGCAGATCCTTGATATTTTAATAAATGATACCTATAATTTACTGTGCTCGTTATCTCAGTTGACTAGAGCACGGCAATAATAAGCAAGGCTAAAGTTGTGGCTTTAATCCCTTTTTAGTTCAGTTAGCTTCACTCCTCCCTTGTATGGTTATAGAGTAATAGTATATTATATATACTGCAATAGCTAATTGTCTTGAAAATGAATGCCAAGGTCAAAAGAAGAGAGAAAATCCCACTACAAGGAAATATACAAATATATGGAATAGTGACTATGAATATACACCTAAGTTTCACATAAAGAAAAACAGATTTAAAATAGTGTCAAGTCTTTACTTTGAATTCTAAAATCTCATGATCATAATCTTGGGGGATACTACTAATAACTAGTAACTACAGGTAACAATATGAAATACTTTTAAATTTTTTTATAAATTTCAAAACAAAAATTATAAAACATGAACTACATAAAAATAAGAACGAACAAATGAAACAAGAAACATTACAGCAGTACTAAAAATATGGAACTTGCAGATGTATTACAGTAGAAATATGAAGAACAGGTGTGGAGATAGCTCTTATGATAGCCCTGAGTAAAGAAAAAGGCATTTAAGGAGATCAGTAAGGTATATATACCCCCTGATACACACAAAACGTATTACTAACATGTTTTAAATTCAATAATTTTATTACATAACCTTATAATCAAAGCCTATTTTAAAAAACCAAGTCTGAGCTTTAGTTTGAGACTTTTTACTAGACAGTGTCACCAGATATAATACTGCACTGCAGAAAGCTGATTTAGAGAATGCGAAGTGTATTAAAAATTATCTCTCACGTGAGAAAAGCCACCTTTAAAAAATCAACCAAAAATCAATCCCTGCAATACTGCCAAAATACATAAAAATTACTAGTATGTTGTCAATATTCAAAAAGGCCTACTGATGTACATATTTCCTCCAATAAAACAGATCATAATCCATCCATGACATATGGATGTTCCCCTAGTCAGAATTTCCTGGTGAATAAAATGAAGGGGTTGGATTTAATGGCCTAAAAACTAAGATCTTATCTATGATGAGTTACAATGTGGGCAGACTATGTGTCATCACACAATATTAGAAATGATTAAATTAAAAAGAAAAACTAAAAATACCATCATAATTAGTGTGTTAAATGATTTTATTTTTGATTCTAGCAAAAAGGCTGGATTTCATTTCAATCTAATGGATCTAGTTTCTAATCAGAACACCAGTATACAAAATGCACATGTCAGATGTTAAAAACAATTTCAGTATTTGAGTGTAAGAGCTAGGGTGGCACAGAAGGCAGAAAACCCCAGTACCTCAGGGCTTGGAGAAGCTGACTTCAATTTCTAGCTTTCTCATATACTAACTGTTCAACTTGGCAAGTCACTTAAGCTCTTAATGCCCTTAACAACTCTCTAAAGACTAGAAGATATATAGAGATATACACACATATACATATATAGAGATATGTGTGTATATACATATATATGGATGTATATTATGTATGTGTATATATAGGGCAGCAAAATAGCTTAGTGGATAAAGTGCCAGGCCTGGAGTCAGGAATACTCATCTTCCTGAATTCAAATCTGACTTCAGAAGCTGACTAGCGGTGTGACCCTGGGCAAGTCAGTTAACTCTGCCTCAGTTACTGACTCATAAAATAAGCTAGAGAAGAAAGTGTCAAACCACTCTATTATCTTTGCCAAGAAAACCCCAAATAAGATAATAGTGTTGGACATAACTGAAACAACTGAACAACTATCTATCTATCTAGATAGATAGATAGATAGACAGTTATAATCAGTTACCACTCTTCTGTGGTAGAGGAAACTTCTTTAACAATAGTTCCCCATACCAATTAAATCATATGTCTAACTAATACAACAATAATTTCCTTTCCGTGACTATAGTTATTTGAGGGCCACTGGGGATTGATGAGTAAAAGCAGTTACAGAATAGTGACAATACAAAAAGCAGACAAGATAATGCTGTACAGATATGAGGGATACCCCAGTGAATAGCCTCAATGAAAACAAAAGCCAAAAGTATGAAGAGGCTAAAAGGCCAAAAATAGTAAAAGATTAAAGGGAAAAGCTGTAAATGTAAAATAATTATTCCCTACCCTAGAAAGAGTGGACAATATGAATATCAAATTAAATAGGAAGAGGCCAGCAAGACAAGCAGGTCCTGGGCATATAGCCCATTCACATTTTTTGCTCCTAGTTGGTTATCTATATATAAGACTGTCTATGGAGGTAACTATAATTAATCATCCTAAGGTGATGAAGAAGAAAGGAAGAGACTTTTTGAGAGAAGGGATAATTTGTCAGAAAGTTAAAGGCTGTTACATTAGCTGAAGGAGCTCAGTGGTACTGCAGCTAAAGAGAGTCCAGCATCTCTCAGCCCAGTGACTAGGAAGACAGAAGATGTACTGACTAAGAGGCCTGTGACTAAGAATCAAGAATTACAAGATTCTGGCTCAGGCTCCCAGTGGTCCAATTTCATACTTGGCCATGGCTCTTTCTCCAATTTCTTCTTCTCCAATGGCTCCAAACAGAGATCTGGCTCTGTCATGTATTGTAAACCTGATAGATCCCACTCCAACACTGCTAATGGTGCTGGTAGCAAGTTTCCTGGGAGACCCTTGGCTCTTTGGTTCCTTGGTACTATCTGACCCTTTTTCCTGATATGGCTTGGGCACTTGGTTGACTGACTGCTACCTTGCCTTAGCCTACAAACTGATCTGCATGGGTGCTACTCTGATTCCAGCCACTTCCATCACTCTAAAAGATGTGATGGAGCTGGCTGAGTGCTAATCTGTCTGTCTCTTGCTGTCACTGGGGAGTCAGCAAGTGCTGAGATGCTTGGGTGCTGAGCAAGCCCTGCAGGATGTGTTCCCTGTACTGGGTTCTGACTTGAACTCTTCATTTGTCTTTGCTTTGGCTTCTGCCTTCCCAGGCTTGTCTATATTTCCAGCTCATGCAAGATTTTGGCAGTTTATATGTAGTCCTGGCCTAGATGTTAAAACCTATAGTTATTTCTTTTCCTTATCATTGTTTCTTCTCATGCATTTTGAGAGCTTTTCTAGGGAGTGTTTACAAGGACCTACGTTATCTATAATGGTACTATAGGTACTATAAACACTGTCATCATTCCATAATCTGGTGATTTTTGTTTTGAATTCAAGCATCATTGAGTATGGTCTGCTACACAGACATACAACTGGTCAATGCTTGAGCTATGGTTTTGGATAGTGCAGAAGGCAGAATCCAGAACATGAATGGACATTTTTAAAGGCAAGTTTAACTTTAATATAAGGAAAAATTTCCTAACAATTAGAGCTATCCATAAGTAAAATGAATGAGGTACTTCAGAGGGTGATTAATTCTTCACTGTCAAAAGCTTTCAGTCTGCATAACCACATATCAATGAGCTGGAATTAAAAGTCCATTAAAATGGCGGTAAGAATGGGGCGGCTAGGTGGCGCAGTGAATAGAGCGCCGGCCCTGGAATCAGAAGGACCTGAGTTCGGAGCCGGCCTCCGACACTTAATCCGCACAAACAAAAACCTAGCCGTGTAACCTCGGGCAAGTTACTTAACCCCAATTGCCCTAAAGGGGCGGCTAGGTGGCGCAGTGAGTAAGAGCGCCGGCCTCGGAGTTTGGATGACCCGAGATCAGATCCGGCCTCAGAAAATGAGCACCCACGCATAAATCAAATGACTAGCCGTGTAACCTTGAGCAAGTTACTTAACCCCAATTGCTTAAAAAAAAAAAAACAAACAAACAAAAAAATGGCGGTAAGACTAGATGGCTATAGAGATCCTTGCCGACTCTAAAATTTGTTGCTACTATGATCCTATTAGCCAAGCAACATTGTGCACCAAGGCAAAGTTCAGACAGACTCTATAGCTAGGTCAGGTGTCTTTAAATGCATCAAAGATTTATAAAAGCAAATTTCTGGTTCCAAATATATAAACAACTATATATTCTCTCTAAATATTTTCTTTACTAGAGGTTCTTCCATTTCTTTTAACTGATGGTATCATAATCATCCCAATTCAATACCAACTATAAGATATAATGCAGTTTAGAAAGAATACAAAAAACCCAACAAAACAGTCCCTGCAGTTCTCAAAAAGCTTGCAAATCCAACCAGTAGACAGACTAGTAACTTCAAAATTAGAGTGGTGAAAGAATACTAACAACTGGCAGGGAATGGGAAAGAGGTTTTACCTGGAGGTGGAAAAATAGCCCTGAGTCTTACAAGAGACCATGATTTCTAATGAGTCTAATAGGCAGATGTGAGTTTAATAAAATAAAGACATTGGGGGGCAGATTTTCAGTGTTCCTATTTGTGTCTTCATAGTTGTATTGAATATTCAATAAATATATTCAATGATTTTCAGATCTTTTCTCCATCTTTACCTCTAATATTAAGATAGGTTTCTGTTCTATGGATTCAGTGACTCTGTAGCACCCTGGCAATTTACCCACCCTGGGTGGTTTAAAGTTTATAATCAGGCAAACTGAGGACTGTCTAAATAGAAAGGATTTTCTCTATCCTACCTACTAATATAAAAATAAAAACAGCACTTCCAAGGTGCTCTGCCCCAAACAACTTCCAAATAATGTAAAAGGGGACTCTGAACAACTTCTGGAGCCCCAGCACCCACAGAACTACAAAGAGAAACTAACCTCCCGCTGAGGAAAGCCCAGCAGCCCTGCAGGGAGCAGCAAGCGCAGAGCTCTGAGAGCAGGCAGCACAGCACACTGGGAACTGACAGCACACTGGGAACTGACAGCACAGCGCTCTGGGAGCCGAGCCCAGGCCCGAGTGAGCCACAGTTTTAGCACTAGGGCAGCTGGGCCAGCAGCCAGCTGGAGGGACTCCAGAAAACCAGCAGCTGTGGCGATTCCAGAATTATCAGCACAGATATGCCTAGGACAAAGTGAAAGGTTAGTGCCCTATGGACTTTGGGACCAGTATTTGGGGAACGCGTCAGCTTCCTCCCCTGGGGGGCGAAAAGCTGCTGAAGAAATGCAGCACAGAAGCCATTTTGCAGCATCAGGGGCGGCTCTAGCTCCTGGTCTGCAAACTGTAGGGAGATCCAGCAATCAGCCTGGGGGTTAATCACTCTTGCTTTAAACTGCCTGGATCTGGATTGTGGTCTGAGGGGGAAGTTTGGGGTAGGTATCCAATTTGCCAGAGCAGGTGGAGGCTTTACAGAGGCCACCCAACCTGCGGAATTTGTGAAGACCCCACTTTTGGGACAGAAGCTCTCCTTTCTGGTGGCAGAGTCCTACTGTGGCAACAAGCCCAAAAATCAAGCAATTAAGGGGCAACATGCCTAGGCAAAAGAAACAAAATAAACAGAAAAATTCAACATTGGACTCTTATTTTAGGGGCAAAGAGGATCAAAGCATGGAGGAGGACTGTGAGGTCAGAACTCCTGCACCAAAAGCCCCAAATGAAAATACAAGCTGGCTACAGGCCACAGAGGACCTTAAGAAGCAGATAAGAGAAGTGGGGGAAAAATTGGGAAGAGAAATGATAAAGATGCAAGAAAAGTATGAAATGACAGTCAACAGCCTGACTGAGGAAAATAACTTAAAAAAAAACTAACTCAAATGGCAAAAGAGGCTGAGAAAGGCAATGAGGAGAAGAATGCCTTAAAAAGCTGAATTTGCCAGATGGAAAAAGAATCTCAAAAGCTCACTGAGGAGATTCATTCCTTCAGAGTTAGACTGGAGCAAATGGAAGCTAGTGACTTTATGAGAAATCAAGATGCTGTTAAACAGATCCAAGCACCTGAAAGAATAGAAGGCAATGTGAAATATCTCATGGGAAAAACCACTGACCTGGAAAACAGATCCAGAGATAATTTAAAAATTATTGGACTACCTGAAAGCCATGATCAAAGAAAGAACCTAGAAATCATCCTTCAAGAAATTCTCAAGGAAAATTGCCCTGATGTTTTAGACCCAGAGGGGGAAATAGAGGTTGAAAGAATCCACTGATCGCCTCCTGAAAAAGATCCCAAAAAGACAACTCCTAAGAATATTATAGCCGGGTTGCAGAACTCCCAGATCAAGCAGAAAATACTACAAGCAGCCAGGAAGAAACAATTTCAATTTTGTGGAAACACAATCAGAATAGCACAGGACCTGGCAGCTTCTACACTGAGGGATTGAAGGGCATGGAATAGGATATTCCAGAGGGCAAAAGAGCTGGGCCTGAACCCAAGGGTCACCTACCCAGCAAAACTGAGTATCTTGTTTCAGGGGAAAATATGGTCATTCAGTGGAATAGAGGCTTTTCAAGCATTCTTGAGGAAAAAAAACCAGAATTGAATAGAAAACTTGACATTCAGACACAAGAAGCAAGGGATATTTGAGAAGGTAATCAGGGAAAAGAAATCAAAAGGAACTTATCAAAGTTGAACTATTTAAATAATTCCTACGTGGAAAAACAATAACTGTTACTGATGAAACCTTTCTCATTATGAAAATAATTGAAGAAGGGTCTATGGTCATATGAATACATATGTGAATGTGTGTATATATGTTTACAGGTATACATGGATAAAGGGCACAGGTTGAATTTGATGGGAAGGGATGATACTTAAGGGGTGAAGTTAAGAGGTGAGAGAGGAAAGTGGCAAGAGTAGATGGGGAGAGACAGGGTTGGGTAAACTATCTCATGTAGAAGAGGCAAGGGGAAGTGGTTACAGGGGAGGGGAAGAACAGGAAGACAAAAAGGCAAAACCATATCCTCATTGAAGCTGGCTCAAGAAGAGAATCACATACATATTAAATGGGATATCTCACCCTGCAGGAGAGTAGGGGAAAGTGGGATGAGAGGGGGCATGATGGAGGGGAAGGCATTCTGGGGGGAGGGGAGGTTAGAAGTACCCACTTTCGAAGAAGGACAGGTTCAAAGTAGGGAATGGGCCAGGTGGGAGGTGAGATGGGTGGGAGGGAAATATAAGCAGTTTTTACAATATATCTACTATGGTAATGTTTTGCATAGATATACATGTACAACACATACTGAATTGCTTATCTTCTCAGAGGGAGTGGGGGACAAGGGAGAAAGGGAATGGACCTGAAAATCGAAGTTTTAAAATTAAATGTTTCATTAAGATGCCCAGGCATTGGGGCTCAGAGATTCACCTTGCCCTAATGCCAAAGTCGAAGGGGGTATGGGAGAAGATATGGGAGAGAGCAGATAAATGAGGGGATATCTAGTGGGACTCCTATTCTGGACTGGTGGGTAGGGAAAAAATGGGGGGAAAAACTGTAACTCAAAATCTGGTGGAAATGAATAATGTAAACCAGAAGTTAATAAAGCATTTGTTTAATAAAAAAGGAAAGAAAAAAATAATAATATCTAAGTAATTTAGGGTTTGTAAAGCACTTTACAAATATCCCATCGTGGTATCGTCATAACAACTCTGGGAAGTTGGAGGTTTTTTTTTTTGAGGCAATCAGGGTTAAGTGACTTATCCAGAGTTGACACAGCTAGCAAGTTTCTGAGGCTGGATTTGAACTCAGGTTCCTCCTGATATCAAGGATAGTGTTCTAACCACTGGACCACCTAGCTGCCCCAGTTGGTCCTATTATTATTCCCATTTCACAGATAAGGAAACTGAAGGAAGAAAAAAGTAAAGTGACTTGCCCATGGTCAAAGCTTGGTGACTGTCCCAAGCTAGACTTGAACTCAGAGCTTTCTAACACCAAGGCTAGTGTTATATCCACTGTAGCATCTAGCTACCTATTAAGACAAGATCTTTTTGTATGAGTGTGGTTTCTGTTTCTCTGGAGGCCTGGCTTCCCTGTCTGGGCAGTGCTCAGAGTCTGGATATTCATTTTTTACAGTGGTTACTCAGGATATCCCTACTAAAAGTAGGAATTAGAACAGACAAACTAGAAGTTTCCTTCCAATGTAGAGACTTGGTGATTCTATGACCTATAAATCCCTAGTAAATACTTGGAAACAAAAAATTTAGTGTGCTTTTTGTCCTTCATTTCAACTGCAGAAAAACAGAAATAGATATTTTTGTAATATTCAATCCAGCAGATGAAACATGGATCATTAGATGGATATTTTTGCTCCCTTATTTTAGAATGGACCTGTGATTTCTTAATGTAGAGAATTATAGGTAAACTTGTCTTTCCAAGGAAAATCAACAACTATTAGGAAGATGGCTGAGTAGAAACAGGACCTCCACATGGCTCAGGCTACCACCCCCTCCAATTCATGTAAAAGGTGACTCTAAAAAACTTTGGAGCTGCAGAACTCACAAAATGACACAGAGAAGCTAACCTCCACCTGAGGACAGCCTGGGAGGCCAGCAGCACTCTGGAAGCCGACCCCAGCCCCAAGAGAGCTGGAGGTTTTAGGGCCTGCTTGGACTGACCAGCCACTGGCTGGAGAGACTTCAGATCACCAGCAGCTGTGATGGTTTCCAAAATTATTAACCCATAGATGCTAAGGACAAAGTGAGAAGTCAGGGCACTGTGGAATTTGGGATCAAATAGCTGGGAGTGCCATCAACCTTTACCCCAGGGCGAGAAGATGCTGAAGCGCCATGGGGCAGCCACCACCATGTGGCAGCTGCAGCTCCTGGCCTGTAGATTGTAGGGGGACCAAGCGACCAGTCTGAGGGGTATGCCTTAAAATGCCAAATTTGCCAGATGGACAAAGAATCTCAAAAGCTCACTGAAGAGAATCATTCTTTCAGAATTAGATTGGAGCAAAGGGAAGCTAGTGACTTTATGAAAAATCAAGATACTATTAAACAGATCCAAACAAATGAAAAAATAGAAGTCAATGTGAAATATTTCATTGGGAAAACCACTGACCTGCAAAACAGATCCAGGATAGAAAATTGAAAAATTATTGTACTACCTGAAAGACACAATAAAAAAAGAACCTAGAAATCATCATTCAAGAAATTCTGCTTTTTCCACCATGGAGGAGGTGCTGGAGCTGCACATGTGGCACACTTTATGGAATGGCTCGTGTGTTCATGGGGCGGCTGGAGAAGATCTACCCCAGCGGCAAGTCCTTAGTCCTGTCTGATGGAGAAGGCCAGCAGGTCACCTTGGAGCTGGCGGAGCCACTGGAGGAAGAGATTTCTGGGATCCTGGAGGTGGTGGGCAGAGTGACGGCCAAGACCACCATCTCATGTGCATCCTATGTGCTGTTCAGAGACCACAACAGCAGCTTCAATCTCCAGCTGTACAGCAAAACTCTGAAAATCATCCACGAGATCCCACAGTATTACCCGTTTGGGTTCACGCAGTAGGACTGATGTCTTGTGATGGTGGCGGCCTTCCCACTGCCCCATCTGACAGTGGTGCTTCTCCTGGCCTGCTGCCCCTAAACCCTGAGGGCCTGGTGAAGGCCTCCCGGTGGCAGCCCTGAATGATTGTCTGTGTGTCTTTCTGATGAGGTTAGCTTTGGCCTGGCAAACAATGCTCCTTGATTAATAAAAAAGAATAATTATGTGCTCTGGAAGAAAAAAAAAAGAGATTCTCAAGTAAAACTGCCCTGATATTTTGGAACCAGAGGACAAAACAGAGATTGAAAGAGGACACCAATCACCTCCTGAAAAAGATCCCAAAAAGAAAACTCCTAGGAATATTATAGCCAGGTTCCAAAATTCCCAGATCAAGGAGAAAATATTACAAGCAGCCAGGAAGAAACAATTTTAATATTGTGGAAACAATTGGGATAACTCAGGACCTGGTGGCTTCTACACTGAGGAATCAAAGGCCTTGGAATATGACATTCTGGAGGTTAAAGGAACTGGGATTAAAACCAGGAATCACCTATCCAGGAAAACTGAGTATCATGTTTCAGGGGAAAATATGGTCATTCAATGAAATAGAGGACTTTCAAGCATTCTTGATGAAAAAAACCAGAATTGAATAGAAAATTTGACATTCAGATACAAGAAGCAAGAAAAGCTTAAGAAGGTAAACAGGGATAAGAAATCATAAGGAACTTATCAAGGTTGAACTACTTATATATACACACACATACATATATGTCTATATAGGAGGGTATATGGGTATAAGAATACATATGTGAATATGTGTATATATGTCTACAAGTATTCATAGACAGAGGGCACAGGACCAATTAGATAGGAAGGGATGATACTTAAAAGGCAAAATTAAGAGGTGAGAGAGGAATATAATGAGAGGAGATGGGGAAAGAAAGAAAGGGGTAAATTATCTCATACAAAAGAGGCAAGGGAAATTGTTACAATGGAGGGGAAGAACAGGAAGGCAAAAGGGAATGAGTCAACCTTATTCTCATTGAATTTAGGTTAGGGATAGAATGACATACACACTAAATAGGGTATCTCACCCTATAGGAAAGTAGAGGGAACAAGGATGAGAGGGGGTATAATGGAAGGGAGGACAGGCTGGGGGAAAGGGAAGTTGGAAGCACCCACTTTTGAAAAGGGACAGGATCAAAGTAGAGAATAGAACAAGTGGGGGGTAGGATAGGATGGAGGGAAATATAGTCAGTCTTTCACAATTTATCCACTATGGAAATGTTTTGCATAGCTAAACATTTACAGTCTATATTGAATTGCTTATCTTCCCAGTGAGGGTGGGTGATGAGGGAGGAAGGGAAAAAATCTGGACTCCAAAGTTTTTAAATCAAATGTCTAAATATATATACATATACACACACATATATACATATTATTATTATTATTATTATTTTACATGTATATGGGCACTGGGGCACGAAGATCCACCATGCCCTTCTGGAAAGTTGAAGGGGGAATGGGGGAAAATGTGGGAGAGAGCAGATTGGGGAAGGAGATATTTAGTGGGAACGTTGTTTTGGGTGGTGGGCAGGAAAAATTGGGGAGAAAATTTGTAACTCAAAATCTTGTGGAAATGAATGATGTAAGCTAAAAAATAAAAAAAGAGAAAAATAAATAAATAATAAAACAAAATTAGGGGAAAAAAAAACAAAAAGAAATTCTCAAGGAAAATTGCCCTGATGTTTTAGAACCTGAGGGCAAAATAGAGGTTGAAAGAATCCACCAATCACCTCCTGAAAAAAATACCAAAAAGAAAACTCCTAGGAATATTATAGCCAGGTTCAGGAATTCCCAGATCAAGAAAAAACATTACAAGCAGACAGGAAGAAACAATTTCAATATTGTGGAAAAACAATCAGGAAAACACAGGATCTGGCAGCTTCTATACTGAGAGATATAAGGGCTTGGAATAAGATATTCCAGAGGGCAAAGTAGCTGGGATTAAAACCAACAATCACCCACTCAGCAAAACTGAATATCATGTTTCAGGGGAAAATATGGTCATTCAGTGGAACAGAGCAGAGCCAAGATGACGGAGTAGAAACAGCACTTCCAAGGTGCTCTGCCCCACACCACTCCCAAACTATGTAAAAGAGGTCTCTGAACAACTTCTGGAACCCCGTCACCCACAGAATGACGCAGAGAAGCTAACCTCCCACTGAGGACAGCCCAGCAGCCCTGCAGGGAGGGCCAGTGCAGTGCTCTGGGAGCCTACAGCCCAGCACATGGAGAGCCAAGCCCAGGTCCGTGTGAGCCGTGGTTTTAGCCCCAAGGTGGCCAGGCCAGCAACCGGCTGGAGGGACCCCAGAACACCAGCAGCTGTGGCGATTCCAGAATTATCAACATAGACATGCCTAGGACAAAGTAAGAGGCTAGTGCCCTATGGACTTTGGGACCAGTATTTGGGGAACGTGTCGGCTTCCTCCCCTGGGGGCTAGAAACCACTGAGGAGACATGGCACACTCACAGCTCCAGTGGCAGCATCAGCTCCTGGCCTGCGAACTGTAGGGAGATCCAGCAATCAGTCTTGATGAAAAACCAGAGTTGAATAGAAAAGTTTAAATTCAGATGCAAGAAGCAAGAGAAGCAAGGGAAGGTAAACAGGGAAAAGAAATCATAAGGAACTTATCAAAGTTGAACTATTTACATTCCTACATGGAAAAACAATAACTGTAAGTTATGAAACTTTTCTCAGTATGAGAATAATTGAAGGGAATAGAAATGTGTGTATACATATATATATGTATATATAGGAGGGTATATGGACATATGAATACATATGTGAATGTGTATACACAAATGTGTACAGGTATACATAGACAGAGGGCACAGGACCACTTTAATGGGAAAGGATGATACTTAAAAGGTGAAATTAAGAGGTAAGAGAGGAATATAATGAGAGGAGATGGGGAGAGACAGAATGGGGTAAATTACCTCATATAGAATAGGTAAGGGACAATGGTTACAATGGAGGGGAAGAACAGGAAGACAAAAGGGAATGGGTCCACCTTATTCTCATTGAATTAGGCTTAGGGAGGGAATGACATACACACTAAATAGGGTATCTCACCCTCCAAGAGAGTAGGGGAGAAGCAGATGAGAGGGGGGATGATGGAAGGGAGGGCAGGCTTTGGCAGAGGGAAATTGGAAGCATCCACTTTTGAAAAGGGACAGGATCGGGGCGGCTAGGTGGCGGCCCTGGAGTCAGAAGGACCTGAGTTCGGAGCCGGCCTCCGACACTTAATCCACACAAACAAAAACCTAGCCGTGTAACCTTGGGCAAGTTACTTAACCCCAATTGCCCTAAAGGGGTGGCTAGGTGGCGCAGTGAGTAAGAGTGCCGGCCTCGGAGTTGGGATGACCTGAGATCAGATCCAGCCTCAGAAAATGAGCACCCACACATAAACAATGACTATCCATGTAACCTTGAGCAAGTTACTTAACCCCAATTGCTTAAAAAAAAAGAAAAAGAAAAGGGACAGGATAAAAGTAGAGAACAGAACAAGTGGGAGGTGGGATAGGAGGAAGGGAAATATAGTCAGGCTTTCACAATATATCTACTATGGAAATGTTTTGCATAGCTACACATATACAACCTATATCGAATTGCTTATCTTCCCAGTAAAGGTGGGTGACAAGGGAGGAAGGGAATGAATCTGAAATTCAAAGTTTTAAAATCAAATGTTTAATATATATATACACACATATATACTTACATACATAAATATGTAAATGTATAGATACTATTATCAATATTATTTTACATGTAACTGGAAAATAAGATATAAAGGCACTGGGGCATAGAGATCCATCGTGCCCTACTGCATGGTCCAAGAGGGTATGGGAGAAGATATGGGAGATAGCAGATTGGAGGAGGGGATATCCAGTGGGTTCACTATTTTGGGGTGGTGTGTAGTGGGAAAACAGGAAGAAAATTTGTAACTCAAAATCTTGTGGAAATGAATGATGTTAACTAAAAGTTAACAAAGCACTTGATTAAAAAAAATATTATTAGGCACCTTATAGTCAGAAGGATCCCCAGGGCACTAAGAGTGAAGGGACTTGTCTAGGACTACACAGCTTATATTTATCAGGCTGGACTTGAACCCACAATTTCCTAACTCCATAGCTGGTGCTCTATTCCTATACCAACCTACCTCCCACAAATCTATTAAGAGGACAAAAAAAAAACAACAACTAAAATAGACAAAAATGAAACAATTAGTTTAAAATAAATTCTTGATATTCTGCATAAAAAATTAACATCACTATTTTAACAAAGTAGCACACTTATTTGTTATTTATTTCTTTTAATTAGAAATCAATAAATCAGCAATCATGAAATCCCCATTTTACTAGTAGAGCACTGGGAGAGGTACTAAGTACATAGACAAAAATGAAATAATCCCTGCTTTCAAGGATCTTATGTCTCACTAGCAGAAATAAAATGTATAAGTATAAACGAAATATATACAAAATTAATGAGGTAATTAGGACACGGGTAAGAAGCAATGGATAGAAGTGATCAATATGTATGAGGAACTGGAAATGTAAAGTACTTCAAAACCAATCCTAAACAGAAGAAACAATAAAGAGGCAATCATCAAAATCACTTATATTAGTTAAAAAATAGAAAAGTAGATCAATGGAACAGACTAGACAAGGAAGAACAAGGAATTATAGAAATGAAAAAAATTCAGTGTTCAATAAATGCCAAAACTTAATTTAGGAAAGGCCTCCCCATTTCATATTTCTCTAACAATAATTTTTCCCTTCTCATTTCTTCTCAAGCCTGCCACATATCCCACTAACCCTGCTCTCTGAGCTACCAGCATTACCTCTTATTTCATGAAGAACCAACTAGAAGCTCTCCAACCCTTCTCTTCAGCTCAGAACCCTTTAACTCAACCTTTCTTCTCCCTTCCTCCTGTCTCTAACAATGAGGTGGCCCTTCTTCTTGCTAAGGTCAATCTTTCCATGTACATTTGATCTATCTTCTTCAGTATTTTCCAAGCAGACTTCAACCCTAATCATTTCCTTTCTCTCTTTCAGTCTCTTGACTGGTTCCTCATCCTTTCTCCCTTCAAATATGCTGTCACTGACCATCCTTTAAAAAACAACTTCACTAGACTGTACCACCCCACTATCTAACATGCTATCCTTCCTTTTCTCACCAAAAAAATAGTAAGAAAAAGTATCTATACTTGCTTGCTTCTACTTCCTTGCCTTTCAAACACTTCTCAAACCTTTGCAATTTGGCTTCTGACTTTATAATTCAACTGAAACTGCTTTATCTTCCATTATCCTATGATCATATAATTGCCGAATCTTTCTTTTTCAGTCCTCATACTTTTTAATCTACTGCTTTTGACACTGTTAACCAACTTTTTCCTGGTTACTCTCTCCATTCTGCAGATTCATGACACTAAATGCTTCTAGTTTCCCTCCAACATTAACCACTCATTTCTCAATCTTTTTTGTTGGTTCATCATTCAAATCACATGATCTAGTTGTGGGTGATCTGATCCTCAAAACACGCATCTGTATCTGTCTGTCTGTCTGTCTGTCTCTCTCTCTCTCTCTCTCCCCCTCTCTCTCCCTCTTCTCCCCTTCCCTCCCCTCCCCCATTCACTTCCATGGATTTAAATGTCACGCTTATTCAAATGATATCCAAAGTACATATCCAATCTTAATCTATACCCTGAGCTTTAAGGGTCATCAACAATTGCCTATTGGATATTTCAAGCTAGATAACCCAGAAATATCTCAAACCCAACATGTCCAAAAAACAATTCATTTATCTTTTAACCCAAACCTACCCTGTTTTCAAACTTCCCTAAGATCTGTCAAAAGCAACTCATTTTCAGGTCACTTTGACATTATCCTCAATTCCTACTCTCCTTACCCCAAATATCCAATTATTAGCTGTCATATCTAACTCATAACTTTTATTTCTAACTCTTCAGAATCTCTCCCATCTGACTCCTCCAAAATCACACAGCTACCACCTAAGTTCAAACCCTTATCATCTCCCACCATGGTTATTACAACAGCCTTCTAAATGGTCTCTCTGTTCTAGTCCATACTCCATTTTGTGGCCACATTGAGAGAAAGGGAAGAATTAAAGGTAACATTGAGGATTCAAGCATGCCTGGAAAAAAAAAAAACATTCATATCACTGAAAGAAATCTAGAGGTCAAAAGGAATGTTGGGGGATGGGAGGTAGGTGAGACATTAGGGTAGAATGATTAGAACTATGTATTAGAAAAGCTGAGTTTGAGGAAACCCTGAAACATCCTGGTAAAGAGATACAGAATTTGAAGTGCAGGTACAGATCCTGAAGAAAAACAGTTGCAGCTGAAGATATATATGTCTATATAAATAGGATCAATGAAGTCATGGATTAGAAAAAATTGTCAAGTGACCGACCAGAGAGAGGGAGAAAAAAAGGTCAAGAACAGAATTTTAAAGAATATCTGGTATCAGGAAGAGGAATGGATGAAGGAGCAATTAAGAAAGAAGGATGAGAAACAGAAGGATGATATCACAGAAGTCAATGAAATAAAATCAAGGAAGAAAGAGCAGTCAAAGATATCAAATCAGAAGGTCACAAGAAATTAAACAAAGATATGAGGATTAAAGTGTCATTGGTTAAAAATAAGAGAATAATTTCTGAAATTTGTTTGGGAATAAAACCCAAATTTCAAAGGATGTAAGTGAAGAAATAGATAAATATTTAAGTCTGAAAGAAATATAAAGAAGATAATAATCACAAGAAGGTTTATTTCTTTAATTTTGGGAAGAATAGAACATGTTGGCAAGTAGATAAGGAAGAAATTATTTATCATGGAAAGAATTTGGAATCAAAAGACATGGGATAGGATTCCAGCCTGCCAATTACTATTGTGTACCTTTGGACGAATTATTTAATCTCTCTGCCTAATTTTTCTCATATATAAAATAAGGGGTTAGAACAAAGGGGTCTCTTGTGTGCCTTTCAGCTCCAAACTCTATGATTTATAATGAGACTGAAGATAAAATCAAGAAAGAGGTCTGACTGATCGAGTAAGGTGCAAGAGAAGGAAGAAGGGAGTAGAATCATGGACATGGCAGGTAGAGCATCTAGTTTAGAAAGAATCATTCTACTTCTTTCTTTTAGAAAAATGAACTTAAAGAGAAAATTTATTATTTATATGTACTGATGCAACTTCTAAAATACTCATCTTTATTAGTAACTTAAGATACTTGCTTTACTAGAGTCATATCCATATCCTTCTGCATTATTTCAGTCTGCTTTTGATTCAGTTGTGTTGCCAATTCATCGCATTTAAGTTGTGATTCCTCAATTTGTCTCTTTGCCTCAATTAAATCAGATGCAAAAGTCTAAAAGAGAAACATACATTTAAGAAAATATTAAGCATAATAAAGTATACTAAAAGTAACAAAATGATAAAAATAAGCATGAAAGAATTTATCTGGTAAATTGAATGATAACATATACAAAGGGGAAAAAAGAAGGTGTAAAATCTCTCTTTACGTTTCAATCCAAAAATTGTTGCTCTAAATGATGTAGAATCTTATGGGAAAGCAATATACTGTCCCAGCACTTAATTGAAGGTTTTGAAATGTAAACATAATTGTGAAATGCAAACAGTTATCATGTATAATGAAGTTACATGATTATCAGAGTTCTGCAATCCCTAAAGCACTATATAAATGTGAGCTATTATTATTATAACTTAATAAGCATATACAATATGCAGATGTTTCTTAAACAGTTAAACATCTTTATGTGAAGTGAAAACAAAGAGGAGGTAAACATAATTATACACTGTAGGACTTTGCTATTTTTCTTGTTTCAGGAAAATGTACAGATAAAATTCTGAAGAGAACCATAAACATATTGCAATATATTTTAAGGACTAGGACAGAAATAGGAAAAGTTCAGAAGAGGAAAGGGTTTGGGAGCTAAAGATAAGTTGAATATTGGACATGTTGTGTGTAAGATACCTACAGGACAAGAAGTTTGAGGTAACCAAAAGGCTGTTAATGAGACTGAAAATGAGGGAGGTTCAAAAGATGGAATATAGATCAGGGAATCATCAGCACAAAGGTGATAACTGAAACCAGTGTAGGCAATAAGATCACCAAGGACACAGTATTGAGGGAGGAGAAGATGGTCCAAGACAGACCTCTTCAAAGCAACCAATATTATTGCTATTGTTTGTTCTTCATCCTTGAAGAGTGATGCCATGATTTGCAAGTGAACTGGATTTAAGTGAGGGAGGGCTGTGCAAAACTTTCTCCTCTGCAGCCATCTAGGTCCAGTAGCAAGACATAGATCAGGATGACTAGAGATGGCCCTGGACACAGTGGGAGACCTTTTTCAGCTAAGGTCTTTCCCAGGACTCAGTATGACTGAGGCAAAATCCATTCAGTGATTAAGACTAGGTAAGAAATGAGCCAAAGAATGGCCTCTTTTATGTAGTCAATTTTTTTAAATCAATCCAGAAGAAGACCCTCAGGGTTTCTGGACAAAACAGAAAAAAGGTGCTATTTTCATTGACTCTGAGCCATCAGGGTTACCAACTAACTAACAATTACCACTAAGTCCCACTTGGGTTAGGACCTATTGTTGGCCAATCAAAGAATTCCCAGAGTGTAACACCAATCAGAGCAGCACACTTGAGGACCTGTTGCTAAGGATAATTTTAAGGGCCTAGTTGCATATTATAAAGAACTCTCATTTATTTAGAACTTAACATTGCTCAAAAAAGTAAAGCATAACATTGATAGCAACATCCTTAAGCACAACTTTTCATTATACATACGTATATAAATACACACACACACACACACATGCATACATACATACAAAAATAACATTCAGTATGTCATATGGCACACAGCATATATCACTGCATTCAGTAGCATTCCCCAAAATGCTTGTTTATACAATCAGAGGATCCCAGGACTAGGGTCTTCCCTAGAACAACACATCCTTAAAGGGTAGCAGAAAATACTACACCATGCACCCCTAGGTCATAGTAAGAACATCACACTACATAGCATATATTACTGCATCCCCGAAATCAAGGGGTCCCAGGCTAAGTTCTTCCCTAGTATGACATAGCCTTAAGGGGTAGCAGAAAACACCACACCATCCAACCCAGGTCACCACAAGAATAATCTCCTTAATCAATACCAAGTGTCCAAGCAAAGTCCTCTTTCATCTTAATTCAAGGTTGAATTCCAAATTTGGCTCTTCCTCTGTGAGCTGACTACTCCTGACTCTTGCCTAGCTTCACACATACACAGCTCTCCACTGCTGGCTCCATGTCTTAGCTCATGGAGACTGCTCCATTCCGAGCTCCTACCCAACACCAGGCTCGAGAGGAGTTCCTGCCTGCAGCTTCTGCCTCTGGGAAAACAAAGTTTAAAAGGGCAACAACAATACAGAAACACACCACTAGCATCATTGTCTTGATTAACCTCCAAAGGAGGCTCTTTATTAACAACTCAGTTCACTTTAACAGCTCTCAAAAGGGACTTAAGCTAAGTCTCCCTCCAACAGGCAGGTTTCTGGCCTACAGCTCTCTTCAGTTTCAAAGCTCAGAGACTCCTTCAGCAAGTTTCTACCATCAGAGGTCTCCTCTCTAATCTCAGAGGTCTCCTCCCAGCTCTTTTTTTTTTAAGCAATTGGGGTTAAGTAACTTGCTCAAGGTTACACGGCCAGTCATTATCTATGTGTGGGTGCTCATTTTCTGAGGCCGGTGTTGATCCCAGGTCATCCCAACTCAAGGCTGGCACTCTTACTCACTGCGCCACCTAGCCGCCCCTCCTCCCAGCTCTTAAAGGTCTCCTCTCTCAACCCATTCAAGCTCCTTCTCTCTCTGCACACTGTGTAGCTCTCTCAAGAACGGCTCCCTTAATTTCTGCTCTCTCACAAAAAGGTTCTCTTTATATACACTTCTAGTCAGCATCTGATGGGCTAAAACTCAGTACTGGTATTTGATTGGCTGAAATTCAATACCCATGTCTGATTGGCTAGAATTCACGTGCCAGTTTCTAGTTGGCTAGAACTCAATACCCATGTCTGATTGGCTAGAACTCTATCCATATCTGACTGGCTAAAAGTCAATGAATTCAATCCAGCAAAAAACCCCACTTCACTTGCCATTACATAGAGTGAGTTGGGTTCAAGGTGTGGGGAGTGATCACAGCAGTACGGCAAGGATGAGAATCCAACTAAGGATGGGGAGGGAATAGGAAGGAAGAGTGTGTAGTTGGGAGTAAGTAGAAAGGGAGCCAAGAAAATAATTTCAGGAAAACTTGAAGAGAAGACAGGTAAGTGTCAAACAATGCAGAGTTCCAAAAGGACGCAGGCTGATAAAATCCCATTTGACTTAAATTAAGAGATTACTACAATGTGGTCCTTTATTTAAAATAAAATTTATTGATATTATGTTATTTTACATCACCAAAATTTCTTTCAGGGCTACACCAACCCTCCTAGAGACATCTATATCACATTTTTAAAGACAGAGAAAAAAATCAGAATTAATACATTGAAGAAAATCTGAAAATATGAGAAATAAAGCACTCCCATGGACCTCCTCCTCCATCTGCAAAGGAGCTGGATAGGGGGGCCTTTTGAAGGTTTTGAAATATTTACTTTTAATTATTTTATGGCTGTTTTTCCCATTTACATTGTTATAGTCTTTGGGAATACTGTTTTCTTGGCTATATTAATTGCAACCTGCATCAGTTCATGTAGATCTTTCTACACTTCTCTGTATTCATCACATTCATCACTTCTTGAAAAATAGTAATACTGTATGACATTAAAGTACCACAAAGGATTAATTCCTTAAAAGTAGTGAGATAGGCAAAAAAGAGATAAAACTATACCTACTTGCTAACATTATGATGCTTTGCTGAGAAATTCCTGGAGAATCCTCTAAAATATTAATTGATCAGGAAGGTTGTAGGCTACAAATAAACCCTCAACAATGAACAACATTTCTTTAAAATAACAATAAAATCTAGGCAAAAATAATAGAAAGGAAAATCCTATTTCAGAGAACTAAAAAATGTATCAAGTACTTGGATATATCAAAGCATGAAAAATACTTATCTGTATTAAACTTAAAGTGCTTGAAAAGTTTCTGTACAAACAAATCCAATGTAACCACAATTAAGAGGGAAGTAGAAAACTAGGAAAGAATTTTTACAACCAGTGTCTCTGATAAAGACCTCATTTCTAAAATATACAGAAAACTGAGTCAAATCTGTAAGAATGTAAATCATTCCCCAATTGATAAATGGTCAAAGAACATGAACAGGCAATTTTCAGAGGCAGAAATTAAAGATATCTATAAGCATATGAAAAAATGCTCTAAATCACTATTGATTAGAGATATGCAAATTGAAACAACTCTGAGGTACCACATCTCACTGGCCAAATTGGCTAAGATGACAAAACAGGAAAATGACAAATGCTGGAGAGGATGTGGAAAAATTTGAACACTAATGCTTTGCTGGTGGAGTTGTGAACTGATTCAACCATTCTGGAGAGCAATCTGTAACTATGCCCAAAGGGCTATAAATAATTTCATACCCTTTGACCCAGCAATACCAAATCTGGGGTTGTATCCCAAAGAGATCATAGAAGTAGGAGGAAAACCCATATGTGCAAAAACACTTATAGCAGCTCTTTTTGTGGTGGCAAAGAATTGGAAATTAAGGGGATGCCCATCAACTGGGGAATGGCTAAACAAGTTGTGTTATATGAATGTAATGGAATACTATTATGCTATAAGAAATGAGGAGCAGATGGACTTATTTGCCTGGAGAGGCTTATAAGAACTGATGCTGAGTGAGAAGAGCAGAACCAGGAGAAATGTGTACACAATTACAGACACAACATATGTGTGACAACCAACTTTGATGGACTGGACTCTTCTCAGCAATACAGGGTTATAAGACAACTCCAAAAGACTTATGATGGAGAGAGACATCTACATTCAGAGAAAGAACTAGAAAGAACAGAGTTTGAATACAGATTGAAGCAAACTACCTACTCTCTTTCTTTTTCCTGTTTGGTCTTGTTTCCTCTTTCCCATTGTTCATTCCATACATTACAATACTTCATTAAAAACTGACTAATGTCTACTGTGAAAGTATTTATAGATCCTATACTTGATTGCATGCCACCATTGGGGGGGAAAGGGAGGAAGGAGAGGGAGAGGGAAAAATTTCAAACTCAAGGGATTATGGAACTGAATCTTGTAAACGAAAAGTAAACAAATTAATAAAGACTAAAAAAGAATTTTTTTAATTCCAAATGCCTCCTTAAAGAAATAAAGAACACCTTAAATAACTAAAGGATGGGGGGGCTAGGAGGCGCAGTGGGGAATCAGAAGGACCTGAGTTCGGTTCCAACCTCAGACACTTAACACACACAAACAAAGCCCTAGCTGTGTAACCTTGGGCAAGTTACTTAACCCCAACTGCCTTCCAAAAGGAAAAAAAAAGTTAAATAACTAAAGGAATATTCCCTGCTCATAGCTGGGCTGTGCCAATATAATAAAACTGACTATACTAGAAAAGGTAAAGTATAGTTTTAATGTCATTGACAAACATATTATAAATTATCAAAATATTTATATATTAATATTTGTATGTTATATAATCAATCACTGATGTTTGTATTGATTAATTGTATATTAATAAAATATTAAATTAAAATTTATGTGTAAATATATTTATATCAAAGTATTTATAGAACTCAATGAAATAGTAACAAGAGTCATTTGAAAAAGTAATAGGTTGAGATTATCAAGGAAATAGTGAAAAGAGGCAGGAACAAAGGGGAATAATAGCACCTTCTCCAACAGTATTATAAAGTAGCAAATATCAAAACTATATGGTATTAGTAAAATAAAAAATTTAAAAAGAGACAGATCATTGGAAAATACTGAATAAGAAACAACTGGAGCAGAAATCCAGGTAAGATTAGGAAAAGAATACAAGAGAGCTTTATATTTCATTTTTTAAAAAACTATGGGGAAAACTAAAAAGCAACATGGCAGAAACTGGGCTTAGACCAACAGTTTACACTATACTCCTTAATACATTACAAACAGATATAGGACTTAATCTTAAAAATAATAACACGGGGCGGAACCAAGATGGCGGAGTAGAAACAGCTCATCCAAGACACTCTGCCCCCAGATTCCCCCCAAACTATGTAAAAGGGGACTATGAACAACTTCTGGAGCCCCAGCACCAACAGAACGACACAGAGAAGCTAACCTCCCGCTGAGGACAGCCCAGAAGCCCTGCAGGAAGGACCAGCGCAGCACTCGGGGAGCCGACAGCACGCAGTGCACAGAGCGCGGGAAGCCAAGCCGAGTCGGAGCCCAGGTCCCCGTGAGCCGAGGTTTTAGCCCCAGGGCGGCAGGGTCAACAGCCAGCTGGAGGAACCCCAGAACACCAGCAGCTGTGGCGAATCCAGAATTAACAACATAGACATGCCTAGGACAAAGTAAGAGGTTAGTGTCCTATGGACTTTGGGACCTGTATTTGGGGAATGCGTCGGCTCCCTCCCATGGGGGCTAGAACCACTGAGGAGACACGCCATTTTGTAGTTTTCAGAGGCAGCTCCAGCTCTTGGCCTGCAAATTGTAGGGAGATCCAGCGATCAGT
Organism: Gymnobelideus leadbeateri; assembly: GCA_011680675.1. Taxonomy (NCBI): domain Eukaryota; kingdom Metazoa; phylum Chordata; class Mammalia; order Diprotodontia; family Petauridae; genus Gymnobelideus; species Gymnobelideus leadbeateri. Next base: position 186,304 of record WOXC01000576.1, read on the forward strand.
CTTGGGGGGTAATCGCTCTTGCTTTAACCTCCCTGGATCTGGATTGGGATCTAGGGTGGAAGTCATGCGTGGGTTTACAGCTTGCCAGAAACGGAAGTTGCCCCTCACACATTCGGGATGAAAATTCCTCTATCTGGCCTTAAAGCCATAGTGTGGCAACGAGCCCAAAAGTCAAGTAATTAAGTGGCAACATGCCAAGGCAAAGGAAACAGAAAAATGCAACCCTAGACTCCTATTTTGGGGGCATAGAGCGGGAAAAGGACTGTGAGGTCAGAAGTCCTGCTCCAAAAGCCCCAGGGGAAAACATGAGTGGGTTGCAGGCCATAGAGGACCTTAAGAAGGACTTTAAAATCAAATAAGAGAAGTGGAGGAAAAATTAGAAAGAGAAATGAGAAGGATGCAGGAAAAGTATGAAATGAGGTCAACAGCCTGACTGAGGAAAACAACACCTTAAAAAATAGACTAGCTCAAATGGCAAAGGAGGCCCAAAAGGGCAATGAGGAGAAGAATGCCTTAAAAAGTAGAATTTGCCAGATGGAAAAAGAATCTCAAAAGTTCACTGAGGAGATTCATTCCTTCAAAGTTAGACTGGAGCAAATGGAAGCTAATGACTTTATGAGAAATCAAGATGCTGTTAAGCAGATCCAAACAAATGAAAGATTAGAAGGCAATGTGAAATATCTCATGGGAAAAACCACTGACTGGAAAATAGATCCAGGAGAGACAATTTAAAAATTATTGGACTACCTGAAAGCCATGATCAAAGAAAGAACTTAGAAATCACCCTTCAAGAAATTCTCAAGGAAAATTGCCCTGATGTTTTAGACCCAGAGGGGGAAATAGAGGTTGAAAGAATCCACCGATCACCTCCTGAAAAAGATCCCAAAAAGAAAACTCCCAGGAATATTATAGCCAGCTTCCAGAATCCCCAGATCAAGGAGAAAATACTATAAGCAGCCAGGAAGAAACAATTTCAATATTGTGGAAACACAATCCAAATAGCCCAGGACCTGGCAGCTTCTACAGTGAGGGATTGAAGGGCATGGAATATGATATTCCAGAGGGCAAAAGAACTGGGAATGAACCCAAGGGTCACCTACCCAGCAAAACTGAGTATTTTGTGTTAGGGGAAAATATGGGCATTCAATGGAATAGAGGACTTTCTAGCATTCTTGAGGAAAAAACCAGAATTGAATAGAAATTTTGACATCCAGACCCAAGAAGCAAGAGATGCCTGAGAAGGTAATCAGGGAAAAGAAATCAAAAGGAAATTATCAAAGTTAAACTATTTACATTGCTATATGGAAAAGCAATAACTGTGACTGATGATATCTTTCTCACTATGAAAACAATGGAAGAAGGGTATGTGGTCATATGAATACATATGTGAATGTGTGTGTATATGGTTACAGTTATATATGGATAGAGGGCATAGGTTGAATTTGTTGGGAAGGAAGAATACTCAAGGGATGAAATTATGAGGTGAGAGAGGAAAGTGGCAAGAGGAGATGGGAAGAGACAGGGTAGGGTAAACTATCTCATGTAGAAGAAGTAAGGGGAAGTGGTTGCAAGGGAGGGGGAGAATAGGAAGGCAAAAAAGGCAAAACCACATTCTCATTGAATTTTGTTCAGGGAGAGAATGACATACATACTAAATGGGATATCTCAACCTGCAGCAGAATAGGGGGAAGGGGGATGAGAGGAGGGATGATGGATGGGAGGGCATCCTTGGGGGGAGGGGAGGTTGGAAGTACCCACTATAGAAGAGGGACAGGATCTAGTAGGGAATGGACCAGGTGGGGGAGTGGGATGAGTGGGAGGGAATTATAAGCAGCCTTGTACAATATATCTACTATGATAATGTTTTGCATAGCTAGACATGTACAACACATACTGAATTACTTATCTCCCCAGAGGGAATGAGTGACAAGGGAGGAAGGAAATGGATCTGAAAGTCGAGGTCTTAACATTAAATGTTTCAAATATATATAAATACTATTATTAATACTCTTTTGCTTGTAATAGGGAGATAAGATGTGCAGGCATTGGGATGCAAAGATTCACCTTCCTCTAATGGAAAAGTCGAAGTGGGTATGGGAGAAGGTATGGGAGAGAGCAGATTGGAGGAAGCAATATCTTGTGGGACTGCTATTCTGGGAGGTTGGGTAGGGGAATAACGGGGGGGAAATGATTGTAACTCAAAATCTGGCAGAAATTAATGATGTAAAACAGAAGTTAATAAAGCATTTGTCTAAAAAAAAAAGCCAAGCAATTCCCCATGTCCAAGTAGCTATAGGGTCTAGACTATTCAACAGGCAAGAGCATTGGAGGTAGTTCATGAACTGTTAAGCAGTTGATGAATTGTATGCTAAGACTGTTAATATCTGACCATTTGTATAGGATGGGGAGTGGGTGAAAATTGGACTTAGGAAGACCAATAAATTAACGTGCATATGAATTATAAAAAAAATACAATTATACTTAATTAAAATATTTTGTATTGGTAAAAAAATAATAATAATAATAACATAAAAAATCAGAAGAGAAGCAGATCATGTATCTTTCACAGGTATGGAAAGGAGAAAAATTCTTATTCCACAAGGAATATAGCCATTTACAAAGTAAGACAACTGATTACAAAGAGCTGACAGGTTTCTACACAAAATTTATATATTTAGGATGATCAGGGAAGCAAGTGAATAGGAAAATATATTTGTATCAAAATTCTCTGTATTTTTAACCAAGATATGTATTACGTATGTATGTATGTACACATATACATACACACATATATACACATATGTGTTTGTGTATATATGCATATACAAGTTTATGTTTGTATACACATATATCTTCTATATAAATACATCTGTTAATTGCTGATAAAGCCCAAAAGATATTCTCCAGTAGATACATCATCAAAGGATATGGACAAAAATGTTCTAAAAAGTGCCTTTTGCCTTCTGAGCCAATCTATCATTGTTTCAATGTACTACATTGTTTGATCAATTCAAATTTTAAGTTATGAAAGTGAAGTTTATATTTTCTTCCATTCATTTCTAGTATTGGGATTTCCCCCCAATTTTGTATTTTTCCTTCTTCTTCTTCTGTAAACATGGAACTATACCTCTCCATTTATTTTAGAGCATCACTATTCCCACCAGCTCACTTTCCTTCATCCTCATCCTCATCCCACTCCAACCCTTTGTTTTTTTGCCACTTTTCTCTAGTTCTGGGAGATTTTCTTAATTTATTTGTTCCATTACTACTTTTTTTTATCAAGTTATCTAATCCTTGCAGTCTAATTTTCTCTCAGTTGAAAAGTCATGTTAGCTCTATTTCCTTATTCCCTTTCAACTTGCATGTTAGATTTTTTTTTTGCTCAGAGTCTTTTTCTAGAAAGTATTTATTTCCCTTGTTGTTGTTGTTGTTGTTTATATTTCTCTTACCTTTCTGTCTTTCTATTTCTAGGTTATTATTTCTTCATTAATGGCTTTTAAACTTCTTGGTTCATTAGTGTGTGTATTCCTAAACACATTAATTCTTTTAAAGTACCTATTTTCTACTTTTCTACTTTCTCTTCCAAATAGTTTATATTTTATTGCCTTTTTTTATCTTGGCCCCTATTTCTCCCCCTTTGCTGCAGTGCCTCATTTTTAGAAATACCAACTTAATTCAAGTGATGAGAAAATATTGCCCCATGGTTGGAATTTTCCTATGTCCTTAATCATGCAAATCAGTATTAAATCTCCTTGTGATCAATTTTTCCACATTTTTCATTAAAAATGTTCTCTCTGACTCCATGTCCTCCCATTTTTCTGAGTGTCTATTGCCCCAAGGAGATCTGATTCTCCTTATCCTGGGCAGTATGTTGTTTATGGAGATACAGAATTAAGAGGTACTGTTATCTCTAATCATCAAATCCCAGCAAAATACATTCATTCTAAGGTTGTCTCCTTTAGAAAATTTCTCTCTCCCTTCTAAGGGAATATTCTTCAATTGGAATTTTGCCCTTATTTCTTCACATAATTTTAGAAAGAAATCCCTTAAATGATCTCTCTGTTATTATTGCTGTAAATCACATTGTCATTATCCCCGAGTTGTACTTTTATCCCCTGTTGTATTTGGGGAGGGGGGTGAGGTAATTTACTTCATTACCTATGCCTTCCCTGTTTGCTGTATTTTTTTTACTTTTATTTCTGTTGGCTGGGATATTTACAAAGCAAATAATCTGCTTATCATGTATGCTTTTCTTTACAGGAATTCTCCAAATTCCTCTTTTTAACTGAATATCTATCCTTTGATCATTGATAATTAAATCTGATTTGCAGTCCTTGTCACCTTGGATTTCACCTCCTTTGTTCTTTGGAATACATTATTCCATTTCTCCCTATAGTTTCTGGTGGCTATAAAATAGTCTTGCATTATTTGAATTTTCTTTTCTCTTATATTTGAAGGTCTTTCTCTAGGTCATTTGCAGAATTTGTCATCTTTGGAATTACTATGTTTGAGCACTGATTGTTCTGAAGCTTACACCAGTTTTGTTTTCTTTTGCCCTTAGGATGATTTTTGGATTCTTTTTACTAGCATTTTGTTTTCTATGATTATAGGTTCTAGACGGTTTCTTGTAATATTACATGCATTAAAATGTTCGTGGTGTTGTTAAAAAAAAAAAAACTTTAACTCTTCTGGGCAACCAATAATCCTTAAGTTGTCTCCACACATTCAGAAGTCTCTGAGATCAATGTTTTGCTGGTGTAGGGATTATGTTTGCTAATATAGAGATCATCAGGCATTGATTCATTTAACTTTGCCTTGCAATATGTATTCATAGATATCAGGATGAATTTAGGTAGAGTCCATATTCCTTTCTGTTATTAATTATCTTCATTGCTAATTTTCTGCTTGTGCTCAAGATCTCTGACTTTTCTTATCCCTGAGAATATGGGTAATTTTTGTCTTTTTTCCTTATAACAATTATTATCAATAACTTTCTGACTCCTCCTTCTTTCATGGAGGTTTCTGCATGGGCTGTACAACAAAGATACTAAAATGCATACTGTGCAGAAAAATTCATGTCTCATTGGCTTCAAGCTCTTTCCCAATTTATTTCTGGAAATAACTGTTTTTATTTGAATGCTAATTATCGTTACTGTTGTTCAGTCTTTCAGTTGTGTCCAACTCCCACAGACCACACTTTCCACAGGCTTTTCTTCGCAAAAATACTTAAGTGCTTTGCCATTTCCTTCTACAGTGGAATAAGGTGAACAGAAGTTAAGCAACGTAGGTGGGTCACATGGCTACTAACTGTCTGAGACCAGATCTGAACTTGGGTCTTTCTAACTCCAAGCCCAATATACCTGCATGCTAGTTACCTTTTATTTTTCAGGCCTGGTGGAAATCCACACATGCTTATGCACTATACCAATATACCACTTTATATACTACTTATATACTATACCAGTATACCAGTATACCTCAGTTCTTATTAATAATGTAGCAAGGCAGAATTCTGCCACTCCATGTAACCACAGGGCAAGATTTTAGACCTTGGGTTTCTAGGATGCCATGAGGTGTGGAGATACAGTTGAGTTCTGTTGCAAGTCTACTACGCACAGTCCTGCTAGAATGTGGCAGGTTTGGGAGAAAGGATATTATGTGAGTATATTATAAAGTATCAATTTACCTTTTCTGTTGTTAACTCATCAACAACCTATTTAGGGTTCTTGTTACAAATTGAAATGACTTTACACTGTGAGCATAATTACAATTTTGGAGACTTTTAATGTTATAACCACCATTTTGTTAAGCTTTCCCATCTCTCTGGTCTTGGGTAAAGTTCACTTAGGAGACCCGCCCGAACCCACCAACAAAGCCTGCTTGCCCAAACCTGTCAAGAAAGCCTATCAAGTCAAACACCCTGCCTAAGAGACCTGCCCAAACCCTCCAGCCTCCCCCACCCTTTTTGCTTAGTACTCAGAATAGAATTGGGAACTTTCCAGTGGGACAACAAATGGATTGCTGAGCAATAAAATGATGGGGAAACAAACGGATTGCTGGGCAACAAGATGATTTCTATCTTTGGCTTCTGTATTTTCCATAATAACTGACTTTTGTGGTTTCTGCCTTTATGAACCCTGAGCACATACTCCTCAGGGCTGCTTGATTTGGGTACATGCCCCCTGCAGTCACCAGCTGAATAAACTCCAGCCTTCTAAAATTATTAAGGTCTCATTCACTGTCATTTTTTGGTTCAATACTAAGAGGTCATGAACAAAAAAAGTGTCTAATTTTCCATCTTATTGGTCATAGGCCCAGAAATCTGCAATATGATCTTAATACATACTCCAAAGGAGCAGCTAGGTGGTACAGTGAGTAGAGCGTTAGCCCTGGAGTCAGAAGGACCTGAGTTTGGATCCGGCCTCAGACACTTAACACACACACACACAAACAAACAAACAAACAAACAAAAAAAAAAACCCAGCCGTGTGACCCTGGGCAAGTTACTTAACACCAACTGCCCTCCAAAAAGCTAAAAAAAAAAAAAATACATACTCCAAAAAAGAGTCAAAACAAAGAGAATTACAGAACAATGAATGTTGATGAAAAAGTTTAAATAAAATATTAACAAAGAGGCTACAGCAATATATAATAACAAAAATCATACCGTGTGATCACATTAGACTTGCATCAAGAATAAAAAGTTGGCTCAATGTTAGGACAATTGTCAACATATTATTAACACAGATTAGTAACAATTTTAAAAACCATATGATGACATCAATAGATGTATAAATAATTTCTGAAAATATACAACAAGAATTTATGTATTCAGTATAATACTAATCAAACTACCAAAGGATAACTTCATAGAGTTAAGAGAAAATAACGACAAAATGCACTTGGAGAAACAAAACATCAAGAATGTTAACAGAAATAGTAGAGAAAAAATGGAAAGGAAAGAATACCTAACAGTAGTAGATTTAAAAATTAAAACTATGCTAATAAAGTCGTATTTATCAAACTAAACTGATGCTAAGAAATAAAAAGGATAGTTAGTACAACAGATTAATTTCACAATATACAGAAGCAAATAAGTACAGTAGCCTTGTGATTGATATAACTTAAAGATACTTTTTTTTAAAAGCAATTGGGGTTAAGTAACTTGCTCAAGGTTACACGGCTAGTTATTATTTATATGTGTGGGTGCTCATTTTCTGAGGCCGGTTTCGATCCCGAGTCATCCCAACTCTGAGGCTCTTACTCACTGCGCCACCTAGCCACCCCAAGATACTCTTTTTAAGTTAAGAATTTGTTGTTCAGTCATTTTGGTAATGCCCAATTCTCCATGACTGCATTTGAAGTTTCCCTGACAAAGATATCGGAGTAGTTTGCCAATTCCTTTTCCAGATCATTTTACAGATGAGGAAATTGAGCAAACAGGATGAAGTGACTTGCCCAAGGTCACATAGCTAGTGTCTGAGGCCAGATTTGAACTCAGGTCTTCCTAATTCCTGACTCAGAACCCTATCCAATGTGCCACCAAGATGCCCAAAGGTAAGAATTTATTATCTGACAAAAACTGTTAGGACAACTAGAAAGCAGTCTAGCAGAAACTTAGGATAGACTAACACTTCATACCATATACTAAGATAAGTTCAAAAAAAGATACATGACTTAGAAATAAAAGTAATATCACAAACAAAGTAAAGGAACAAAGAGGAAAATGCCTTTAAAATTTCTAACTGGAGGAAAAGTTCAAGACCAAATGATGGAAAAGATCATAGAAGATAAAACAGACAATTTTGATTATACAAAATGTACAATAATTTATACAAACAAAAACAAAGCAACTAAAATTAGAAGCAACTAGACTACTGTCAAATCAACCTATGTGCCTATTAAAGATGTAGACTAGTCTTTACTTTCAATCTAGAACATCACCAGAATGAAGTAAACCAAGAACACTAAGTAAGGAAAAGATCAGGGAGATGAGCTCATTTTAGGAGCCTGTGAAATGAACACAAAGAATTCTATAAATATTAAATCAAAGCTCTATCATACAACGAACCAAAATCATTGGTTTGATTTTAGATGGGTTGCTAGGTGGCACAATGGATAGTTTCAGGCCTGGAGTTAGGAAGACCTGGGTTCAAATCTAAATTAAGACTCTTGCTAGCTGTGTGTGTCCTGGAAAGTCACTTACCCCTATTTGTGCCTCAGGTTACCCATCTGTAAAAGGAGCTAGAGAAGGAAACAGCAAACTACTCCTGCATTTCTGCAAGAAAATCCTAAATGGGATCATGAGGACAAGACTGAATAACAACAAAAAGATTTTAGACTTCCTAGTCAAATCTTAATGTTGACCCTCATTTAATAACTAGATTACCCCAACTTTAGGGACAGAAGTGCTGTTATGGTAGGATTTGATACCTATTACCAGGAATATTCCTAAATAGCTCCAATGTTCACCCTGTGCTTCTTAGCAAGACTATGTAAGGTCCTTATATACAGAGTTCTTTTTTCTTTTTTTTTTTAAAGCAATTGGGGTTAAGTAACTTGCTCAGGGTTACACGGCTAGTCATTATTTGTGTGTGGGTGCTCATTTTCTGAGGCCGGATTTGATCTCGGGTCATCCCAACTCCGAGGCCGGCGCTCTTACTCACTGCGCCACCTAGCCGCCCCTCCACAGTTCTTTGTAAGTTCTGAAATATTTTTATACTTTCTGTCAATTATTGTAGGAAAATGCATTTATGACAACTAAAGCAGATTATCACCTTGGTTGAGTTATTCTTTTTTTAGTATAGCTGACTGATTAGTTAGATTTGTTCCATCAAACTAAAAAAGAGCTTCTTAAAATTCTTAAGCATGACTATCGCCTTTTCAAAATCACACAAGCCACCAACATCATTATTTCTATTCGTTTCATTACTATTCTGTATTAAATGAACATTGTCAATGACCATAGGATCTTCATATATCCCTTCCTAGTTTTTAACTGAGATTTTATCTATCTTAGTTTACAGATAAAGTTTTTTCTTACAATTTTCCTGCCCTGATCTGTTGTAGAATATTGTATAAATTGGAACTGAGGATACTGCTTACAAGAAGCATTAGACAGATTTTGTTTCTACAATTGGCAAGATATATTTCCCATTTCCTTATGGGAAGTACACTCTTTTTTGCTCCTCAACTAATTTTTATTTGTTGGGTTTTTTTTCCTTTTTGGAGGGGGGAATGCTGGGCAATTGGGCTTAAGAGACTTGCCCAAGATCACATAGCTAGTTAAGTGTCTTAGGCTGGATTTGAACTCCAATTCTCCTGACTCCAAGGCCAGTGCTCTATTCACTGTACCACCTAGATGCCCCTATTATTTTCTTTTACACACTTTTACTTACAAGTTTTGAATACTTTAATAAATCCTTAAACATATAATTGGCCTGTCTTAAAAGAGGTCACAGATGTTTTCATCTTTTGACAAATAAATACGTAATGCCTCCTGCTTGAAAAAGAAAGTCTATGTTATGCTCGTATCTAGGAGATGGGGTCTTACCAGTAATTAATTTAAAAAGTAATCTAAATTTAAATTAATTTAAAAATTAATAATAGTGATTATAATCAATAATTATGTAATGTATCCAGTCCTACCACCTTCCAGGATTGCAAAAATGCCAGTTTTAGTATCTCCCTAGGTGAAATTTCTGTCATTCATTACATTAATGATGCATAAATTTTTTTCTCATTTGATCCAATTTGCAATTTCATTGTGCTAGGCTTCTTGAGACTACAAACATCCAGAAATTTTCCAAATCTTCCTGCTTTTCTTCCTTTCTTCTTTGCCTTCCTTTTGTTTCTTCCTCTTTTCAAACCTCTATAATAAAAGTTTTTTATTAATGTTTTAATTGCTTATTTCTTTTCTTTGCTTTCGCTCTGTATAAAATTTAACCTAGGGCAGATAGGTAGCACAATGAATATAGCACAAGTCTTAAAGAATCAGGAAGACCTAAGTTCAAATGCTATAAATGCTAGCTATAATTAACTTTATTCAATTTTTTATTAAACGAGTCTAAAATTGTTGATATGCTTTTGTTTTTGTGATTTCTTTCCACATTTCATTTTGTTGCATTAATTAGGATAATTTGAAGTTCAACTTTTCTATTGCATGTACCAATGAAATGTTGATACAATCTTCCAAAACCATTCTGCAGAGGTTTTATAGCTCTGCTGTGATTATATGTGACACCTGTGCTTAGGGATATTATTTTTTTGCTTCATCATTCTTCCCATGGTTCTTACCAAGGCAATGGACACTGCATAGTTAACTAAGTGCTTATCCTTTTTTTTTCACTTTCTGTCAAATATTATAGAAGAATGCATTCATCCACAATAATTATAGCAAATGCTAGCTTTCATGAGTTGATATGCTAAATGGATTCCTGTCATCAAACTGAAAAAAAGATCTTTAGAGAATTCCAGTCTATATATACCTAATATTCAAAATCATTTGAAAAATCTCAGTACTAATTTTGTCATTCATGTATTTAAAATATTTAAAGTTTGCATTAAGTGGAGATTTTCAATGACTTCAGGGTCTCTAATTTCTTGCCTCTTCAAATTTTGCTAGTTCCTCTATCTTACTTCTTATGTCACGTGATCTGGGCTTTAAGATACTATTTTTAAAAATAACTCCACTTCTGTGGCTAGAAATATGCTGCTGTATGATTTAATGATTAGTGTACCACTTGTTAAAATGCAAAGCCATATGAAACCTTTGCCTATAACTAGTTGCATCTGTTTCCAGTTTTGCTTTTGTACTGTATAGCATATTATACTATAAGCTATATAACTTTATACTGTATAAAGGTTTTCAAGTATTGAGTCCTCTTCATGTATCCACTTTCCTTGTCATCACAACCTGCCTTAAAACATTTCCAGCATGCAAAGTATTAGAATATTTTTTCCCAAATGCTTTATTAAATTCTGCTTTACATCATTCATTTCTGCCAGATTTTGAGTTACAATGTTTTCCCCATTTTTCCCCTACCCACCACCCCAAAATAGTGATCCCACAGGATATCCCCTCCTACAATCTGCTCTCTCCCATATCTTCTCCAATACCCACTTCGACTTTTCCAGTAGGGCATGGTGGATCTCTATGCCCCAGTGCCTATGTATCATATTTCCCAATTAAATGTAAAATAGTATTTATAATAGTATTTATATATTTTAAGCATTTGAATTTAAAACTTTGAATTCCAGATTCATTTCCTTCCTCCCTTGTCATGCACCCTTACTGGGAAGATAAGCAATTCAGTATATTTTGTACGTGTGTAGCTAATGCAAAACATTACCATAGTAGATATATTGTAAAAGACTGACTATATATCCCTCCCTCCCATCCCACCTCCCACTTGTTCTATTCTCTACTTTGATCCTGTCCCTTTTCAAAAGTGGGTGCTTTCAACTTCCCTCTCCACAAGCATGCCCCCCTTTCCATCATCCCCCATCTCATCCCCTTTCCCCCTGCTCTCCTGTTGGGTGAGATAGCCTATTTAGTATGTATGTCATTCTCTCCCTGAGCCAAATTCAATGAAAATAAGGTTTTGTCTTTTGCCTTCCTGTTCTTCCCCTCTGTTGCAACCATTTTCCCTTGCCTCTTCTTTATGAGATAGGTTACCCCATTCTATCTCTCCCCATCTCCTCTCATTATGTTCCTCTCTCAACTCTTAATCTCACCTTTTAAGTATCATCCCTTCCTATTAAAATGATCCTGTAATGTCTATCTCTGAATACCTGTAAAAATATATACACACATTCACATATGTATTAATATGCCTATATATCCTTCTTCAACTACTTTCCTACTGAAAAAAGTTTCATCAGTTACAATGATTGTTTTTCCATGAAGGCATGTAAATAGTTCAACTTTGATAAGTTCATTATTATTTCTTTCCCCTGTTTACCTTCTCAAGCTTCTCCTGCTTCTTGTATCTGAATTTCAAATTTTCTATTCAACTCTGGTTTTTTCATCAAGAATACTTGAAAGGGGGTGGGGCTAGGTGGCACAGTGAGTAAGAGTGCTGGCCGCAGAGTCAGGAAACCCAGGATCAGATCCGGCCTCAGAAAATGAGCAGCCACAGATGAATAACGACTAGCCATGTAAACTTGAGCAAGTTACTTAACCCCGATTGCTTAAAAATAATAATAAGAAGAAGAAGAATAATCCTTAAAACTCCTCTATTCCACTGAATGACCATATTTTCCCCTGAAATATGATACTCAGTTTGGCTGGGTAGGTGATTCTTGGTTTTAATCCCAGCTCATTTGACCTCCAGAATATCATGTTCTAAGCCCTTTGGTCCTTCAGTGTAGAAGCTGCCAGATCCTGTGCTATCCTGATTGTGTTTCCACAATATTCAAATTGTTTCTTCCTGGCTGCTTGTAATATTTTCTTCTTGATCTGGGAATTCTGGAACCTGGCTATAATATTCTTAGGAGTTTTCTTTTGAGGGTCTTTTTCGGGAGGTGATTAGTGGATTCTTTCAACCTCTATTTTGAACTCTGGTTCTAAAACATCAAAGCAGTTTTCCTTGAGAATTTCTTGGAGAATGATTTCTAGGTTCTTTCTTTGATCATGGCTTTCAGGTAGTCCAATAATTTTTAAATTATCTCTCCTGGATCTATTTTCCAGGTCAGTGGTTTTTCCCATGAGATATTTCACATTGCCTTCTATTCTTTCATTTGTTTGGGTCTGTTTAACAGCATCTTGATTTCTCATAAAGTCAGTAGCTTCCATTTGCTCCAGTCTAATTCTGAAGGAATGATTATCCTCAGTGAGTTTTGAGATTCTTTTTCCATCTGGCAAATTCAGTTTTTTAAGGCATTCTTCTCTTCATTGGCTTTTTGAGCCTCTTTTACCATTTGAGTTAGTCTATTTTTAAGGTGTTATTTTCCTCAGTCAGGCTGTTGACTCTCCTTTCATTATTTTCTTGCATTGTTCTCATTTCTCTCCCCAGTTTTTCCTCCAATTCTCTTATTTGCTTCTCAAGATCCCCTATGGTCTGTAACCAGCTCATATTTTTCTTGGAAGCTTTTGGTGCAAGAATTCTGACTTCACTGTCTTCCTTCTGTTCCATGCTTTGATCCTTTTTGTCACCAAAGTAGGAGTGTAAAGTTGGGGTACTCTGTTTATTTTGCTTCCTTTGCCTACTCATGTGGCCACTCAGTCACTTGACACCTGGGCTTTTTGCCACAGTAGGACTCTGCCATCAGACAGGGGAGCTTCTGTCCCAAACACTGGGGTTTTCTCAGCTGCCTGAGTTATTATTTGGGTGCCTTCTCTGAAGCCTCCACACACTCTGGCAAGCTGGTCACACACCCCAGGACCTCCACCCTAGACCGCAATCCAGATCCAAGCAGGTTAAAGCAAGAGCAATTACCCATCAGACTGGTCACTCTGTCCCCCTACAGTCTGCAAGCCAGGAGCTGAAGCTGCAACATGGTGCCAACTGTGCCACAACTCCTCAACAGCTTCTCGCCCTGGAGGGAAGAGGCTGACACACTCCTAACCACTGGATCCCAAAGACAATAGGGCACTGACTTCTCACTTTGTCCTTAGCATCTACGTGTTGATAATTCTGGAAACACCACAGCTGCTGGTATTCTGGAGTCCCATCAGCCTGTCTTTGGTCAGGCCCTCCCTGGAACTAAAACTTTCAGCTCACACAGGGATGGGGTCAGCTCTCAGAGTGTTGAGCGGGTCGCTCCCTGCTTGGCTGCCAGGCTGTCCTCAGCGGGAGGTTAGCTTCTCTGTGTCATTTTATGGGTTCTGTAGCTGCAAAGTTTGTTCAGAGTCCCCTTTCACATGGATTGGGGAAGTGGAGAGCCAGAGCTCCACCATCTTGACCAGTACTAGAATTTTTCTGATGCTTCTTGTCTTCTTGTTGCACTACTGTCTTTCATATATTAAGCAGTCCCATGCGGCATCATTTCTTAAATTCTAAGGAGCAATTTCATCATACTGGTTGAGTTATTTACTCAATCACTTGTATCATGGGAGCCCAATTTCCCAATGATTAAGAATTTACTGCTAGGCTTCCACTCATACTATAATGGTATCAAAGCTCACAGAATCTTCTTGTCTGGCATTCCTTTACTTTGTTGTTACCTAATCCTTTTCCGCCTCACAACCAAAACTTGGGACAGACTTTGATGGAGGCATGATTATTATCATTACTGTCAGTAGTGGTAGCACCTTCCATATGTATGTATCTCTTCTCTATACCCACTGTTTCAACCTTAAGACAGGTCCTCATTATAGCCTACATAGAATATTGCAAAAGTCTCCTTTAAAATTGTTTGTCTAAAACATTTACTTCATAAAATTCATCTACCACTCTTCAGCCAAAATAATTTTTTTTAAATAAAGATCTAGTCCTATCACCATTATGATCAAAAAATGTTAATGACTCTCTAATGTCTACTTAGCAAAGTTGAAATTTTATTACTTGGTATTCAAGATCCTGTATAATTAGACACCACCCTACTTTTCCAGTCTTCTTTAATATTATTCCACTCTATCCTTCAGCAAACTAAATTAATCTCTGCCCTCTAAACCCCATCCCTGTTTCCACCTCCTGGATTAAAAACAAAAAGACATGCATTGTAAGCAACTGCCTTCATACCTTTGTGCTTCTTATTTTTTATGAAGCAAAGGCTATCCTTCTGTTTAGTCACCTAGTAAATTCCTATCCATTCTTTAAAACTTATGTGCACTTCCTCCATGAAGCCTTCCCTCCTTGGTAACAACCATTTCACTCAAACCGCACATGGCAGTTTCTGATTCATTGAACATCATGTAATAAGAAACAGAATGACATGGTGCACAGAAAGTTGGCCTTGGAGTCAAGAAATGGGTTCAAATCCTTCCTCTAAAGTGACCCTTACCCTCTCAATGCTCCCATGCAAGATTCTAAGGAGACAAATTGCAGACAAGTTGTAGATCTGCAACAACACAAATCCATACTGGGAAGTCCTTATGACAATGAAAACACAAGATAAGTACAAAAGAAGTGTATTATAGCTGCTTTTGACAGTGATCTGCTCAAAGAAGGTAATTAATAAATTTGTTCAATTAATGAATGATATAAAGAAAAAAGCACAAGCATGAATAACTGATAATTCTCCAGCTCTTTATATTCTCTCCATACCTTAATCAAAGCTTGATAATAAAGAGGGGGCGAGGGCAGAGCCAAGATGGCGGAGTAGAAACAGCACTTCCAAGGCTCTCTCCCCCCAGATTACCTCCAAACTATGTAAAAGGGGACTCTGAACAACTTCTGGAGCCCCAGCACCCAAAGAATGACACAGAGAAGCTAACCTCCCTCTGAGGACAGCCCAGCAGCCCTGCAGGAAGGGCCAGTGCAGTGCTCTGGGAGCCAGCTGCACAGAGAGCTGAGGAGCCCAGGTCCCCGTGAGCCAAGGTTTTAGCCCCAGGGCGGCCAGGCCAGCAGCTGGCTGGAGGGACCCTAGAACACCAGCAGCTGTGGCGATTCCAGAATGGTCAACACAGACATGCCTAGGAAAAAATGAGAGGTTAGTGTCCTATGGACTTTGGTACCAGTATTTGGGGGAACGCGTCGGCTTTCTCCCCTGGGGGAACACGTCGGCTTCCTCCCCTGGGGGCTAGAAGCCCCTGAGGAGACACGCCATTTTGCAGTTTTCAGTGACGGCTCCAGCTCCTGGTCTGCGAATTGTAGGGAGATCTAGCAATCAGTCTCGGGGGGTAATTGCTCTTGCTTTAACCTCCTTGGATCTGGATTGTGGTCTGGGGGGAGGTTGTGGGGCGGGTTTCCAGCTTGCCGGAAACGGAAGGTGTCCTGCCACATGTTTGGGACAAAGCTCCCCTGTCTGGTGGCAGAGTTCTACTGTGACAACAAGCCCAAAAGTCAAGTAATTAAGTGGCAACATGCCAAGGCAAAGGAAACAAAATAAACAGAAAAATGAAACATTAGACTCCTATTTTGGGGGCAAAGAGGATCGAAGCATGGAACAGTCAGAGGACTGTGAGGTCAGAAATCCTGCTCCAAAAGCCCCAAAGGAAAATATGAGCGGGTTACAGGCCATAGAGGACCTTAAGAAGGACTTTAGAAATCAAATAAGAGAAGTGGAGGAAAAACTGGAAAGAGAAATGAGAAGGATGCAGGAAAAGTATGAAATGAGGGTCAACAGCCTGACTGAGGAAAACAACACCTTAAAAAACAGACTAACTCAAATGGCAAAGGAGGCCCAAAAGGGCAATGAGGAGAAGAATGCCTTAAAAAGTCAAATTTGCCAGATGGAAAAAGAATCTCAAAAACTCACTGAGGAGATTCATTCCTTCAGAGTTAGACTGGAGCAAATGGAAGCTAGTGACTTTATGAGAAATCAAGATGCTGTTAAACAGATCCAAACAAATGAAAGAATAGAAGGCAATGTGAAATATCTCATGGGAAAAACCACTGACCTGTAAAATAGATCCAGGAGAGACAATTTAAAAATTATTGGACTACCTGAAAGCCATGATCAAGGAAAGAACCTAGAAATCACCCTTCAAGAAATTCTCAAGGAAAACTGCCCTGATGTTTTTAGATCCAGAGGGCAAAATAGAGGTTGAAAGAATCCACCGATCACCTCCTGAAAAAGATCCCAAAAAGAAAACTCCCAGAAATATTATAGCCAGGTTCCAGAATCCCCAGATCAAGGAGAAAATACTACAAGCAGCCAGGAAGAAACAATTTCAATATTGTGGAAACACAATCAGAATAGCACAGGACCTGGCAGCTTCTACACTGAAGGATTGAAGGGCATGTAATAGGATATTCCAGAGGGAAAAGAGCTGGGAATGAACCCAAGGGTCACGTACCCAGCAAAACTGAGTATCTTGTTTCAGGGGAAAATATGGTCATTCAGTGGAATAGAGGACTTTCAAGCATTCCTGAGGAAAAAACCAGAGTTGAATAGAAAATTTGACATCCAGGCACAAGAAGCAAGAGATACCTGAGAAGGTAATCAGGGAAAAGAAATCAAAAGGAACTTATCAAAGTTAACCTATTTACATTCCTACATGGAAAAACAATAACTGTGGCTGATGAAACTTTTCTCAGTATGAAAATAATGGAAGAAGGGTATATGGTCACATGAATACATATGTGAATGTGTGTATATATGTTTACAGTTATACATGGATAGAGGCCATAGGTTGAATTTATTGGGAAGGAATGATACCTAAGGGGTGAAATTATGAGGTGAGAGAGGAAAGTGGCAAGAGGAGATGGGGAGAGACAGGGTAGGGTAAACTATCTCATGTGGAAGAAGCAAGGGGAAGTGGCTGCAAGGGAGGGGAAGAATAGGAAGGCAAAAAGGCAAAACCACATTCTCATTGAATTAGGTTCAAGGGAGAGAATGACATACATACTAAATGGGATATCTCAACCTGCAGCAGAATAGGGGGAAGGGGGATGAGAGGAGGGATGATGGATGGGAGGGTATCCTTGGGGGGAGGGGAGGTTGGAAGTACCCACTATAGAAGAGGGACAGGATCGAGTAGGGAATGGACCAGGTGGGAGGTGGGATGGGTGGGAGGGAATTATAAGCAGCCTTGTACAATATATCTACTATGGTAATATTTTGCATAGCTATACATGTACAACACATACTGAATTACTTATCTTCCCAGAGGGAATGGGTGACAAGGGAAGAAGGGAATGGATCTGAAAGTCGAGGTCTTAAAATTAAATGTTTCAAATATATATAAATATTATTATTAATACTCTTTTGCATGTAATTGGGAGATAAGATATACAGGCATCAGGGCACAGAGATTCACCTTGCTCTAATGGAAAAGTCAAAGGGGGTAAGGGAGAAGATATGGGAGAGAGCAGGATGGAGGAAGTGGTATCTTGTGGGACTGCTCTTCTGGGAGGGTGGGTAGGGACAAAACGGGGGGAAAAATTGTAACTCAAAATCTGGCGGAAATGAATGATGTAAAACAGGAGTTAATAAAGCATTTGTTTAAATTTTAAAAAATAAATAAAGAGGGGGCACTGAGTCATTAATCCTTCTTAAGTACTCACGTTGCTCTAAAAGAGTAATTCAGGTGCTCTCAAGAACTTGGCCTTAATGTTAAAGAAATATATCTACATACTATGCATATTATATATATATATATGTGTGTGTGTGTGTGTGTGTGTGTGTGTGTGTGTGTGTGTGTACATTTAGGAGTGCATATATGTGTGTGTATACACACACACACACACACACAAGCATTTAAGTGTACAAATGTGTGTATTCTTTCTCTATAAACAACACTGGAAGATTATTTTTTTTAAATATACACTTAAGTAAGTTTGAGCAAACATATACATTTTTATACATATACATGAGTAAACATATACATACAGAGAATAGTTACCCAAATTTACACCAATTTTATTAAGACTCTTTTGACTAAATTTATGTTAAAGCACAAATTTTAGATAAATTTGAAAATTAAAAATAAAGTTAAAATTAAAAATAAAGTTAACTTGAATAAATATGTGAAAATAAAATTTTAATAATGTGAAAAAGAAAATGACAATATGATAAAGATTTGCTGTGACTAACTTTTAATTTTTTCACAAGACATCTCACTAAGAATGCAGTACTTTTAAGATAAAAAGGAAATATAATGAGCAGGATTAAAAAATTTTGTTGTTGCTGCTTCCACTTGGTTTTTTGTTCTTTTTGGTGTTATGGGAAATTTTAATGGACTTAAGAAATATATAATCTTAAAATTATCTAGTCCAATGCAATCTAGTATTATTTATGAATTTAAACTATAAATGAAAAAAGTCAAAACAGAGGGTTCTAAATATGTTTTTCAAACCATATTTTATTTGAAAATGCAACAGCGTTTATTTTTTAATGATTACATTTTAGGATGACTTATTTGAAGTCAGTTTCCTGCTTTGCAACATCAATTTTTAAAAAGCTGTGGGTCTTAAGTGAAGGAATATAAATGAATGTTAGTCCCTGCTGGTAGATTTGAATATATAACTTCTTATTGAAAGAAAATAAGATGAAATGAAACTGCCTATAAGAAGTTTGACCTCAAACAAGAACCCAATGTCCATTTCCACCTCCTACCTTCATTTTGCAATCAGTGTCATATTTTTCTTTTCTCCACCGTGTTTCCTGCTTCCTCAGGTTCTCCAGATCATTTAGCAGTTCACTGCAGCGGATACTTAATCCTTTATTTTCCTCCTCTAGCTCTTCGATAATTAGTATGTTTTTCTCTTCCTTCTTCTGTATCCTCTCCTTAGTGTTCTGCAGACAGTACCATGAGGACCAGTAAACAAAACAAAAAACAATAACAACAAAAGTCAGAATTAATCAGAAAATATAAGCTGTACAGTTTTACCCTCACATCAGCTTTCTATATTTGATGGCCAAGGTCACCTGTATACTTTTATTGGCCTCTTTTCATGCAGGTAGAAGGGTCATATTTTTTAACTGGATGACAGCTTTGATGAGCACACATTTGCAAAGAGCACATTAATTGATCAATCTGCCTTTGATGCTGTCCCCAGCTATTTTTGAGACCCATACAGACATATCCTCCCAGACCTGGGCTTTATCAATTAATAATGCTAGTCCCATCAGAATCTAATTACAAGAAGCCACATCTTCACACTCCTACTTTCTTTGCTCCATTTCCATCATTAACTATTTATTTGAAAGTTATAAAGCTTAGATTCTTAGCTTTAAAGCAGCTTTCCCAGAGTTTTGTGTGTAAGAAAACTCTATGATACAGGAAGGCCTAAGGCAATTTTTCCTCTAAGCTTGTCACTTTCTGTGCCACAAAGGCTGACAATGCTTAAAGAAGGACTTCAAAGCTAAAATCCTATAAAACTATGTACAAGTCAATATACCTTAAACTCTTGACTTTGATCTTTAAATTTCTTCTGTAAGTCACTCAATTCTTTCTTTAAGAAAACATTTTCTTCATCCACAGCAATTTTCTTTTCTACAAGGGTATTTATTTCCTGTTGTGATCCTGATTCTCTCTGTTGAAAAAAGTGAAAAGTACTTGTAAAGCCAATGTTATTACGAGAGTTTCCTCATCTTCCCAACTTTTCATAGCTAGGATAAGAAACTTTTAAAAATCACTTTCTGCAGATTATGAAAATGTCTCATATTCATGGAGTGCTTTTGAACAAGTAACTTGTTTTACCAATGAAACTGCACAAGCATTCATTCTTAAACTTAAGGAAATGGAGATTCAGAATTCAAAATCATACTACTAGTTTCAAAACTAGTGCTAAACTATGTGACATATAGATTCTAAGTTGAGTGATCTATTTATCATACTGTAAGTCAACTAACATCTGAAATCTGACTTCCTTTGTTATAATAACATTTATTAAATTCAGTTATCCAATAAATAATAGAATTTGAATCTATACTTTCATTTGATGACATGGGATGGGGCTGTGTGTTTGTGTGGAAAAGTATAGGTTGTTACAAGCTAAACAAGTCAATTAGAGGTATCTCCTACTGATATTTTCAAAATAATTTAACTAGGGGGTGGGGTGGAAGGGGTGACTCAGTGGACAGAGGTCTGCATCTAAAGCCAAAAAGACCTAAGTCCAAATCCAACCTCAAGAAACTTACTAGGTGTTATATGACCCTGGGCAAGTCACTCAATCACTGTCTGCCTCAGTTTCCTCAACTATAAAGTGAGAATAATAATAGCATATACTTCCCAGGACTGTTGTAGGGGTCAGTGAGAAAATATTTGTAAAGTGCTTGAAACATAGCAAGTGCTTAATACAAGTTTGTATTGTCCCCTCCTTTCCCTTTGGATAATGCCAAATAAAATTAAAGGTGTGTATATATTTAAGGTCATGTAACACGCTTTGATGGAGGGGGAAAAAATCGTAATTATAACCTTGAATATAATGGATTAGAAAACAAAATTCATCCATCTTCATCCAAGAAGCACACTTAAAACAGAAAACAAGCATACCATTAAAGCAAGAAGGTGGTACACAAATGACTCTAAATCAGCAGCGCCCACAAACGTAGTAGTGGTAACCATGAATTCAAATAAGAAAACAAACCAAAAAAAGAAAAATCAGAATCTAGCAAAAGAGACAAAAAAATGAAGAGTATAACATAAAGGTATCACTTATCATGAAACAATAAAGCATCTGACTCTCTGCTTTAGCTAACTTTGTTCAAGGAAAAACTAATTAAAAGCTAAAAGATTTATATACAAAGAAAATGATTATGGATAATTTTAAAGTACCTTTCTCAGAATATGACAAATCAAACAAAAAAAAAAGCAAAGTATGAATTCGAAAAGAAAATTAGAAAAACATTAGATAAACTATCATGATGATTAACAGGGAATCTTGGACAGCATCAATACTTTTCAGCATCAGACAGCACAATTACCCAAAACTCTTACTTTCCAGGGCACAAAAAACATAGTCTTATTCAAAGACATGATTATTAAAACTATCATTCACAAACCTTAACAATGAAAATTTAATAATGTAAATTTTTTAAAGTATAGGGATGAACAGAGAATAAACACTTAATCAAAAAATAATAAAAACAATATACTTATATTGTAAAAAAATTATTATTGTTATAAACTAGACCAAAATTTATAGGATGCAACAACATCAGTTCAGGGGAGGAAATTTATACATCAGAACACTATGTTAACAAAAAAGGAAAAAGAGTAATGGTTTGGGCATAAATTTATTTTATTTTGATTTTATTTTTTTCAGGTTATTTATTGTTAGTTTTCAACATTTACTTCCATAAGTTTTAAATTTTCTCCCCCTCCCTTTCCTCCTTCCTCCCCAAGACAGTATAACAATCTGATAAAAGCTCTATATATATTTTTCTATTTTCACATTAGTCTTGTTGTATAGAAGAATTTTAATGAATTGGAGAAACCATGAGAAAGAAAAAAGAAAGAAAAGAAAATATTCTGCTTCACTCTACATTCAGACTCCATACTTCTTTCTCTGGCCGTGGATGGCATTTTCCATCATGAGATCTTTGAAATTGTTTTATGTCCTTGCATTGCTGAGAAGGAATAAGTCTATCAAAATCAGTCATTGTTTACTATGGCTGTTACTATGTACAATGTTCTCCTGGTTCCACTGAGCATAAAATTTTATAAAAATAAAACTATGTATGAACTAATAAAATCAATGCAAAAATAAAAGGCATTTGAAAACCAAGTTAGACAAAAAATAAAGTTATGGGGCAGTGGCAGGGGAGTGGGGTGTGGGCATGGGGAGATCATATGATCAGACTTATTCTTTGAAAAAAATTGCTTTTGTGCTTTTTGCACAAAGCCAATGCAACCAAGATTAGATGGGAAGCAGAAAGCTGGGAAACAATTTTTACCACCAAGTGTCTCTGATAAAGGCCTCATTTCTAAAATATATAAAGAACTAAGTCAAATTTATAAGAATACAAGTAATTCACTAATGATAAATGAAAAGGCAGTTTTCAAAGAAGAAATTAAAGTTATCTGTAAGTCATACGAAAAAATGCTCTATATCACTGCTGATTAGAAAAATGCAAATCAAAACAACTCTGAGGTGCCATATCTCACCTCTCAGATTGGCTAACATCACAAAACAGAAAATAATAAATATTGGAGAAGACGTGGGGAAACTGAAGAGTAATTTAGAACTATGCCCAAGGGCTATAAAACTGTGCAAACCTTTTGACCCAGCAACACCACTTCTAGGTCTGTAACCCAAAGAGATCATAAAAACAGGAAAAGGAGTACCGGAGTCTCTGACAGGAGCCACTACTTTCTGCTCACCCGAAGCCCAGGACCAGTCACCAAGATGCCGGCAAACCATTCCCCTCTCATGGACCCTGACATCAAACTGATTGGAAACATGGCACTATTACCCATTAGGAGTCAATTTAAAGGACTAGCTCCAAGAGAAACAAAAGACACAGATATCATGGATGAAGCTATCTATTATTTCAAGGCCAATGTCTTCTTCAAAAACTATGAAATTAAGAATGAAGCAGATAGGACATTGATCTACATAACTCTTTAAATTTCTGAATGCTTAAAGAAACTCCAGAAGTGCAACTCAAAAAGCCAAGGAGAGAAAGAAATGTATACGTTGGGAATCACTAATTTTCCTATTTCTGGAGAGCCGGGTTTCCCTCTTAATGCAATTTATGCTAAACCTGCAAATAAGCAAGAAGATGAAGTGATGAGGGCCTACTTACAGGAGCTGAGGCAAGAAACTGGGCTGAGGCTTTCTGAGAAGGTCTTTGATCCTCAGAGCAACAAACCCAGCAAGTGGTGGACTTGGTTTTTGAAGAGGCAGTTCATGAAAAAGAGTATTTCAGGGCCTGGGCAGTGACCAGATCTTGTGCAGTCATCCCTCTTGCAGGAGCATTCAATGTGTGGCAGCAAGATGTACAAAATACTTCGCCTTCATTTCATAAAATTTTATACCAAGGAAAAGGAGACATATCCTTACAGGAAAAGCCCTTTATTAAGAATGTTGGGATTTAAGGATCCCTGAGAATTTTTGGAATGTTAAGGTGGTACTTAATGATAATAAAAAAGATTTCTTAATATTCCACGTTAAAAAAAAGAAACAAAAAACATGAAAAGGGAACTGGCTAGGGGGCAGAATCAAGATGGCGGAATCAAGATGGTAGAGTAGAAAGAGAACTTTCCAGGGTCTCCCCCTCCCACCTTCTTCAATTCATGTAAAAAATGACTCTAAATAAACTTTGGAACTATAGAACCCTCAAAATAACACAAAGAAGCTAACCTCCTGCTAAATACAGCCTGGCAGGCTACAGGAAGGGGCCAGCACAGCATTCTGGGAGCCGAGCACAGCCTTCTGGGAGCCGAGCACAGCTCCATGTGAGCCCCAGGGTTTAGCCTCAGGGTGTCCACAACCAGCCACTAGCTGGAGGCACTTCAGATCACCAGCAGCTGTGGGCAGTCTCCACAATTATCAACCCATATACACTAAGGATAAAGAAAGAGGTCAGTGCAGTATGGACTTTGGGACCTGGGAATTTGGGAGTGCAGTCTGGCCTTTTCCCCCTGGGGTGAGAAGCAGCTGAGGTGTGCCAGATGTGCAGCCAGTGCAACATGGCCAGAGGTCCAGGCCTGCAGATTGTATGGTGACCAAGTGACCAGTCGTGGGGGGTGGGGGGGTGGGGGGGGGGGGTAATCACTCTTGTTTTAACCTGCTTGGATCTGGATCACTGTCTGGAGTAGAGGTCGTGAGGTGCATGACCAGTGTGCCAGAGCTTGTGCAGGCTTCTGAGAGGGCAGCCAAACTAACAGCTCCAGCTGAGAAAACCCAAGCAATTGGGACAAAGCGCTCCCCTCTGGTAGCAGAGTTCTACTGTGGCAAAAAGCTCAAAAGTCAAGTAATTGAGTGGCAACATGAGTAAGCAAGGGAAGCATGGCAAGCACAGTGGTTCGACTTTGGATTCCTTTTTTGGGGACAAAAAGGATCAAGCCATGGAGCAGGAGGAAGACAGCGAAGTCAGAACACCTGCACCAGAAGGTTCCAAGAATAGAATAAGTTGCTTTCAGGCCATAGAGGAGCTTAAAAAGGATTTTGAAAACCAAATAAGAGAAGTGGAAGAAAAACTGGGAAGAGAAATGAGAATGATGCAAGAAAATTATAAAATGAGAGTGAACAACATGACTGAAGAAAATAACACTTTAAAACAACAGACTTACTCAAATGGCAAAAGAGGGTCAAAAAGGCAATGAGGATGGGGCGGCTAGGTGGCGCAGTGAGTAGAGTGCCAGCCCTGGCGTCAGAAGAACCTGAGTTTGGATCTGGCCTCAGACACTTAACGCACACACAAACAAAAACCTAGCCATGTGACCTTGGGCAAGTTACTTAACCCCAATTGCCCTCCAAAAAAGCAAAACAAAAACAAAAACAAAAAGGCAATAAGGAGAAGAATGCCTTAAAAAGCCAAATTTGCTAGATGGAAAAAGAATCTCAAAAGGTCACTGAAGAGAATCATTCCTTCAAAATTAAATTGGAGCAAATGGAAGCTAGTGACTTTTAAGAAATCAAGATAACTATTAAACAGATCCAAGCAAATGAAAAAATAGAAGGCAATGTGAAATATCTCACTGAAAAAACCACTGACCTGGAAAACAGATCCAGGAGAAATAATTTAAAATTATTGGACTACCTGAAAGCCATGATCAAAGAAAGAACCTAAAAATCATCCTTCAAAAAATTCTCAAGGAAAATTACCCCGATGTTTTAGACCCAGAGGGCAAAATAGAGGTTGAAAGAATCCACAGATCACCTCCTGATAAAGATCCCCAAAGGAAAACTCCTAGGAATATTATAGCCAGGTTCCAGAATTCCCAGATCAAGGAGAGAATATTACAAATAACCAGGAAGAAACAATTTGAATACTACGGAAACACAATCAGGATAGCACAGGACCTGGCAGCTTCTACACTGAGGGATCAAAGGGCTTGGAATATGATATTCTGGAGGGCAAAGGAGCTGGGAATAAAACAAAGAATTACCTACCCAGCAAAACTGAGTATCATGTTTCAGGGGAAAATATGATCGTTTAATGGAACAGAGGACTTTCAAACATTCTTGATGAAAAAACCAGAGTTGAATAGAAAATCTGACATTTAGATACAAGAAGCAAGAGAAGCTTGAGAAGGTAAACAGGGAAAAGAAATCAAAATAAACTTATCAAAGCTGAACTATTTACATTCCTACATGGAAAAACAGTAATTATAACTTATGAAACTTTTCTCAGTATGAGAATAGTTGAAGGGAATAGAAATGTATGTGTGTATGTATGTATGTATGTATGTATGTATGTATATGTATATATACACACACGTATGTGTATATATGTACATATGTGTATATACATATATGTCTATATAGGAAAGTATATGGGCGTAAGACTACATATGTGAGTATGTATACAGGTATACACAGACAGAGGGCACAGGACCAATTTAATAGGAAGGGATGATACTTAAAGGGTGAAATTAAGAGAAGAGAGAGGAATATAATGAGAGGAGATGGGGAGAGACAGAATGGGGTAAATTATCTCATATAAAAGGCAAGGGAAAACTGTTAAAATGGAGGGGAAGAACAGGAAGGTAAAAGGGAATGAGTCAACCTTATTCTCATTGAATTGGGCTTAGGGAGGGAATGACACACACTAAACAGGGTATCTCACCCTACAGGAGAACAGGGGGGAAGGGGATGTGAAGGGGGATGATGGAAGGGAGGGCAGGCTGGTGGGAAGTTGGAAGCACCCACTTTTGAAAAGGGACAGGATCAAAGTGGAGGATAGAACTAGTGGGACAGGATCAAAGTCGAGGATAGAACTAGTGGGATAGGAGGGAGGGAAATATAGTCAGTATATTTCACAGTATATCCACTATGGAAATGTTTTGCATAGCTACACATATACAACCTACATTGAATTGCTTATCTTCCCAGTGAGGGTGGATGATGAGGGAGGTAGGGAAAGAATTTGGAATTCAAAGGTTTAAAATCAAATGTTTAAGATAGGCACTAGGACATAGAGATCTACTGTGTCCTACTGGAAAATCAGAGGGGGAATGGGGGAAGATATGGAGAGAGCAGTTTGGGGGAGGGATATGCAGTAGGATCACTGTTTTGGGGTGGTAAGTATGGGGAAAAAGGGGGAAAAATTTGTAACTCAACATCTTGTGGAAATTAATGATGTAAACTAAAATATAATTTAAAAGAAAACGGGAAAAGGACTCACATATACAAAAATATTTATAGTAGCTCTTTTTGTGGTGGCAAAGAATTAGAAACTGAAGGGATGCCCATCAACTGGGGAATGGCTGTATATGAATGTGATGGAATACTATTGTACTATAAGAAATGATGAGCAGGTAGATTTCAGAAAAACCTGGAAAGACTTATATGAACTGATGTTGAACTAGGTGAGCAAAACCAGAACATTGTACATAGTAACAGCTACACTGTGCAATGATTGACTGATATAGACTTGGCTCTTCTCACCAATGGAAGGATTTAAGACAACTCCAAAAGACTCACAATGGAAAATGCTATCCCCATCCAGAGAAAGAACTTTGGAGTCTGAATCCAGATGGAAACATACTATTTGCTCCTTTTTGCTTTTGTCGTTTTGCTTTGTTTCTTCTTGCTCATGGTTCTTCCCATTAATTATAATTTTCTTTACATCATGACTACTGTGAAAATATGTTTGGATGCATAAGTAGAGCCTTATCAGATTGCATGCTGTCTTGGGGGAGGGGGGAAGAAAGGGAGACAGAGAAAATTTTAAACTAAAAATCTTATGGAAATGAATGTTGCAAACTAAAAATAAATAATTTAAAAAAAACTTCAGCTAATATGACTGGCAATTTTCTGTTTAATTTAGTACTAAAGTTAATTATGCACAAACATAAAAATGGTACTATACTTTTCATTTGTTTAGGGGGTTGGTTCGTTTCACTTAGTGTTTTTTCAAAAGAACACATTTGCATTATATAATTTACTGAATAACATTCTTGGATAGCTCCATAGTATCACTCATGCAAGAACTCCCTATAATGATGCAGCTTGCAAACAATTCATGTTGCCTCTTCCTCTCTGTGATTCTAATCTATAAATCCACTATAGATCACATGCTCCACATACTAAATACCATTCTGTAGAACATTTAATACTTGGGAGATGACAATTCAATACTATCAGTTAAATTTCATTCTTGCCACATGAAAAGTCCATTGACTTTTCTTGTCCAAGAAATACTTAATGATGTATTTTATGCCATTTCAGAGTTGGAAAGAGACCTCAGTGATGACCTGGTGCAATCCATATCTGAAAAAAGTCTTAGCTTAACAATATGCCTAACAGGTGGTCATCCAGCATTTTTTTTTAAGCAATTGGGGTTAAGTAACTTGCTCAAGGTTACACGGCCAGTCATTATTTGTGTGTGGGTGCTCATTTTCTGAGGCCAGATTTATGTTGGGTCATCCCAACTCCAAGGCTGACGCTCTTACTCACTGCGCCACCGAGCCACCCCCATCCAGCATTTTTATGAAGACTACCAGTGAGGAGGATCCACTACTTTCCAAAGCAGGCCATTACATTCTTCTAAAGTTCTAATTGTTAGGAAATGTTCCTTTTCATTAAGTATAAGTTTGCTTCATTGCAAATTCTACCTACTCTTCTTAGTACTATCTTTTGAGGACAAAAAAAAAGAATAATATTTGTTAAACATAAAAGTCCTTTAAATAATTGAAGAAAAAAAACCTATTATGTCCCCATTGATTTTTCTCCAGGCTAAACAACATTCACAGTTATTCTAAGTGATCTGCACAAAGGAAGAAATTGAGGCCTTTACCATTCACATTACCCAACTGGAAGTATCCAACCAACCAATATCCTCCCTCAGATGTCATGAAAAGATCCTAACATGATGCTTTAGGTACAGTGTGAAGGAGAGCAGAACTATCTATTACACAGGTTACTGAGATCATCATAAACTCAAGACAAAGCAAAAGCAACAATACACCCAGTTAAAAGAGAGAAACAGAAAAAGTACATCTTGCTGAAAAGTACCATAAAAAAAAAAGAATTCCTATCAATACAAAACATATAGGTACCAAATGCCATTGCATGTAAATCCTTAAAGAAAAATTTAAATGAGTTATGGGAAGAAATACAAAGTAAAACTATATTAATGGGGGATCTCAGTTTATCACTCACAAACCTAAATAAAGCTAACTTAAAAAAACAAAGAATAAAGAAATGAAGAATATGAACTGAATTTTA
Organism: Gymnobelideus leadbeateri; assembly: GCA_011680675.1. Lineage (NCBI taxonomy): Eukaryota > Metazoa > Chordata > Mammalia > Diprotodontia > Petauridae > Gymnobelideus > Gymnobelideus leadbeateri. The sequence goes on from WOXC01000576.1 coordinate 215,196, forward strand.
GAAAAGTTAAATAGGACAGACTTCTGGAGATTATTAAATGGAAGCAGAAAGGAGTATATACATATGCATACCCACACATACATGCATATATACACACACAAACACACACATATGATGCCTTGCTTTACAAACACTGGCCACATATTAGGGTATAAAAACCTCATGAAAAAAATGCAGTAAGAAGAAATATTAAATATACTTTGTGTACTATAATGCAATACAAATGATATTTAATAAAGGGCTTTTGAAGCAAAGACTAAAAATTAATTGGAAATTTAATGACAATCCTAAGGAATGAGTGAGTCGAAGAACAAATAATTTTTTTAAATCAATAATTTCATTAAAGTTAATGCCAAGAAGGAGACAACAAATGTAAATTTGGAGGTTGTAGCCAAAATAGTAATTAGGGATAAATTTTGATCTCTAAACATGCTTATCAACAAAACAGGAAAAAAGCAGATCAACAACTTAGGCAGGTGAATTAAAAAACAAGAAAACCAAAAAATTACAGCCCTCTTCCTCAATTAAAGATCAAAACAAAAATCCAGAAAAATCAAAAAAGAAATTAACAAAATTGAAAATCAAGAAAAAGTGGATAAGCAAATGAAACTAGGACCTGGGACTTTTCAGGTCAGGGGAAAAAATACCAAACCATTAGATAGTTTTATTTTTTAAAAAGGGAGAAAACCAAAATACCATTATCAAAAATGAAAAGGGCAAACCAACAACCAATGGGAAAAAAGATATTTTTAGGTACTCTTTGGTGCATTTATATGACAAAAATGACAGACTAAATGGAATAGGTGAATATTTACCAAAAACGTAAGCCCAATTTTAGAAAAAGAAATTGAAAAGGTCAAAAATTAACTCAAAAAGAAAAAAATGCATTTACAAGCATTATTTATCAAATCTTTAAAGAACAATTAATATTATTCTGTATAAAATGTTTGAAAAAAATTTCTAAAAGAAAGGGTCCTATCATATCCTCCTATAACAGAAAATCTGGTCAGGCTACCAATACCAGGGAGAATTAAAACTCTAAAGACCATTATTTCTAACAAATACAGATGCAAAAATTTGAAGCAAAATATTATCAAGGGGATTACAACAACATATCTCTAAGATCATACACTATTACCAGGCTGAATCTGTAACAGGAATGCAGGGCATGTTTAATGTAAAAAAAACTATAACCATAACTGACTACATTAATAATAATAACAAAAAAAGATTATATCAATATATGCAAAAAATTCAACAAGATAAAATACCCATTTATGTTTAAAAAAAAAAACTAGAAAGCATAGTAATAAATACATCCTTCCTTAATGTCACAAATAGTTTCTATCTAGAACTAAGAGTCAGCACTTTCTGTAATGATGCTAAATTGGAGACCATGTGGCCTTATAATTAATAGGGTATTTAGTTTATAGGATATTGATATTACAACATCCTTTCATTACGTCAATATATGTATATATCTTATATACATATATGTTAATATAATTCTAATCTTTCTGAGGGGGGAATGTATTAGAATCATATTTAGATAAAGACAGCTATAAATGAATGAAGATGAATGTAAAATTTTTGGAAACTTTTGAAATTAAAGAGAGCACACAATTTTTAGGAGCAACAAGATCCTAGACTTTCTTGGAATATACATTGGCCTATTACCCTATTTTCATATAGGACTTAAATTCTCTGAAATTTCAGGTGTGAGTTCATGGTTTGATGGTTCATGGTTCACCATCTCAACTAGTTACTAAATTATATTAAGATCTGTTTTGTAAAAGTGTTACTGCAGGAACATTTAGGAGCCTCTGTATGTGACCACAACTTCTGTGCAAGACTCACCTTCAGAGCTGCTACCAGCTGAGACATGCTCCAGAATTTGACCATGTAATGCCAAGCAAAAGAGTACTTAGTTCCATGTTTCACTTTTTCAAATATTTAGCTCCTTGTTTCAGTTCTTCAAGTCTATCTGAGCCCCCCCTGTGATTATATCAAGTCTTTGTTAGAAACAGAACCTATGAAGCCCACAGTGGGAGGAACTTGCCATAAAAAAGCAGAAGCACAAGCCTGGACCAAGTAAAAGCTGGGAAGAAGGATGGCTGTAGTGCACACACCTTTGTCTATCTGTGTAGATATTACTTTGTCTGACCTGTCTGCTGATTGAGGATGTTGTTGCTCTTGCAGAAGCCCTGGGACCTTACTGCTAGTTCAGAAGCCCTGAAAGAGGATCTTCTTGTTGTCTGCTTACAGAAGTCCTGAAGGAAGGTTTTACTGATGTTTTCAGAGGTCCTGGGATTTTACTGATGATTTGTGGTGATTTCTCAGACAGAGATCCTATCTGCTGGTCTGTGCTGATTTCACAAGAAGAAAGTGAATGGATGATAGTGCTGGCAATTTGTGTGAACATTGTTGTAACTCTGCTAAGCTTGATGTGTGGAGCTGAACCAGAAGCTTGAACCAGGAGCTAAACCAGGAGCTGGACCACAACCTGGACCAAGAGCTGGGAGCTCCCTACTTGTGAATCCAGGTGACAGTTGGGTAAATTCAGACAAGAGCTGGAAGCATGGAAGAGGAACCAGGGAGTTTGGAAGTCAGCCTCAAGTCAAGATGAAAAGACCTTTCTATGAGTACTTAGTGCTGACTGACAAGATCATGATTTACTGTGAGCTAGGGAAGGGAGACCTCTGTACTTTGTGTTTTGTACTCTTTAAGAATGATTGCTGGATGGGAGGGCATCCTTGGGGGGAGGGGAGGTTGGAAGTACCCACTATAGAAGAGGGACAGGATCAAGTAGGGAATGGACCAGGTGGGGGGTGGGATGAGTGGGAGGGAATTATAAGCAGCCTTGTACAATATATCTACTATGGTAATGTTTTGCATAGCTAGACATGTACAACATATACTGAATTACTTATCTTCTCAGAGGGAATGGGTGACAAGAGAGGAAAGAAATGGATCTGAAATTCGAGGTCTTAAGATTAAACTTTTCAAATATATATTAAAAAAAAAAAAAGAATGATTGCTCCTTAAGGCTGACTGAGTTAATCAAGATGATAGAAGACTTTAGATGGGTACTTTATATTAATTGATTCAGATTGTGACTTACTGAATGATATCTTTGTTCAAGAATAGGTGGTCACTTTAGTAGTAAGTTATGTTATATTGCTATGAATATTGTACTTTGGTTTTTGTGAATGTTTTTCCTTAGTTTATTGCTGAATAAACAGAGAGTTCACTATACTATGTGATCTGAACCTTAAAGTTTTTCACAGCAGCAGTCTTCAGGAGAACTGCTTGTGCTTGGCTTTACAGACCATGAGAAGTTGTTTCCAGGAACCACACAAATACCTGAGACATCTGAAACTCAACTGGAGATTAAATGGACATTGGGAGTTGCCTATTAGGGTACAAAGGCATTTGATCATTGTATTACCTGGAGGACATGTAAATTCCACCTTTCCCATGTACTCTTCTCCTTATAAGGCCAGCTTACTGATGAGGACTGCCCCCAATGGATTTTTCTCAATTTGTTGACCCTATTCCTACCATCACAATATGTAAATGGAGAAGGCATGAGAGACTTATCATCTTTTGCTGGGTCATTTGTAACAGTCAACCAGAACCAGTAATAATCAAAACTCTCATGTCTTATACCTGAAATCAACCAGAACTAAGAAACAGTATTAATACTATATCCCTAAGAGCAAGTGTATAATAATTACTCATTGTTTTCATTTTAATAAACATAAAAGATAAACACCACTGGTAACTTCTGATTAAATAATTTATGCTAACATAATATTATTATAGTGAGGAATCATTTTAAAATGTCAATTGAATTACAATTTAGCCCTTAGGGACATAGTATCAATACTATTTGATTTCAAGTGTGAGTCATAGTCAACAGACAATTACACTGGCTCATTATGAGTCACAGGACAACACAATTAGGCTCAGATATATGTAGGTGGGAAAATACCTTGTTTATTATTACCAAGATGGGGAAACTAGGTCAAGAGAATCCTACCTTTACTTTCATAATGTCATTCTCTCACCTTTCCCAGAGACTGACATCTACCTGTAGCAGTCCTCAGACTACAGGAGCACATGGCATTTCCCTTGAATGATGGGCTATTAGCCTTATGAGAAGTCAGACACTTACACCTGAACTCAAAACTTAGAATATTAAAGACCCATTAAAGCCTTAATTAAAAGCCCACTAAGCCCAGCAGATTAAAGGCCCGAGAAACTTTTCCTCAAACAGAAAAATTTCACAAATCATAGCTTAGGTCTAAGTTATTTTTCTTCTCATATCCTAACACGTATCAGGACATTCTACTAATCTTTCACGTAAGAAAAATTACATTCTGGACTTTCACATACAGTGAACACCAATTCACACATACAGTGAATAGCAGGTTCAAAAATGTAGCTTCACTCACTACATACTAATTATTAACAGATACAATATCATGATTTTCCAAATTATCTTAAATGAAACTCATTTGTTATTTAAAGTTTAATTTATAAATTTCTCCACTTTGGCTGGGAGAGGTCCGAGTTCCTCAAACTGTAATACTACAGTGTTTCACAAGGCTGGTAAAATCTTATCCCAGGGATCCTCACAGATAAAGATTTTCTAAGAGGATATGGCTACTCACTTCTCTCAACAATGAGTTGTTATTGTTATTGTTGTTGTTATCTAATTTAAAATAAAATAAATCCTTTAAACATCTAGAAGTTTCCAAACATAGAGTAGTATTATATAAGATATATTTATAATCTAACAGCATTCAGATTAAAAAGGGAAGTAATTTGTCTTAACAGCTTTTCTCAGCTTTCATAATACAAGAGAAAATTTTTGCATATCCAATTTCATGTATTTAAAACATGAAACTTATTACTGGTCAGATGACAATAATTCAATGGAATTCATTTTTAAATTATCTTACAAAGAAAATCATTCACCTTATCTCCTTTGGTATCCAATGTCATCTAAGACTGTATAGAGCTATTCAGAATAGAGTAATTAAAGTCCATTAAAGAAATAACAATAGTTCATTTACATGGTACTTAAGATATGACAAGCTTTTTTTTAGTTCTTTAAGATGACTTTAAGGAATTTCAAAGACGTTTTCTGTAGTATTTCAGAATGTTTACATTTTGATTTCTCAGTTATTTCTTTTTTTTTTAATGTATTAATTTGTTTTCAGTTTTCAACTTTCACTTCCATAAGTTTTAAATTTTTCCCCCTCCATTCCCCTTCCTCCCCAAGGAGACATACAATCTGATATGGGCTTTATACTCACATTCCTATTAAACACATTTTCACATCAGTCATGTGGCATAAAAGAATTATAATGAATGGGAGAAACCATGGGAAAGAAAACAAAACACAACAAAGCAAAACAAAAGAAAAAATAGCCTACCTCACTCTGTATTCCAACTCCATAGTTCTTTCTCAGGATGTAGATGGCATATTCCAACATGAGTCTTTTGGAATTGTTTTGGGTCCTCGAATTGCTGAGAATGGCTAAATCTATCAAAATCTGTCCTCTCACACTGTGGCTGTTACTGTGTATAATAGTCTCCTGGTTCTCCTCACTTCACTTAGCATCAGTTCATATAAGTCTTTCCAGGTTTTTCTGAAGTCTGCCTATTCATCATTTCTTATAGCACAAGAGTATTCCATTTATTCACATACCACAATTTGTTCAGCCATTCGTCAATTGATGGGCATCCCCTCGATTTCCAGTTCTTGGCCCCCATAAATAGTTACTATAAATATTTTTGTACAAGTGGGTCTTGCTCCTATTTTTATGATCTCTTTGGGATACAGCCCTAGAAGCAGTTCTCAGTTATTTCTTTAGCCACTTGCTAACTTATATTACAGAGTAGCTATAAATAGTAAGAATGAAGTCTTTTCCCTGTAGGAGGTTATTTCAGAGAAACATATCCCACTGAATATTTAATATTTTTCAAATAATCTTGTTTCTCTTAAGAGACTAATTCATAGGGGCAGCTAGGTGGCACAGTGAATAGAGTGCCGGCCCTGGAATCAGAAGGACCTGAGTTCGGAGCCGGCCTCCAACACTTAATCCGCACAAACAAAAACCTAGCCGTGTAACCTTGGGCAAGTTACTTAACCCCAATTGCCCTAAAGGGGCGGCTAGGTGGCGCAGTGAGCAAGAGTGCCGGCCTCGGAGTTTGGATGACCCGAGATCAGATCCGGCCTCAGAAAATGAGCACCCACGCATAAATCAAATGACTAGCCGTGTAACCTTGAGCAAGTTACTTAACCCCAATTGCTTTTAAAAAAAAAAAAAAGAGACTAATTCATAAGACACAACAACATTTAGCCAAATGACATCAATTTAGTCAATTTCAAGTCATCATTTATTGCTTTCAGACTTTCTGAACTTACATTCTTCCAGGTGGTTAACAAGTTACAACTTTACTCAAGTACAGTTACAAAATTTAGATCTATTGCTCTTGTTGAGCTGGGGGTGGGGGTAGGGAGGAAAAGACTGTCATCAAACCTCTTAAATTGTAAGAATTGCACATTTCAAGGCAAAAGGTACTTCATTATTATACTTTTTCAAAAAATGTTATCATATTCATTTTAACAACTCAATAGAGAAGTGGTCTCTCTAACAGTATTTTATAATAATTTAGAAAAAGAAGAGTATATAATTAAAATTTTATTTTCCCCATTAAAAGAGAATTCAAATTTCTAATCACATCTGATATTCTCCCAAATTCCACAATACAAGAAAAACCAGAAGCCTAAAGAATAAAACGGATTCGGTTGTGTTGCGTTTTAAACATAACACTAAACTTCTCAAATTTAATCTATGTAGTTCCATAAAATCTTAACTTCTTTTTCTTAGAAAAACATTCATTATTACATTCAATACATTATTTAATCCAAAACTCAATAACAAAAGTTAACATTTATATAATTTTCACTATGCTAAAATCATTTTATTCCTCCAACAACTCTGGGAGGTGGGTGCTATTATCCCTTTTTACATATAAAGAAACCTGATTAAATTCCCTAATATAACAGAGTTATAATGTAGCTTTAGAACAAAATTTTGACAAGATCAAATCCAGATTTATAATCTCTACTGATTATATTTAAATCTCTTTTTTCCAAGAGCCCACTGTTTTCAATAGTGCATATTTAAAATTTTGTGATGGTTTTCCCAGCTCTCCATAACTGTTTATTTCTTTAAATCACCCAAAGAGCCAAATCAATTCCGTTCATTTTCCTAATTTAATCCTACCTTACAAGGAAGCTGACAAAGGGCACAATGGGGCCCTCTCCAGCCATACTGATCTATACTTTGCCACTAAGGAGGAGAGAGTAAGGCTGGTGACTCAGCACAGTCTTCCCTCACATAAATCCAATTATCCTGCAAGTCATGGTATCACATTCCCAAAGTCAGGATCCTCTTGCAAAAGGAAGGACAAGCAACAACTACAACAGGGGGAACATCTCTCCTTACCCTGAGGCTTTTTGGCTATAACCACCCCCATAGGAAAAGCAACTTATTAAATTTTTTATAAAGGCCTTGAGCATAATTACTTAAACAGACCAAAAAAATCATCTTTTCTCTGTCTAGCAGCTAATGAAGATATATTTGCTAAACTTCCCACTTTATCCTTTGAAGTCTTAAGAAACTTCTTTTATATTGATTGGAGAAGAGAGACATGCAGTACAACTCTTGGCTGAGATGCTTCCCAAACATGCTTTTGCATGGACAGATTATATCACAACTACAATCTCATAATAATACTTTGGAATCTCATCATTTTTTTTCATAAGAAATGGCATTACTAAAATCATTGGTGGTACCATGTCATGATGGTTATGCTGATCAAACTCTGGTATGGTCATTAAAAATTCAGTCTTCTTACTTCACCTTCACATCTCATATACATAAAAAATTTTAAAGACATTTCTGAGAGAAACTATGTTTTATAAATGAATTAATTTCTCAAAAACAAAGCTATTCCTGTCATAAAGATAGAGGGCGGAGCCAAGATGGAGGAGTAGAAACAGCACTTCCAAGGTGCTCTGCCCCCAGATTACCTCCAAACCATGTAAAAGGGGACTCTGAACAACTTCTGAAGCCCCAGCACCCACAGAACGTCACAGAGAAGCTAATCTCCTGCTGAGGACAGCCCAGCAGCCCTGCAGGGAGAGGCCAGCACATTGCTCTGAGAGCAGGCAGCACAGCATGCTGGGAACCGACAGCACACTGCTCTGGGAGCTGAGCACAGGCCTGAGTGAGCCACAGTTTTAGCCCTAGGGCAGCTGGGCCACCAGCCGGCTGGAGGGACCCCAGAACACCAGCAGCTGTGGCAATTCCAGAATTATCAGCACAGATATGCCTTGGACAAAGTGAGAGGTTAGTGCCCTGTGGACTTTGGGACCAGTATTTGGGGAACGCGTTGGCTTCCTCCCCTGAGGGTCGAAAAGCTGCTGAAGAAATGCAGCACAGAAGCCATTTTGCAGCGTCAGTGGCGGCTCTAGCTCCTGGTCTGCAAACTGTAGGGAGATCCAGCAATCAGTCTGGGGGTTCATCACTCTTGCTTTAAACTGCCTGGATCTGGAGTGTGGTCTGGGGTGGAAGTTTTGGGTAGGTATCCAGCTTGCCAGAGCGGGTAGAGGCTCTACAGAGGCCACCCAACCTGCGGAAGCTGTGAAGACCCCACATTTCAGCGGAAGCTCTCCTTTCTGGTGACAGAGTTCTACTGTGGCAACAAGCCCAAAAATCAAGCAATTAAGGGGCAACATGCCTAGGCAAAAGAAACAAAACAAACAGAAAAATTCAACATTGGACTCCTATATTAGGGGCAAAGGGGATCAAAGCATGGATGAGGACTGTGAGGTCAGAACTCCTGCACCAAAAGCCCCAAATGAAAATACAAGCTGGCTACAGGCCATAGAGGACCTTAAGAAGCAGATAAGAGAAGTGGGGGAAAAATTGGGAAGAGAAATGATAAAGACGCAAGAAAAGTATTAAATGACAGTCAACAGCCTGACTGAGGAAAATAACAACTTAAAAAACAGACTAACTCAAATGGCAAAAGAGGCTCAGAAAGGCAATGAGGAGAATGCCTTAAAAAGCTGAATTTGCCAGGCGGAGCCAAGATGGCGGAGTAGAAACAGCTCATCCAAGCCACTCTGCCCCCAGATTCCCTCCAAACTATGTAAAAGAGGACTCTGAACAACTTCTGGAGCCCCAGCACCCACAGAACAACACAGAGAAGCTAACCTCCCGCTGAGGACAGCCCAGCAGCCCTGCAGGAAGGACCAGCGCAGCACTCTGGGAGCCGACAGCACGCAGTGCGCAGAGCATGGGGAGCCGAGCCGAGGTTTTAGCCCCAGGGCGGCAGGGCCAACAGCCAGCTGGAGGAACCCCAGAACACCAGCAGCTGTGGCGAATCCAGAATTATCAACATAGACATGCCTAGGACAAAGTAAGAGGTTAGTGTCCTATGGACTTTGGGACCAGTACTTGGGGAATGCGTCAGCTCCCTCCCCTGGAGCCACTGAGGAGACACGCCATTTTGTAGTTTTCAGGGGCAGCTCCAGCTCCTGGCCTGCAAACTGTAGGGAGATCCAGGGACCAGTCTTGGGGGGTAATCGCTCTTGCTTTAACCTGCCTGGATCTGGATTGTGATGTGGGGTGGAAGTCGTGGGTGGGTTACAGCTTGCCAGAAACGGAAGTTGCCCCCCACACGTTCGGGACGAAAATTCCTCTATCTGGCCTTAAAGCCACAGTGTGGCAACAAGCCCAAAAGTCAAGTAATTAAGTGGCAACATGCCAAGGCAAAGGAAACAGAAAAATGCAACCCTAGACTCCTATTTTGGGGGCATAGAGTGGGAAAAGGACTGTGAGGTCAGAAGTCCTGCTCCAAAAGCCCCAGGGGAAAACATGAGCGGGTTGCAGGCCATAGAGGACCTTAAGAAGGACTTTAAAAATCAAATAAGAGAAGTGGAGGAAAAATTGGAAAGAGAAATGAGAAGGATGCAGGAAAAGTATGAAATGAGGGTCAACAGCCTGACTGAGGAAAACAACACCTTAAAAAATAGACTAACTCAAATGGCAAAGGAGGCCCAAAAGGGCAATGAGGAGAAGAATGCCTTAAAAAGTAGAATTTGCCAGATGGAAAAAGAATCTCAAAAGCTCACTGAGGAGATTCATTCCTTCAGAGTTAGACTGGAGCAAATGGAAGCTAATGACTTTATGAGAAATCAAGATGCTGTTAAGCAGATCCAAACAAATGAAAGAATAGAAGGCAATGTGAAATATCTCATGGGAAAAACCACTGACCTGGAAAATAGATCCAGGAGAGACAATTTAAAAATTATTGGACTACCTGAAAGCCATGATCAAAGAAAGAACCTAGAAATCACCCTTCAAGAAATTCTCAAGGAAAATTGCCCTGATGTTTTAGATCCAGAGGGCAAAATAGAGGTTGAAAGAATCCACCGATCACCTCCTGAAAAAGATCCCAAAAAGAAAACTCCCAGGAATATTATAGCCAGGTTCCAGAATCCCCAGATCAAGGAGAAAATACTACAAGCAGCCAGGAAGAAACAATTTCAATATTGTGGAAACACAATCAGAATAGCCCAGGACCTGGCAGCTTCTACACTGAGGGATCGAAGGGCATGGAATATGATATTCCAGAGGGCAAAAGAGATGGGAATGAACCCAAGGGTCACCTACCCAGCAAAAATGAGTATTTTGTTTCAGGGGAAAATATGGTCATTCAGTGGAATAGAGGACTTTCAAGCATTCTTGAGGAAAAAACCAGAATTGAATAGAAAATTTGACATCCAGACACAAGAAGCAAGAGATACCTGAGAAGGTAATCAGGGAAAAGAAATCAAAAGGAACTTATCAAAGTTGAACTATTTACATTCCTATATGGAAAAGCAATAACTGTGACTGATGATATCTTCTCACTATGAAAATAATGGAAGAAGGGTGTGTGGTCATATGAATACATATGTGAATGTGTGTGTATATGGTTACAGTTATATATGGATAGAGGGCATAGGTTGAATTTGTTGGGAAGGGAGAATACTCAAGGGATGAAATTATGAGGTGAGAGGGGAAAGTGGCAAGAGGAGATGGGGAGAGACAGGGTAGGGTAAACTATCTCATGTAGAAGAAGCAAAGGGAAGTGGTTGCAAGGGAGGGGGAGAATAGGAAGGCAAAAAAGGCAAAACCACATTCTCATTGAATTTGGTTCAGGGAGAGAATGACATACATACTAAATGGGATATCTCAACCTACAGCAGAATAGGGGGAAGGGGAATGAGAGGAGGGATGATGGATGGGAGGGTGTCCTTGGGGGGAGGGGAGGTTGGAAGTACTCACTATAGAAGAGGGACAGGATCAGGTAGGGAATGGACCTGGTGGGGGGTAGGATGAGTGGGAGGGAATTATAAGCAGCCTTGTACAATATATCTACTATGATAATGTTTTGCATAGCTAGACATGTACAACATATACTGAATTACTTATCTCCCCAGAGGGAATGGGTGACAAGGGAGGAAAGAAATGAATCTGAAATTCAAGGTCTTAAGATTAAATGTTTCAAATATATATAAATACTATTATTAATACTCTTTTGCTTGTAATTGGGAGACAAGGGAGGAAGGGAATGGATCTGAAAATTGAAGCTTTAAAATGAAATGTTTCATTAAGATGTCCAGGCATTGGGGCTCAGAGATTCACCTTGCCCTAATGCCAAAGTCGAAGTGGGTATGGGAGAAGATATGGGAGAGAGCAGATTGGATGAGGGGATATCTAGTGGGACTGCTATTCTGAGGTGGTGGGTAGGGAAAAAATGGGGAAAAAATTGTAACTCAAAATCTGGTGGAAATGAATAATGTAAACCAGAAGTTAATATTAAAAAAAATAATAATAAAGATAGTTCTCTGATGAACCAAGATCAACCAAGTTGAAGAAAAAGTGGCTATCTCGAACCTGAAAACATTAAATAAAAAACTGCAGTTCCTGAAAAGTAAATGCAAAATTCATTCTCATTCTTCAGATAAAGTTTTTTTCTATTTTAATAAGTTGTCACAACACAAAGCAAAATGACTGCATCAAAAGAATTCTGGCTTTGGAATCAGAGGACTTGGGGTTTAAATTCTTCCTTTTTGACTTATTGTTTAACTTTGAGCAACTTATTTACTCTCTCTGAATCTCATTTTTCTCATAAATAAAATAAGAGCTTGAACTCATAACCTTTTAAGGTACCTTTCAGCTTTAAACTGATTATCTGTGTTATAAGGCACTGTTTACCATTTAATTTTTCAAAACTTCTGTGAGCTAAAAGTATATTTGTTGTGAAAATTCAGGATCTTAAAGATGAGCTAAGAGTTTTGCCCAAAAATGAATGTGTAGTAACAATCACCATTTTAGTGATTAATTAAAAAAAAAAAAGAAAGTTTAGTGTTTGGTCTTAATTAAAAGTATATAAATACTATTATTAATACTATTTTACATATAATTGGGAAATAAGGTATATAGGCATTGGGGCATAGAGATTCACCATGCCTACTGGAAAAGTCGAAGGGGGTATGGGAGAAGATATGGGAGAGAGCAAATTGGAGAAGGGGATATCCTGTGGGGCTGCTATTTTGGGGTAGGGGGTAGGGGGAAAATGGGGAAAAAATTGTAACTCAAAATCTGGCAGAAATGAATGATGTAAACCAGAAGTTAATAAAGCATTTGGGGGGGAAAAAAAAGAGTCCTACCTCTTGGAAGTAGTACCTAACAACTTTGGCCCAAGCTGAGAAAATTTTCTTCAGTACCTGATTTGCAGTAATAATCTAAATTTTCTGCAAAGACAAAATATTACTGATTCTATGAACTCTATAGCTCTTTAGAAATACTAAATTTTGGGATAGATTGAGTCTAAACTTCAAATATGTCCTAGATGTTTAATATGTTTGACTCATGTGAAAATCTGATACTTTCAAATACTAAGCAGAAAGCAAGGAATGCTAAAAATAAAAGATAATGTGTAATCAAATGATATTTATCTAATAAACTATTAACACAAAATCATATTATTTATTCACAATAGTTATTCAGGATTATATCTTTTCAAAACAGGTATCACAGGCTACTACCACTAGAGCAAACTGGTGAACTAAACAGTCAATTCAAATTCATTGTACTGTTAAAAAGAAGATCTTCAAATTCTAATTAAAAATTAATCAATCAGCATCTCTTAAACACCTATTATGTTCTAGGCATTGTGCTAAAAACTAGAGATACAAAGAGGTAAAGTCAGTCCTTTCCCTCAAAGAGCTCACAATCTAATAAGAACAAGATGTAGATATAGATATAGACAGAGAGAGAGAGACAGACAAGAAAACAAACATACACAAACAAGCTATATACAGGATAAATAGGAAATAATCAACATAGGGAAGGTACTAGAATTGAGGGATTGGAAAAGGCTTCCTGTGTAGGAGGAGGTGGGATATTAGCTGGGGCTTAAAGGAAACCAGCAAAGTCAGTAGTTGAAACAGAAGAGGGAGAACATGCCAAGTATCTGAGATAGCAGGTAAAAATGCCCAGAGTCTAAAAATGGAACAGACAAAAGGTTATGTCATTAGCTAAAAGAGTACAGTGGTAAGAAATAGATGTAATAAAACCAGAAAGAAAAAAAAGGACGGTGCTAGGATATAAAAGGCTTTTAATGCCCAAATAGATATTTTGTATTTGATCCTGAAGGTTAACAGAGAACTACTGAAGTTTTTTGTTGTTGTTGTTGTTGCTGTTGTTTTGGTGGGAGGGGATGTTGACATAATCAGACCTGCAATTTTAGGAAAAATCACTTTAGTGGCTCAATGGAGGATGGATTGGATGGAGGAGAGGTTTATGATAGGCAGAACCACCAATAGGATATTGCAGTAGCCCAAGTGGGACATATTAAGGACCTCCACCAGGGTGGTGGCAATGTCAGAAGACAGAAGGGGTCATATTTGAGAAATGTTACAGAAGTGAAATCAACAGGCCTTGGCAACAGATTGCATGGGGGGTGGGGAGGGATGTGAGAGATAAGTCAAGGATGACTCCTTGTTTGTGAGCCTGAGGAACTGAATGATATTGCCCTTAGGGAAGGGAGGGGAAAGGGGAAAGATAATGAGCTCTGTTTCAGATGTGTTGAGTTTAAGATGACTTCTGGAAATCTAGTTGGAGATATCTGGAAGGCACCTGGAGATGCAAGTTTGGAGGTCAGCAGAAAGACTGGGGGATTACAATTAAAATAGCATTTAATATTTTTCAAACATTAATACCAACCTTTTGCAACTCCTTTATTCTAGCATCTTTGACTTGCAAAATTTCTAATACTTTTCTATCCTTGGCTTCAGCTTTGGTTTTTTCTCTAGAAACAAAACAAATATATTGATTATTAGTCATAATTTTCAGTTAATCATTCAAATTTGTCATGTCTTCATAATGAATGTCACTTTAAAGTACACCAAATTAAATTATCTGAAGCTGACAGCCCTTGAAGAATTAATCAGAGACCATATGGCAAGTGACAGAAAATTACAACTGTAAATAACTGAGACAGCTTCATTCTACCAGTACCAGTTGAGCTGCTAGACTTGAGTACCAACAAAAACAAACCAAAATGATATTTAATGTTTTTATCCAATTGTACTTATGCAAATGCTTCAAAGTTTGGTGCCATGTGTCAGTAAACTTTGAAGAAGTAAGGGAAGGAGAGAGGGAAGAAAGGTTACCAGCAATAACAATAGCCCTGAAGGTAGCAATTAATTTGAAGTATGCAAAAGGATGGACAACACTTCCACTTAAATATAGCTAGAATAGTTCTATATTATTTGTAAAGGCCACTAGCATATCAGAATCCAACATAAAGCTAACACCCATTTGTGATTCTTTTTTTTTTTTTTTACTTTTTTTGGAGGGCAATTGAGGTTAAGTGACTCGCCTGAGGTCACACAGCTATTTTTTGTGTTAAGTGTCTGAGGCCATATCCAAACCCAGGTCCTCCTGGCTCCAGGGCCAGTGCTGTATTCACTGCGCCACCTAGCCTCCCCTAATTTTGTGACTTAATCACAGTTATTCCTCATATTGTTAAACACAACTTTTAAAAACAGAGCAAGTTTAATATTTTAAGATTGAGTAAAACGGATCTAGTTTATCTGGAACTTTTTTTGTGGTATTCTTTTTTCTTTGCCACTCCAGAATGGTAATAGGGCAGCTTAACTGTTTAATTTGAGTTTCCTAAAAATAAATGCCCAGTTGTGATTCAAAATTTTTACTGAAATTCACTTGAAGAACAATGAAAGCTAAAAAAATAGGGTTTTTTTTTAAGGCTTTGTGTTTCTTTCTTTGGATCATTTTATTTTGGTGATTGTAAAAGAATGTAACAATTTTCTTTAAAAGTCATTAAATCATAATTCATGCTTCATATTTCTTCCAATTTTGATAAAGTTAAAGAATATCTTTTCTGTTATTCTCTAATAAAACTTTTTAGTATTCACTTACAGAATTGTTCTGCATGCAATATTTCATAGTTAATAAAGTTTAGAAGTGACCACTTTTATTCTAGAGATCCTGAAAGATAAAGAATGGAAATCTGGGCAGTCTGACATAAATCCTAAATCAGGAGAAAGCAGATTTCAAAAGGTTCCCAGTAGAGATAAATAAGATCCCCTGGATTAAATGCTATAGAGGAAGTCAGTCTAGATCATACTCAAGAATAAAATCCTTTAGACACAAAGGAAAATGATTCCAGTTAGAAGGAAAGAAGTAATTTGTCTAAAGAGATTAATGGAGATGTACAGGTAACTAACACACCAACTGAGATTTAAAAATCAAATGTAAAGACCAAAGTTAGACTACATAAGAAAGGATGAATATAAGAGCATGGTAGGCTTCTATAAAAATAGTATAAGAAAAGTTCAAGGTCAGAAAGTGCTGGGATAGGTGGAAAAAAGCTAAGGACAATAACTTTTTTTATTGTTGTTTTGTTTTAACTATACTGGAGAAAAACTGGATCAAAGGAGGGATAGAACCTTTGCTTATGGTAGATAGGATAGCAATAATTGACCAAAAATAGAAGCAGAACTATTCAATTCTCCTTTTTGCTTCTATTTTCTGTCAAGGAGTATGATCTTTATATTGGAAATGACAAAATAAAAACGACTAATAGTGAGCTGATGCCCAAAATAAAGAGGAAGACAGTGAGCACATAGCTGCCCTTAATGAATTCAAGTTATCTGGCTCATATATCCTAAGTCCTGAAAGAACAAGATATAAATTTTCTTGTCTGTCTTATCTTGTGTCATTCATCATCTTCATCCAGTGTCCTTATCTTACAAGACTTATCTTGTCCCTAAATCTCCAATCCCCTTTAGAAACCCTAAAATTACATTATCATCCTACAGGCTGTATAGATTTCTATCTATATAAATCTGGTCTTTTTCCTATATCATTGCCTTTGTTTAGCTCCTTGCTAAGCCTCAAGCCCACATGCTTTTGCGATAATAAAGCTCCTTCTGCCTAAAGAAAAAGTCTGATTGAATTCTTTTCAAAATCTGAACCAGCTCTCCCAACTCTGACCACTGACAAGAGCATGCCAGACTAACCTCATTTCCTTTTTTGAGAATTACTAATCTAGCAGCTAGAAAAATACTTTAGATACAATTTCCCTATATTTTAGCAAAACTTTTAATAAAGTATGTCACACTACTCTTGTAATGAGGATAGAGAATTATAGATTAGACAACAATACAATTAGCCACATTCAGAACAGCCAAACTCGAAGTTCAATCTTAATGTGGCATGAGGTCTTCAGTCGAACCCCAGGGTTCTGCTCTTGGCCCTGTGTATTTAACTTTTTTGTCAATGACTTATGTAAGGGCACAGATGTATGCTCATCAAATTTGCAGATGACACAAAGCTGGAAGAGATAGCTAACAAACTGAATGCCAGAATCAGGATTCAAAAGGATCTTGATAGGCTATAGTAATGGGCTGAATAAAATAAGATAAAATTCAATAAAGTCTTAAGATCTGGTACCAAAGATCAATTTCATAAGTATAAAAATGAGAGAGGGATAATCAAAAATTGTTTTGAAAAGGGAGGAGGGTCACAAGAGATTTTAGTGGACTTTGAACAAGTTCTATATGAGTCAGCAATGTGCTGTGGCAGACAAAAAAAACTAATGCATGGGTGGCATTAGAAAGTCATGTTCAAGATACAGGGAACTGATGATCTTCATTAGACTTCATCTGGACTGTTATGTTCAGTTCTGGGCAGCACAGTTTAATTAATACATTGATAAATTTAAGAGTATACAAAAGAGGGGAACCAGGATATTAGGCATTATTAACTTGGAGAAGTGATGGCTCAGGGAGAATGTGATAGCTCTCCAAATATTAGACTCCAAGTGTTTAGCAGAACTCGTATAGAACCAAGAGCAATGGGAGGAAGCTTAGAAAGATGCCAGTTTAAGTTTGATGTAGGGGTTGGGGGATGTGGGGCAGGGGAAAGGGGTAAGAGGAATATGATAGAATCTGTCTATGAGTAGAAGGGCAGGTAGGTCATGGAGCAGATAGAGCCCCAAGTCTGGAATCAGGAAATCCTGAGTTCAAATCCTGCCTCAGACACTTATTAGCTGTGACCATGGGCAAGCTGTAACCCTGTTTTTCTCAGTTTCCTTATCTGTAAAATGAGTTGGAAAAGGAAATGGCAAACCACTCCAGCATCTATGTCAAGGAGACCCTAACTGAGGTCACAGAGTTAGGCACAACCAAAACAACTGAACAACAGAGTAGAAGGGGCAAAGAGGGTTTGCCTTCCCCTCCCTCAGGAGTTTAAGGAGGGGCATGGTCCTCTTCAAAAAGGAAGGATAAACACAACCTGTGAGTAGACCAAGCTACCTGAATGGGAACCCAGTTTATTGGGTAACTCAGCTCATCCTCTCCCTCTCCCTTCTCCTTTTCCTCTCCAAAGGAAGGTAAATTTTGATGGCCAGAAGCTACTCACTTAACTTGGAGTTTACTGGCTAGATTCCTTCCTCCTCACGTCCCTCCCTCTTTCCTTCCTTCCTTCTATTTCTTTCTTTCCAAACTCTTAAACACTGTTAGCTGAAGCTCATAGATTAGACCACAATAGGTCCCTGCCCAAGCTCCACTAAATGGCTGTATTTAGGGCTTAGAATGAATGTCCATAGTAGAAGAGCAAGCCTGAGGGTCTTCCTCCCCTCCAAGCTTGATTTTTTTTTTCCTTTTTCTAATTAAAGGGGCCATCCCTGGATTCATTTCTTAAAGAGGCCTATTCGCTGAATGGGAGCTACCTCACTCTGAGTACCTGAAAATGCCTAAGCCTAAAAGGGCCAGGGTCTCACATTGCACCCTGGGTTATCTCTAGTCATCCTGATGAATATCAGGTCACTGGATCCAAATGGTTCTGGAGGAGAAAGTGATGCTGGTGACCTTGCACAGCCCTCCCTCACTCAAATCAAAGTCAACTGCAAGTCATGTCATCATTTCCCTAATGTCATGGTCCTTTTTGAAATTGAAGGACAAACACAAAATCACTATTTGTTAGGTTCAATATAATGGAGATAATTCTTTTTATATATATGCTAGACTGATGGCTGTTAATGTCTCTCCCAATTCTTTTTTTTTTTTTTAAAGCAATTGGGGTTAAGTAACTTGCTCAAGGTTGCATGGCCAGTCATTATTTATGTGTGGGTGCTCATTTTCCAAGGCCGTATCCGATCCCGGGTCATCCCAACTCTGGGGCCAGTGCTGTTACTCACTGTGCCACCTAGCCGCCCCTTCTCCCAATTCTTAAATTCATGATTCTGTAATCTTACCTGATGTACCATCAAGAAAATTCAATCATTCCTTTACAATGTTTATGTCATCCTCAGAAATGCCTTTCCTCCTTTGCCTTCCCTCTCTGGACCTCCCAGAACCCATCCAGGTTGCCTGTCATGTCATTTGGCTTGGATAAAATGAAAGTCACCAACTCTATTCCTTCCAGTGTGATGAAGGTCATCTATCATCTGTCCTGTCATTGCCTCCTAAGTTCCTCCAGGCCTTATCATCTTCCCTGCCTCTACATAGAGCATATCAATGACACTGTCATCTGACCTACCAATATAACCATAGTGTTGGGGTGCTTGGGGTGTCTATGTTTGCAACATCAGTTTGTAAAACCAATTTGTAAAACCAGTTTGTAAAATCACATTCCTCCCCTACCCCTCCAGCCTCAGAGCATTAACTCTGCCCCTTCCCCCTGCCAACACTCTGCCTAACAACAATTCATGAACTGTTTATCTCTGCTTGGCACAATAATAAGCTACACCTATGAATCCTTCACTAAACCATCTATAAACTTTTTAGCTTAGGCAAATGTTATCTCCCCCTAGTATAATGGCCAGCTGCACCTATGAATCCTTCAATGCACTATCTGTAAGTTAACTCCTCAGCCAATTAGGCACATCCTGAATCCCTGTTAGCCTAGGTTCCCAACATCCATCTTGTCAAACATGACACTGATGGGTGGCAGACTAGGCACTTTTCAGTCAGCCCTGATTATAGCTGACTTAGTGACTTTAGTTTCAAGCCTAAAACAACACCTCCAGGTAGGCCTGCCTTGGGCTATATCCCAGTGAATTATGGGCAATACACCTGCACAGTAGATAATAAAAGTCCATGTTCCTTTAAGCACTGACCACTCCTTAACTCCTTCCTAATCCCACCCTTACTCACCCAGTTAGCATAATTGACATCTAATTTACTATTGTAACTCTTTATAAACTATAACTATGAATTCTTTAAGGTTACAGGTTCCCTAAGAACTCTTGCCTGCCATAAGGGGTAACAATAAACTTTTACGAACTTGATTCAGAATGCTTGCGCCTATGGATTCATTCCAGACTGTCCACTCAGGGACTCTAGTCATTGGAGCCCCTGTAACACCTATCACTCCCTCATCAATAGGATGCCTAGGACTTTCTATCTGACTTGTGGCTGAGCTTTTAAGGTTCTGCCATGCAACTAAACCATCTTTTATGTTTTGTTTCCCACAATTAAGAGTGTAAACTCCTTGACATCTTTTCTATTTGACAGGGCTTTATACATAGTAAGCATTTAATAAATGCTTTTTCATTTATTCATTCATTACATATATTTTCCAACTGTATACTAAAGTCCTCAGTGGCTCTGCTACTAACTACCTAGGGTAACTTCAGGAAAAACTATTCAACTCTGACCTGTTACCTAATCTGTACATGGAAGTAGCAGGATTAGAAGACCTTTAATAAGCAACTGTCCCTTAAAATCCTTGGAAAGCACCAAATAACTAGTCAATTAAACATAAAAGATGAGTCACAGGAGCCCTAAAGGTCCATAATGTGCCATTCTAAAAACAAAAACTACCAGATAAATATTTCAAAGGAAAGTGACCCAGATGGTCAGGGAAAATTAAAGAGAATCTCTGCTAAAATGTGCCTGACATGTAGTCACTCACATTCTTCTTGAAGATTTTGGAGGAAAACCCACTCAATCTCCAACTAGCTTTCATCCTTAGTAAGTTTCTCTTTACATGAAGCCCAAATCTGTCACTTTCTCCCTTCCAACCAAGGTCCCTAATTCAATCCCCTGGGCTCAAATAGAACAAGTTTAAGTCCTCTTCCACAAAACAATCCTTCACATACCTGAAGATATTATTCCTCCCTACAGTTTTCTTTTCATCAAGCAAAACATCTCCCCAATTCAAGCAAATCAGTCCTTCCAGTACACGAATTCAAGGCCCTCACAATCCTAGCTTCCTTTTCCCAAATAGCTCCTACCTTTATCAATGATATTCATAAAACATGGCACCCATAAATGAACATAAAATAATACTCTAGGTGTGGTCTGATCAAGGAAGAATAAAATGAATCTCCTTATTCCTAGAAGTTAATCATGCCTATCTTAATTGAGTCTAATATCATATTTTATGGCCCTAAATTAATTCCTTTAAAAATAAACCTATTGGGGGCGGCTAGGTGGCGCAGTGAGTAGAGCGTTGGCCCTGGAGTCAGAAGGACCTGAGTTCGGATCCGGCCTCAGACACTTAACGCACACACAAACAAAAACCTAGCCGTGTGACCTTGGGCAAGTTACTTAACCCCAATTGCCCTCCAAAAAAAAAAAAATCTTAAAAATAAACCTATTACTGAAATATTACATCTTCTCACTTCTAGAATATCAAAGAATAGAGATGAAAACAACTATTAAAAGAAACACTAATTTTTCAACCCAAACATACTCCAGAAGAGTATGAATAAACTCATTATAGAAAACATATGGTGGCAAATTAAGCCCTACTATAACCTATATAGCAGTGGTGTAAAATTCAAACAAATGCAAACCTGAGGGTTACATATTGACTTTAAAAACTACAAATTAACATTATCTATGTTGTATTACATGTTTACTTATTTTGTTAATTTCTCAAATACATTTAATCTGTTTCATAGACACTTATTTTAACATCTCTGATATACTAAATAATGCAGAACACTGCACTATGTCCACTAGTATTTTTTAAATAACAGAGGTATTGCTGTATCATGAAGGTCCTCCTACAATACAAATTCTAAATATTCTCTAGTTTAAGGCAAGATTGCGCTAATCATAAAACTTTCGAAAAGGTTTCTGGGGGAAACCTGAAAAGCTTAAAAACAAGAAAAAGTTGGTGAATACTACTGGTTCACTTTTGTGAGGCTGGTGGTGTTACACAGCCCTCCTTCACTTAGATGCAATTCACTTGCAAGTCATGACCCACCTTCCTGATGTTATGGTCCTCTTTGAGAATGGAGGACAAACAACAACAATATCAAGACTAAGAGAAGAAGCTAACATAACTCAAGGCTTCCAGAAGTTATTCATTCACAAGAAGCGGCATAAAAGACACCACCTAGGAAAAATCTGTGATCAAAAATGAAGCAGGCAGGACTTGTAACAAGAGATCACAGAGGAACACAAGTCCTGCAAGACCTACAAAAAACCCTAAGTACACTGAACAGATCCCTCATGGAGGTCTGTAGGATTGGGATAGGATTAAAGGAAATACATGCGGTCTGTAATATGGTAGGAAAGTACCCACATTGATGGATCCACTGAGGCACTGAACTGCAATTCATCTAAAACTTTTAGATAATATCAAGCTTGGCCACCATGGCCAAATCAAAGCACTCAAATGACACTTTACAAAAATACTGCATTCAGTCCTAATTCCCAAAAAAATCTAAATTTTCAGAACATCTGGTAATGAAAATTATGACCCTGTATCACTAAAAAGCCACTAAATTAAGTCTGATATACCCTTCATGGCAGCTAGGTGGTGCAGTGGAGAGAGTACCCGGCCTGAAGTCAAGAAGAATCACCTTCTTGAGTTCAAATCAAGCCTCCAACACTTGTTGGCTGTGTGACCCTGGGCACACTGTTCACATTAGGAAAAATTTTAACTGTATTTATAGGGGATAATAATAGTAACTGCCTCCCAGGGTTACTGTGACTGAGATAATAATTGTAAAGTGCTTCCCAAATACTATATAAATGTTAGTTATTATTACTAATGGTCTAGAATTGAACTTAATTCAACCCACAACACTCTTGAGTATACCCAAATCAGATTAAAATATAATCAGGAAATATTTTTAAAAATGAATAAAAATGCAATGCAACATTTCTTGTTCTTTTTCAGTCCTTTAATCATGTAGACTTTCCATGACACCATTTAGGGGGCTGGGGGTGGAAGGGGGAAGTTAGTCCTCCTCCAGTTCATTTTACAGGTGAGGAAACTGAGACAGGGTTAAGTGACAACTAGTAAGTGTCAAAGGCCAAATTTGAAGTCAGGAAGATAAGTCTTCCTGACTCCAAGTCCAGGTGCTTTATTCACAGCACCACCTTGAGGTCTATGCAACATAGACAATACAGCTCTGCCTTGCACAACAAGACTTTCCCCACTGTGGTTTTGATATATCATGGGTTGGCATGAAAAATTAAATGAGAATTTTGGGGAAATTTTGTGGAAGCCACAGACGACATGCAAAAGCCAACAGACAACACAGGAAAAGTTTAGATACTTAGAAGTCCATAAAAAGTATAATATCATACAATATCCACATATTTTATCTTTTAATACCACAATAATTCGGATTTCTTGACTGGTATGAAAGGAGGACCAAAAAAATTTTAAGGGTTTTTTGGGGGAGTCGGGGGGAGTCCACAGCCCTAACCCCTGCGATGTGGAGGGGATAACTGTATTAAATTACAGTTTCCTACATCAATATGCAGCCCGCAGGGATCCATTTCTATTTGAGTTTGATACTAATGGTCTAGAAGAACCATGGGCAAAACATAGCAAGATGAAATTTAACATGTATTAAGGTCAAAAAATCAATTTTAAAAGAGGACATAGTAGGGCAAAACTTAATCCAATAAACTGTCTGGAGCTTTCAGTGTACTTCAAAAATATATGTGAGACAACAGTATGACATGGCAAACAAAAAAGCTAATTTTAATCTTAGCACAGTCTCCAGGACATGGTAGGTGACTTTATTACTGTGCTCTATCCTGATCAGAAGACATATGGAGATATTTAGTTCTGTTTAGTTCTGGTTACCATATTTTAGGAAGAACACTGATAAACTGAAAAGCATCTCTGGGGGTGACTAGGGAAATAAATTGTACTGATACCACCTCATAGAAATTCACCAAAGATCATCTAATATTTAATAACAATCTGAGATTCTACAGGAGGCTCAACTGAAAGAACTAAGAAGGCTTAGCTTAAAGAAGACTTCTGAGAAGCCAGGATGGCTGTTTTAAGGGGCTATCATGATAAAAAAGGAATGAACTTCTGCTTAGCCTTGGGGGGGCGGTGTTGAGAGGGTGGAAGTTGAGCAGAGGACTGGGATAAAGGAGTGGAAACTACTAACAGACAACAATAACAATAATACTTTGCAAAGTGCTTTATATACATTAATCTCATTGAACAGCTTTATGAAATAGTTCAATCAATCAATAAACATTTATTAAACAGTGTGCTAAGTACAAGAGATACAAAAAATACTGGGGAGACAAAAGATAATCCCTTCCCCAAAGAAGTTTACAATCTGAAAGGAGTGACAATATGCAAAATACAGACAGTTCTCCCTTTAAAATTTGCATTAAGCAAATTCCACTTTACATAAAGAATTCTGAAAGAAATATTGAGTAACAAAAAAACAAATAAAAAACCTCTCCATGAACTTTATCATGCTCTATCTCCACTCCTGCTCTTCTGTTCCACACTCTCTTCAGCCTTCCAGCATTCGAACCAAAAAAAAATTTTAAAAGCCTGAAAAAAAAAATCCTCTAAGTAACAGCAGAAGAGCAAGAGATACTACCAGCAGCAGTTAGGTGACGGAGTGAATAAAGTACTGGCCCTGGAGTCAGGAGGACCTGAATTCAAATCAGACCTCAGATGCTTGACACTAGCTATGTGACCTGCCTTGCTTTCCCTGGGGAGAGAGAGAGAGAGAGAGAGAGAGAGAGAGAGAGAGAGAGAGAGAGATTGATTCTACCACCACTGCAGCCTGATGGGGGCTTGGCCTGAAGCCTCCAACTTGAGGAGAGATCTTTGCCTCACTCTGCCCAGCAGGTCAGCTCTGCATGTCTATTTTCCATCCATCCATCTGATCTTGGGTACTCAGTATCTATCCCCAGCTCTGCCACCTACCAATCAAACTAATACTACAGTGACCTTTCTTGTCTGCCCAGCCTCCACATGTCTGCCCCACTCCCTGTCCCCCATGTAGCTGGCCCTAGTTCCCATGTGTTCCTCCTATTCTAGCTTCTCTGCCTCAGGCTCCCATTGTTCCTCTTCCAGAACAAAGGACAAACAACACCAACAACAAGCCATGTGTCTGGAACCATGCTGCCCCCTCCCTCCACTGCACAAAGCCCTCTTCCTCTTTACCTCCTCCCAGGAGGGCAGTAATTTTGCAGGCAAATTTGCATTACTAAAAACACTGTTGTTATTTTGTTAGTTTTTTAGGGGTGATGTCTTGATTGTGTATGAAGCAGATTTCAGGGAGGCTGAGTTACACAAATTCAACAGCATCACTCTCTTCCAGAGTCATCAAAGTCCCGTGGCAAAACAAAAGTCGGGAGACCTGACAATGGCCCAGGATACAGTGGGTGACCTTGGCATCTTCCATGCCTGACCAAGCTTTAAGTGCTCCACAACACTTGCTTCAGCCTTCTTCATGACCACCGAAATAAACTGTTCTCATCCACTCATTCCAAAAGGGAAATCTTCACATGCTTGGGGTAGACATCTCCCTAACTCACTGAAGTTTGAGTTCTGCTGGTTACCTTCAACCTGATTTTAGCATGTCTGCTAAACAGACACGTGTGGCTGCTGTGCTTCTTGGAGCCACAGGGAAGAGTTTGGTGAAAGGTGAATACCAAAGGTATCCTTGAAAAGATCTCATCAAGCCCTCAGGCCAAAGAAGCTAGCCATCCCTGAACACATAGAGTTCTGCTGAATGGTCCACTTATATAAAGTGAGAACTGTCTGCATACACATACACAGAGATACACACACAGAGCAAGATATATATAGGATAAATAGAAAATAATCAACAAAGGGAAGGCATTAGAATTAAGAGGGATAGGAAAAGGCTTCTGGTAGAAGGTGCAATTTTAGTTGGGACTTAAAGGAAGCTAGAGAGTTCAACAATGGGAGCAGAAGATGAAGAGAATTCTAGGCACGGGTAACAGTCAGAGAGCATACCTATTGTCAAGAGATAAGAATGATTTGTGACAAGCAGACCCACTAGAAGGATACTGAAGTAGTTCAGGTGTGTGACATGATGAGGGCCTACACCAGAGTAGTGGCAGTGTCAGAGGACAGAAGGGGGCATATTTGAGAAATATTACAAAAGTGAAATCAATAGACCTTGGCAACAGACTAGATGTAGGTGAAAGATAATGACTCCTCAGTTTTGAGCCTAAGGGACTGGATGGTATTACCCTTTACAGTAACAGGAGAGGTTGGATAGGCATAGAGTTTAGGGAGAAAGAATGAGTTCTGTTTTAGACATGCTGACTTTAAAATATCTACTCAATATGCAATTCTAGATGTCTGAAAGGCAGTTGGAAATGCAAAATGAGAGGTCAACAGGAAGATTAGTGGATTGCAATTACAATAATATTTAAAATGCTTCAAATATTAATACCAACCTTAGATGGGGCAGAGGGGGGAAACTGAAGAGAGATAATGAGGAAACCAGGATGACTTTGAGGTTGAGAAACTAAGAGACTGGGAGGATAGTATTGCCCTCTACTGTAATAGGGAAGGTTCTGTTTTGGACATATTAATAGTTATATTGTTTCCATTTTAGAGATGAGGAAACTAAGGCTTAGAGAGGTTGTAAGTTGTCCACGTTCACAAAGACTACTACAGACATAGTCACATAGATACATAAATACACTAAAAGTCAGAAGTGGATTTGAACCCAGGTCTTCCTAACTCCAAAATTACCATGATGTGCTAATGCTGCTTCCACTCTACTTCCAAGTAACTAAAGATATCGCAAAGAGATGAACCAGGAGATAAGGTATTTAACCTCACTGGAGGTCTTCAAAGGCTGGATAACAATTTGTTGGGGATACCAAAGAAAATATTCTTGTCCACACAGAAGTTTGGATTTGATGTCATGTAAGGTCTCTTTCAGCTTTGAGAATCTATGAAGATGTATATTTAAAATAAGATATCATAACTGACATATGTGTGTATCCCTTTAATGTTTGCAAGACACTTTCCTCACAACAACCCAGTGAGATAGGCAGTACTAATATTATTAACTCCATTTTATAGATAAGGAAGCTAGGAGTGTGAGAAGTTAAGTGACTTGCCCAAAATCAAACAGCTAATAAATGTTTGGGCCAGAATTTGAATTCAGAGCTTCTGACTCAAAATTCAGCACTTTAAATACTATATTGTGGGGCCTCTTTTATTAACAATGACAAATTAGGTTTGAATATGGCATAAAAATTCAAGTATAACAGAATAAAAACTAGACTCATTCATTTAGGCTCTGCTGCATGTCTATACTATTTTTCTGCCAGCAAGATATACAACTACCTCCAGTTTCTTTTATTTCCTATAACCTACGGTTTAGCCATCCCCTAAGCCCCCAGTAATGTCAACCTCTCATTTAAAGACAATTTATTTTATGTACAATGGCAGATGCAGTACAGTAACAGATAGGAAAGTTAATTTCAAAGTTTAGACAAAGTTGTTACAGTTAATTCTAGTCCTGAAAACCAACTACAAGATATTTTACCTAATTTAGTTTCATAGTTTATAGTTTAAGAAGTTCTTTCTAGGATCAGTCAGTCAACATATATTTATTAAGTGCTTATCAAGGGCCAAGCCTGGTGTTAAGTATTGACGAAACATACAAAAGCAAAGATAGCACCTGCAATATGACTAGCTTATCTTCCCCTCCATTAATAAGTATCCTTGATGACCTATTTTACTAATATCTTTTGAGGTTCCTTGCTATATATTGCCTTCTGTTCATACATACCATAAATCTTTCATTTGATCCCTGTGTTAACTTTTTTGGGGATCCTTGGAGATGGTTGTGCTCTTTAAGATTTGTTGTGGTGACTTAACAAAGTTGAACTATTTACATTCCTACATGGAAAAATGATCATTGTAACTGATGAAACTTTTCTCAGTATGAAAATAGTTGAAAGAAAGGTATATGGGCATATGAATACATATGTGAATGTGTGTATTTGTGTTTACAGGTATACATAGATAGAGGGCAGAGGTCGAATTCAATAAGAAGGGATGAAATTAAAAAATATAAAAAAGGTGAAATTAAGAGGTGAGAAAGGAATATGACGAGAGGAGACGGGGAAAGACAGAATGGGGAAAACTATCTCATATAGAAGAGGCAAGGGAAAATGGTTACAAGGGAGGGGAAGAAGAGGAAGGCCAAAAGGCAAAACCTTATTCTCATTGAATTTGGATCAGGGAGAGAATGACATACATACTAAATAGGATATCTCACCCTATAGGAGAGTAGGGGGGAAGGGGATGAGAGGGTGGAT
Source organism: Gymnobelideus leadbeateri (assembly GCA_011680675.1). Lineage (NCBI taxonomy): Eukaryota > Metazoa > Chordata > Mammalia > Diprotodontia > Petauridae > Gymnobelideus > Gymnobelideus leadbeateri. The sequence continues at coordinate 243,415 of WOXC01000576.1, forward strand.
GATGGAAGGGAGGGCAGGCTTGGGGGGAGGGAAGTTGGAAACACCCACTTTTGAAAAGTGACAGTATCAAAGTAGAGAACAGAACAAGTGGGAAGTGGGATAGGAGGGAGGAAAATATAGTCAGTCTTTTACAATATATCTACTATGGTAATGTTTTGCATTAGCTACACATGTACAACATATACTGAATTGCTTATCTTTCCAGTAAGGGTGGGTGACAAGGAAGGAAGGAAATTTATCTGGAATTCGAAGTTTTAAAATCAAATGTTCAGGGGCGGCTAGGTGGCGCAGTGAGTAAGAGCGCCAGCCTCGGAGTTGGGATGACCCGAGATCAAATCCGGCCTCAGAAAATGAGCACCCACACATAAATAATGACTAGCCGTGTAACCTTGGGCAAGTTACTTAACCCCAATTGCTTTTTAAAAAAATCAAATGTTTAAAAATATATAAATACTATTATTAATGCTCTTTTACATATAATTGTGAAATAAGATATACAGGCATTGGGGCATAGAGATTCACCATGCCCTACTGGAAAAGTTGAAGGGCATATGGGAGAAGACATGGGAGAGAGTAGACTGGAGAAGGGGATATCCTGTGGGACCGCTATTTTGGGGTGGTGGGTAGGGAAAAAACGGGGAAAAATTGTAACTCAAAATCTGGTGGAAATGAATAATGTAAACCAAAAGTTAATAAAGCATTTGGAAAAAAAAATAAAAAGAAAGTGAATGTAATTCTAATTGCATATTTCTATATCCATTGAAACTGGATCAAAGATTAATATGGGCAAGATTTTCACTATAGAATTGTAAGTAAATGAACTGCACTCTGAAATAGTGCATTATGTCACTGCCACTGCCAAACCATAGATAGCTATTTCCTATTGGAACACATATTTGGAAAGCTTTAGAAGAATTATGGATTTTGTTTTCAAAGTTTTTAGAAAAAGTTACAATAGAAAATCCCATAAACTCATGTATTGTTTTGTAATCTAAATAAAGGTTATTTTTCCATTTTTAAATGATAAAAAATCTATTTTAGGGGTGGCTAGGTGGCGCAGTGAATAGAACACTGGCCTTGGAGTCAGGAGGACTTGAATTCAAATCCAGCCTCAGACACTTAACACTTACTAACCATGTGACCTTGATTAACCCTTTGTCTTGCCTTCCCCCTCCCAAAAAAAAAATTTTTTTTAAAGGAAAAAAAGAAATGACTTGGAGGCAGCTTGGTGGCACAATGGATAGAGCACTGGTCTGGAGTCAAGAGGACTCAAGTTCAAATACAGACTCAGACATTTACTAGCTATGTGACCCTTGGCAAGTCATTTAACCCCAACTGCCCAAAAAGAAAGGAAAGGAGAGGAAGGGGGTGGAGGAGGGGGAGGAGGAGAAGGAGGAGGAAGAGGAGGAGACTTGCCTAAGTCACACAGCTAGTGTCTAAGGCATGATTTGAACCTAGGTCTTTCTAAATCTAAATGTGGCAATCTTTGCACTATGGTCTATGATTTCATCGATAGGGATATTATGTTAAATCAACAGATCAAAAATAATTAAGTCACTTCTATATGATGTGCCAAGCATTGGGCTAGGTGCAAAACAGTCCATGACCTCAAGGAGATATCACTGTGAGTATATAGGTATATGCAGAGACAAAGTGAACACAAAGTACTTTGGGGTGGAAAAGTCTTAGCACCTGCAGTGACCAGGAAAGACTCCATGTATAAAGTGATGTTTGAGCTAAGTCTTGAAGGAACTAATTTGATTTCTTGAGCTGCTTCTACCAGATACAGTAGAATATACAATATGTTTCAGGTTTGGAGTACAGACAGTTCAAAGGCTCAGAGTTGAGAAATGTAACATCACTTATAAGGAAAAGCAAGAAAGCCAGTTCACCTAGACTGCAGAGTATATGAAGGAAAGAAATGTACAGTAAGCCCTGAAAAGTAATCTAGAGTTATTTTCAGAATGCCTTATAGAGCTAGAAAAAATGCATAGTTTATCCTATCGACAGCAGTGAGGCACTGGAGTTTATTAAGCAGAAGAGGGACTAGGCCAGAACTGTGTTTAAGGAAAATTATTTAATAAGTTGGGTGGGAGGTACACTGGAGTGAAGACAGACTTGAAGCAAGGAAACCAATTAGGAGACCACAGCAGTAGTCCAAGTGAGAGTCAATAAGAACTTGAAGTAACATTAGCTGTTGGAGTACTAAGAAGGGGATGTTAGGTGAGAGTATTTATGAAGGTAGAAATGAGAGGATTGGGAGCGGGTAGGTGGCACAGTGAGTAAGAATGCAGGCCTGGAGTTGGGATGACCTGGGATTGGATCCAGCCTCAGAAAATGACCACCCACACATAAATAATGACTGACCGTGTAACCTTGAGCAAGTTAACCCCAATTGCTTAAAAAAAAGAGAGAGGCTTTAGCAACTACTTTGATATGTAGTGACAGAGAGAGACACCAAGTATGCAAACCTGGAAGACTAAGAAGATGATGTTATGTTCAACAGAAATTATGAAGTTTAGAAAAGGGTTGAGTTCAGGAGAAAAGATTATTTCTGTTTTATGTGTACATATGAAGGTTGAAATGTTTAATAGGAAGTTAGGGATGCAAGACTGGAAATTAGGTAAGAAACTGAGGAGATCTGATACACATATAAACAGAAGTGAAAATGAAACCAATGGAAGCTGATGAGGTTTACCAAGTGAAACAATGCAGAAAGGGAAGAGAAAATGTCCCTGGACAGTGCCCTGAAATACTCTCACAATTAGGAAGGTATCACATGGATTATGGGCTAATAAAGGAGATTGAAAAGGAGCAGTTAAGGTAGGTCAGAGAACCAGGAGAGAAGAGAAAATTGAACATAAGAAGAGGATATTCAACATGGCAAATGATAAGAAAGGTCAAGAATGACAGAATTTGATAGCAAAAAAGTCATGATCATAACTGATCAAGAATATTCAATAATACCAGCAGTGATACTAGCAATCAGGTACATATATCCAAGATTTCATAATTTCCAGTTCTAAGCAAGCCATTTTCTCTTCAAATGAAGCATTAAAAGATTTCAGAAACAGAAAACCGAAGAAAGGACAGAAAGAATCACAGTCCTGCTGAAAAACTTTGAAAGATATATATTGAATAATTTGGACTAAGATCAAGTGCAATTTTTTAAAGCAAGCTATTCATGACTGAGATTTGTAGCTTTGGTTACAACCATTTTCTGCTTTATAAGCTTAGGGAAATGTTCATCTAATTTGGTATTTTTTAAGTTCAGAATAAAAATAAAATAAAATTCTAAAACTGAAAAAGAAAAAGTTCTGCTACAAATATTTTTGTTCACTCAAGTATTTTCCTCCCTTCTTTCTTTGATTTTTTTGGCTTTTATGTCCAGTATCACTGGGTCAAATATCAAGCAATGTTAAAGATATGTTGCATACTGGTTTCCAGAATAGTTAGACTAATTCACACCTCTAAAGACAATATGCCTGTACTTAAATTGTTGTCCTTCCAACAATTACCAGTTTCTTATCTGACGACCTTGTAAAATGTGAGTCAGAACTTCACAGTTGTTTCAACTTGCATTTCTTTTATATAACAAATCGCTTGGAAAATTATTTCATATGATTGTTGATAGTTCGCATTTCTTCATTTGAAAACTTTCTGTTCATGTTCACTGAACCCTATAAGTACTGGGAAATAGCTCTTATTCTTATATAACATCTATTCCTCAAATTGTATAGATAGCAAACCTTCTATGGACATCAAACATTTTCAGGAGGGAGGGGGAGGGAAGGCAATCAAGGTTAAGTAACTAACCCAGGGCCACAGAGCTAATAAATGTCAAATATTGGAGGCTGAATTTTAACTCAGATCTTCCAGATTCCAGAGCTAGGTGCTCTATTCTAATGTACCACCTAACTGCCCCCAATATCAAACATTCTTCTGATATCTGCTGTAAAGATTTTTTTTCCCAGTTAATTCTTTCATTTCTGACTTCATTGATTTTGCTTGTGTTTCACTGATCAACTATTCTATTTTTTAAGCAGTACCAAGTATGTTGATGATACTTGATCTAGTAACAAATATTTTGATGATTATTGCTTTACAGGAAAGTATGGCATATGGTAATACAATGATTCCCTTTGTTGCTAGTTTTCTTTTTAATTATTTCCTTAAGATTCTTGATCTTTTGTTACTTCTAATGATTTAATTATTTTGTTTAGGTCTATAAAATAAACTCTTCGTAGTTTCATTGGTATGGCACTAAATCTTCAAAACAATGTGAAGTATTTTCATATGAATTATATTAGGATAGTCTACCATGAATAAGTATTATGTTTCTAATTAAGTATATCTATTTCTATAAAGAGTATTTTGTAATCATATAAGTCCTAAGTATATCTTGATTGGATATTTTCCAAACATTTATAGGTTTTGCAGTGATTTTAGTAGATTTTTAAATATTTCATTATGGTCAATTTTCTTAGTAATATATAAGAATACTGATTATTTGGATAGTTTATTGTGTTACATGCTCATTAATTGAAAAAACTGTTTCATTTAACTTTTTGTTGAATCTCTAAGGTGCCCTGTCATATCATATGTAAATGCATATTTTTTTTATTTCCTCTTAACCTATGTTTATTCCCTCAACTGCTTTTTCTCCTTATATTGTTATAACTATAACTTTTAGAATGCTATCAAATTATTACACTGACAATGAATATCCTTGCTTTACATCTGATTTTACTGGAAGTTTCTTTAATCTTTCTTTCTCCATTATGGATAAAGTTAGATCTTGGTTTTAGACACAAACTACCATATTAAGGAAAGGTACATTTATTTCTGTGCTTTTTAGTATTTCTAACACAAATGCATTATAAGTTTTGTAAAAATATCTAACAGCATTTATATACTAAATTACCACCTGACCTAATCAAAATGACTTTCCAACTACCTTTCGTGTAATGTCTTTCCATTCTAGTGTAAGCTCTTTGAGAGTAAGGATTGGCTTTGCTTACTTGTATTTATATCCTCAACTCTCAGCAAAGTGCCGGGCACATAGAAATACTTAATAAATGTTCTCTCATTCTGACTGAATAGTAGCAAAATTTCTCATGATGAGCTTATCCATACTAAGTTAGCCATCTGCTACAGTCTATCATCATATCCATACTTGAAACTTTTTTCACTTATTAGAACATACTAAAATGTATAGTCTGCTAAAACAAATCGGGAGAAGCATGACTTACCTCCATACCACAATGAAGCACTAGACTAGAAATATAGAGATACAAGTGAAATGAAGAAGAGTAGCACCAAAAAGCAAGTAACTAAAGATAGTCTGTAGAGTTTTAAGAAAGTCCCTGGGTTTTTCACAATTAAAAAATGATAATAAATAGCACACGTACTTAAGTTTGGCTAAGAGGTAAACTGCAAAATATCAAATGACAGAGTAATTTAGGGAAAATAGCCCAAAAATATAATAACAAAGAATGAAACTGAAGTACCATTTTGGTGGTATAAAATACTATAAACAGAGGTACCTATGGGTTGATATAACTAGTCTGAATAGTTGTTCATTCCTAGAAATTCATCTTTAATTCTACTCTTTCACAGCCTTTGGTAGATTTTCTAGCAACATGGAAAGGGGAGCACTTAAGACTATGTTCTAGACAAAGGCTGTTTCTAAAGGTTCAATTCCAAGTCTACATATTTTTGATACCCCAGGAACCACATTAATGACCAAGATTAGACTAGGAGTTTAATTCAGCATTCTAGAAGAAGCTTTAAATCCAAGTTCATATCAGAACTAGATCTTGAAAGCCCCATAGACAACTAGAATCAATGTCACAAAATCAGAACTCAATTTTGAGATGTAAACTTGAACAATTTGACTATAAAAGATATGGTCATATATTCAGTTTCAAACAATTCAATTCAAAAACTTTTGTCAAACTCCTACTATGTACAAAGGCACTATGCCAGGTATCCAAAATATAAAGACAAAATGAAAACTGCCCCTGGCTGCAAGGAACTTACACTCTATTTATTCATTTAGTGCAATTATGGTTTATTCTTCTGGCTATTAATATAAATCATTCTTATTAATTAATATCTGACTAAGCTTTAAAATTAAGCTGAAGGAAATAATTAGGTATTTATAAAGTACTTTAAATCCAGTCCAAAACCTGGTTGGTAATATCTTTTAAAACGTATCTTAATAACCACTGTATTAAAATAGAACCTTTAAAATGTAATTAATATAGGCTACTCTAAAAATAAAACATAAAAACCTATAAGGAATTTTATAGTAGCTCCTACTGATAGTAGATTATGATTTCCCATATTTTCTTTGCAAGGTTACCCCCAAGAAATACCAGCACTATAGTATGCTGCTAGTTGCTAGAAAGAATAAAGCAGCATTAACAGGAAGGAAACAAAGTAGTTGCTCAAAACACAGCCATCTTTGGTCAATTCAATTAATACATCTTCTATGGATTTACAAGACATAAAAAAGGTTGGTCAAAAAACTTAGTCAAGCACTGTCAAGGAGTTGATGATGATCAATGACTGAGACAAACTCCTGTTTAGCTAATTAGAATCACTGATGTGCAATAATGATGTGAGCTAAGAATATGTGCAGACTTCTTTAGGATGAAAAATGGAGTAAAAAGAGGCTGTCAATTTGTACAAGTTTTAAACTCCAATCAATTTTCCCAAGAGTGTTACTCATTTCAAACATTGAGAACTACTCTTCTTAGCCACAGGGATTTCCATACTGAGTTTCTACCACCTTCCAAGAGCCAAAAATCTGAAAAATTATTCTAAATCACTAACAAATTTTTATTGTTTTGTGGAACATGCTATATATTATACAACATGACAGGATCATATTTTCTGGGTTTGGGCCCATTTTTAATGAGTTGTCAAAATGAAATATTAGAGACTAAAATGAAACATTTAACTATGAATAAGGGGTTGATATTAAGCCTACATTAGAACAGAAACACTAATTTTAAAAAAGCCAAGTTCAACAAATTTGACATTTTAATCAGAGAAAATAAGGAAAATAAATAACTAGTAGAACTATTTTGTATTACATTAATATCTGATCTGAAATAAGTAAAGAAACTACCCTGAAAGGTTTATTTAAAATGTATATTTTATACTAACTTCAATTATTGGCTTTCAACTTTAACAGATCTCCAATTTCTAGTAAATGTAGAAATTCTAAAACAAACTTAGCAAAATGGAAGAGGAGATGAGTTATTGTTATATTACCTATCCTGTTCACTACTATATATTTTTTAAATCTTTTGCTACTTAGAGCATGCATATAATAAACAACTGGGAAAGAATGGTTTCCAGGAATAATTCAGTAATATAGTAATACACATTCCACCCTGTGAAAAAAATAATCATAACAAACCTCTCTTTTCCAAAATGCAAGTAATTCAATGAGTTTGAATACAAATTGCTTACTTTATGCATAAAATGTTTTAATATTCATATATATAGTGTATATATATATACATATATTTTCTCATTAAGCAACTCAGCATAAAACATTTACTCTTCTAGAATTCTGAACTATTACAAATATATTTTGACTTATAAAATATTTTAAAATTATCACTGAAAATGCACATCTATAAAGAAAAGATATTTACACCTTAAAATGACAAAACTGATGTGTAATTCAATAATTTAGGTCTAGTAGACAGCTCCAGACTAAGATAAAAAGTATGCTCAGCTCTATCATATATAAATATGAAACTAATTTCATATCATTGAAACCCTAAACAAAAAGAAAAAAATAAAAATTGTATAATAGTACATTTTTCCAATTCTGTGAGTAATCAAATAATTTACTTTTAATCTGAATGTTAATCATAAAATATTTTTAGAAACATGAAGTTGAAAATAAAGGAAAAAGTAATTATTTTTTCTATTGTTAGATGTTTATTGACTTTAGTCAACTATTGATTTTTCTATTATATTTTGTCTATATGCCAAGAGATTTCTGTACAAGCTATACTCATATAATATATGAATATACAAATATATAAATGACCAACAAAATCTCTGAAAAAGGATGTCATATTTCACATTTAATCATTTTGCAAATATTCTTCACCAAGAACACACAAGTATTTTACACAGTGTTCAAAAATATCATCACTTCAGAACAGACTGTTTTAACATCTGCACATCACCAGGGTTGCCCCCAAGGATTTTTAAATGATGCCTGCCTGTGCTGAATAAAGTGCTAACTTGCACCTTGCATTTCAAACTGTGTCCTGAGCAGCCATCCAGTTGGTACAACACCAGCTGAATTCCCACAGGCCACTGTTCACTCAGGCTTGACTGCAATTATCATGTCAATATTTTGTGCTCCGATATGCAGATATGCACACATGTAAGCTGCATAATACTTTCTTCTCTGTGGAATGTTGACTTATGTTCAATGTTCTGGGAATTTTTAATGAAACCAGATATTAAACTTTCATTAACTGAAGACAATCACAATTATTTGACCTTAAATACAAAAGTTAATCATTTCCTGTGTTTTTAGATATTTGGCCTAGTCCTATTTATAAAGGCTAATTTTAAAACATAGTTATTTAATTCAATATTATAAACCAGTAATAAAGTCTGCATAAAAATTTAAAGTTAGTTTCTGCATTCAATATTTAACATTTATAAAGTAACTATTATGTGTAATACATCTTAGCATAATTCATGTTATCAACACTTAAGTACTAACTCCATTATTGCTTCATACTTACTCTCACCTTGTCTTGTAGGAGGCTGCAAAACTAAACATCCTTCTGGATGCAGAGTGGAAATGGAATATTATTTTGCCTTACCTCCTACTTTCCTCGGTTCTAGTCTCACCTTCATCCACTTCTCTGCCCAGGTTTACATAACCGCTGCAACAGGGGAGAAGCTCAACATAAGTGAGCTTACGCCTTGAGTTAAACTGCCTAGCAGCACTGTTACCAGATGGTAAAGTTCTGGCAGCTGCCCTTCTGGGGTCTCCCATCTCCTATGCCCCCACCATAGCCCAAGATACATTTCAGGTGGTGCTGGCCAAATACAAGTGGGGCAACCTAGGACCACACAGCAGCTGTGCTCCCTGTGTGATTGGGGGAGGAAGATGCTTTTCCTATTTTAAGTTTATATGATGTATCCTTATAATAGCCTGCTCGTTAAGCACCCATATTCTGTTGAACAATGCATACAATTTAGATAACTTCTGCCATCTATGAATACAAATCTTTAGATACAATTCAAACACACATTTTACAAAAAGAATACAGACCGGCAGGATTATGGAATTAATTTTTTTCTTGCTTTTCCATTTTCTACTTATTCCATTTTCATATTCTATTTATTTAATTTTCATTTTTCAATTCCAATCACCACCTGCTAATATGCTCTCTTTTAGTTTACCTTCTATCTACTCTGTATACATCGTGTATGTACCCAGATATTTAAAGCAGCTGTCACTTACTTTAGAACACAAACTCCTTATGAGCAAGGACTGGAGGAGGGGTGATGTTTGTGTTTTTAATTTTCTTTTCTTTGTATCTCCACTTAACACTTAATACTTAATACATTTCCTGGTACATAATAAGTACTTTAATAAATTCTTGCTGACTGACTGACCACCCTCTTTAGTGAAAATTGGCACTACACTTCAATGGCTTTAAAGAAATTCATAAATCTAATACCAGAGGAAAAACCACAACAGGGAAAACATACTCCCCTGTCTAGGGCAAAGAATTATACTGCCATCCTACTTTACATGACTTATAAATCCACATGAATTTTGAATCCTTAAGCTACTGGACACATTACTACTTTTTCCATGCTCCTTACCCTAACTCAATTTTAAATGAGAGGTAAAAACAATTTGTTTTAAAGTTTAATAGATCCTAAGACCTTCTTTGTGTTCAATAATATATAATATGCCAGCTCCTTTTGGTTGTTACCTCCTATTCTCTCCTCTACCCATCACACCACACAACTTTAGTGTATATTATTAAAACCTACTTCTCAGGAATGATGATCAAATGAAAGATAAAGTACAGGAAACACTTTACAAACCTTAAAGCACCATACCGATGTTAGTTTTTATCATCAAGTGGGCAAAATGAAAACAAAAAAATAAAACAATTGTCATCAGTCTATTCTATTTTGTTCCACAAGGGGAGGGCCAATGTATATGTTTGAGACTCAGTAAATAGATCCTAGAGAACTGGAATAGTTCTAAAAGCCATAGCAAACTGCTAATGTGCAGATAACTACAATACTTTGGAAGATAATAGATTTCACAGAATCATAGGACTTTTGGAAAAAAGAGAATGAAAGATTAACAAATCTAATCCCTTTATGTCATGTCTGAAGACTTCTCAAATTTAGCCAGTTAAACCACAGAACTTCTTAGTCACTCAAGATCATACATCATTACAGATTTAGAGCTGAACAAGAACTCAAATGTCAAGTCCAACCCCTTGATTTTACAGATAAGGAAACTGAAGCCTAGTGATATAAAGTGGCTTTCTTTCAGGGTCAAATAGCTAGGAAACAAATGACTGAGATATGATTCAAATCCAGGTCTTTCTAGTTCCAAGTTCAGCATTCTATCCAAAATGCCACATTGCCTCCAAGCTCATAATTTCAAAACTGTTTTTAACTACATCCTTATCCCACCTATGCAATAAGTTGTCAAAATCTGATAAGTCAGTCACTCTAACATCACACAAAGAATTAATATGACAATAAACGGCAGCAAAAATATTAGTGAATAAGTACTTTATTTAGATTCAGAGACCTGGATTTGAATGTAGAATCTGATACTTTGTTACTTGGAGCTATTATTCAAACTTTCTGATGAATCATAGCTTCATCAATAATTCAATACAATTCAACTCAAAATATACTTATTAAGCACCTACGATATACAGGGCACTATCCTAGGCACTAGGGATACAAAGACAAAACCAAAACATTCCTAGCACTCAGAGAAGCTTAGTTTTGACTATATGTAACCTCATGAGTCTAGAATTAGACTAGACTAGTGGCTATGAATGGATTCCTATAGCATCTGGGATAAAATCTAAGTTCCTACTTGGCTATTAAAGCCCTCCAAATACTGCTCCAACCTATTTTACAACCTCATTGGACTTGCTCCACCTCCCACATTCTGTAATTCAGTCCACTTGGTCTTCTTTCAGCTCCTTATACACCCCCCAGACAGCTCCTATCCCCATGTCTTTGAAATGGCTATCCCACATATGTGAAATGCACTTCCTCCATCCTTCTGCCTTAGAATTGCTTTCTTTCTTTAATGTGCAGTTCATGGACCATATTCTGCATGAAGCCTTTCCTAATCTCCTCAACTTTTGGTACCCTCTCTCCCAACTACCTTTTATTTAAATATTTTGCATTTCTTTATTATGTATTCACCATATGTTTATGTTGTTGTATATACTTTTATATTACTTGTTGATTAAAATGCAAGCTCCTTACAAGTAGAGATTTTTTATTCTTTGTATTTATATCTAAAATCTAGCACTGGGTCGATACCAGCTAGGGGTAACAGGATAAAAGGTGAATCTTGAAGAAAGAGAGGAAAAACTGGAATGAGGGATGAGGCAGGGAGACCACCAAAAATGTGAAGAAATATGCCAGGTATGAGGTGATGGGGGCCTGCACCAGGGTAGTGGGAGTATTGAAAGAGATATGGGTAAACATACAAGACATGTTACAAAGGCAGAAACAATAGGACTTTGCCACCAACTGAAACTGGGGCAGTAGAGGGTGAAAGTAAGTATAGTATGACTTCTAGATTGAGAGGTTGGTTGTCTGGAAGGATAGTCAACAGTAATTCCCAAGTATGAAAAATGGAAGGTTTCGGGGGGAAAAGAAAATTAAATCAATTTTAAGCATAATAAGTTTAATAAGTCAGTAAGACATCCAATTCAAGGTATCTAATAGGCAGAGATGTAAAACTAGAGGTCAGGGGAGAAGTCAGAGCTGTATAAATAGACTTGAGAATTATCAGCATGAAGATGAAAATTGAATTCATGGGAGATAACAAAATCACAAAACAAAAAAGTTTAAAGAGAGACGAGAGGGCCAAGTGCAAAGCGCTGAACCTACACCTAACAGGCATGACCTCAATATCTTGCAAAGGAGACTGAGAAGGAATAGTCAGGTAGGTAAGAGAAACAAGAGAGAACAGTGTCATAAAAACATAACTATAGCAATATACATTAATTAAGGAATGGTTAAGTAAGTTGTGGTATATAAATGTGAAAGAGCACTACCATGGTATAAAAAAATGAGAAAATAAACTATTTCAAAAAGGCATGGAAAGACTTATAAGAATTGATGCAAAAAAAAAAAAACGTAAACAGAACCAGAACAATTCATACTGTAACATAAATATTTTTAAATAAAAAGTTTTGAAACCTTTTACAAACTGAAAATTAAATGAACAGAACTAGGAGAACAATACACCATAAAAACAACTTTGAAAGAAGTAATATTTATTTATTGATTTTGCTTTTTGGAGGGTGGAAGGTAGGGCAATTGGTGCCAAGTGATTTGCCCAAGGTCAAACAGATAGATTGTGTGTGTGTGTGTGTGTGTGTGTGTGTGTGTGTTAAGTCTCTGAGGCAGGATTTGAACTCAGGTCCTCCTGACTCCAGGGCCAGTGCTGGTGCTCTATTCACTGCACCATCTAGCCACCCCTGAAAGCAGTAATATTTATAATCAATACAATGACCGTTCATGATTGCTGAGTACTGAGGATGAAACATACTACCTATTGCAGAGAGATGATGGATTTAGGTTACAGAATGAGATATATTTTCACATTTAATGATCAAAAATATGTCTTCAGTTTACCCAAAATATATCTTATAAAAATTCCTTTCATTTTTTAAAATTCTGAGTTTCAAATTCTCTCCTTCCCTACCCCTGCCCCCACTTTCTCATTACTGGACAGTAAGCAGTTTAATATCGGTTATACATGTGTAATCATGTAAAATGTATTTCCATAATAGTGATAATGTGAAAGAAGATACAGAACCCTCCTCCAAAAAAGAAACCACAAAAAAATATTAAGAGAAAAATAGTAGGCTTCAATCTGCAATCAAATGCCATCAGTTCTTTCTAGGGATATGGATAAAATTTTCATCATGAGTCTTTGAAATTGCCCTCAATCATTACATTGTATGTCTTTGGGATACAGACCTAGTAGTGATATTGCTGAGTCTTAAGCAGACAGAAAGAAAAAAATAGTTAATGAAGAAAGCGAAATAAACCTTCTCTGAAAAAAAAAGTACAAAAATGAAATTTTAAAAATTAATGAAAAGGAAGGATAGTTAAAAACTAAGAAAGGAAGTGAGCATCTACTTAACAAATGGATAGGACAAAAAAGGAAGAAAGAAGTAAATAAACAGATAAAAACAGGAAAGAAAAAGAAGTCAATAAGCAAAAGCCCAAAGGTAAAGAAGTAATAAAAGGGAAGTGGGGGGGGGGGGGAGCAGCTAGATGGCACAGTGAATAGAGGACTGGCCCTGAAGTTAGAAGGACCTGAGTTCAAATCTGGCCTCAGAAACTTCACACACACACACACACACACACACACACACACACACACACACACACACACACACACCTAGCCATGTAACCTTGGGCAAGTCATTTAACCCCAACTGCCCCTCCAAAAAGCAAAGAAAAAAAAAGATGGAAGGAAGGGGGTCTGAAGGAAGGTAGAAGAGAATCAATGGGAAAAGAGCTACTTTAAAAGTAATAAGAAATAATTTCTCATTAAAATTCCTTACCAATGATTCATTAACAAAAATAAGAAACATAGAACAGTGTTTACAAAAGGAGAGGGAAAAATCATAACTTATATTACATAAAACTAGAGGGGAATATAAGCATAAATCTCATCACTTTATTTCTGAATGGATTAAACAATCCAATAAAATGAAAAAGAATAACTGATTGGTTACAAAAACAAACCCTATACTGTTTCAAAGTTCAAAAACAAAGGCATAGAAAAAAAACCTGAGAAAATAGAGAAAAAAATTTACTGTGCATCAAGTGAATTCAAATGCAAGAACCACAATCATTTTATCAAAAAAAAAAACAAAAACACACCCAGAAAATAAAAATTAATGAATGAGAAAAGTATTTTATCATGAAAGGAACAACAGGGTAATAAGTGCATAAATTTCAAATAGAGTACCTGCCCTGGAGTCAGGGGAACCTGAGTTCAAATCCAGTCTCCAACACTTAACCCTTACTCGCCGTATGACCTTGGGCAAGTCACTTAACCCCAACTGTCCCTCCAAACAGAAAAAAAAAAGCAAGAAAATATAAACAGTAATCAAATAGCGACAACAACTTCATTATCTTACTCTCAGTTTTAAATAACAGAAAGGTAAACAATGGAAAAAAGTATACATGAACAAAAACAAGAATTAAAAGACTCATGGAAGCTGGGACTTCAAAGTATATTCATTATTTCTTGGCACTACATGGAACTTTTACAAAAACTGACCATTTATTAATTAGGGCAAATGGATATTGCAAATAAATATAAAAAGGCAGAAATAGTTAATATAGCCTTTCTAGACCATAACACAATTAAAACTAATCATTTACTCAGAGACCAAAAACAAAAAAACACAGACCCAATGGAGACTTAGCCATACAATCCTAAATAATGAAGGGATCAAAGAACAAATCATAGAAATAGTAATTGATATTGTGAAAGAAAGTTTTTTTTCTTTTTTTGGAGGGAGGAAAGCAAGGCAATTGAGGTTAAGTGACTTGCCCAAGGTCACAGGTCACAGGGCTAGTAAATGTTAAGTGTCAGGCCTGGTCCTTCACGAAAAGCAAGAACTTCCCTGTGGCTTTGGAGTTTCAGGCACCGCGCAGGGTATTGTTGGGGTGAAGGGGGCGGGGCAGGAGGGGAAGCTGGGGTCCTCGACCCGGCTCGCGCCTGCTCCCAGCTCACACGTGCGTAGTTCACTCTTGCCGACTTCAGGGCCGAAGCGGGTAGGGACAAGATGGGCAAGTGCCACGGGCTCCGCACGGTCCGGAAGCTGCGCAGCCACCGGCGGGACCAGAAGTGGCACGACAAGCAGTACAAGAAGGCCCACCTGGGCACGGCACTCAAGGCCAACCCCTTCGGGGGCGCCTTGCACGCCAAGGGCATCGTCCTGGAGAAAGTGGGTGTAGAGGATAAGCAGCCCAATTCTGCCATCAGGAAGTGTGTGAGGGTCCAGCTGATCAAGAATAGAAAGAAAATCAAGGCCTTTGTTCCAAATGATGGCTGCTTAAACTTTATTGAGGAAAATGATGAAGTGTTAGTGGCTGGCTTTGGCCGAAAGGGCCATGCTGTCGGTGATATTCCTGGAGTCCGCTTCAAAGTTGTAAAAGTAGCCAATGTTTCTCTTCTGGCTTTGTACAAAGGCAAGAAGGAAAGACCAAGATCATAAAGCGATTCTTACAATAAATCTTTTCATTAAAAAAAAAAATGTTAAGTGTCAGAGGCTGGATTTGAATTCAGGTCCTCCTGATTCAAGGGCCGGTGATCTATTCACTGCGCCACCTAGCTGCTCTGTGAAAAGAAAATCATAATGATAAAAAACAGACCAATATTTCAGAAACACAGATAATGTAATCTTCAAGGGAAAAATAATCTCTACAAACATACATTAACAAAACAGACAAACAGAAGATTATTTAACTATATGTGATTTTTTAAAAAATCAGAAAGCTATTATAGAAACAAAATCAGCACAAAAGAGAGGAGAAAGATAATTGGAAACAGGAAAACAGAAACAATAAATAAAACTAAGGGCTGGTTCTTTGAAAAAAAATTAACGAAGTTGATAAGCCATTAGCTAATATGATTAAAATGACAGCAGAAAATAAAATCAATAAAACAGCAAATGAACAAGGTGAAATCATAACAAAAGCCAGAAGGAAAAAAAAAGAATCAGAACATATCATAGTTATATTTCAACAAATCTGTGACCACAACACAGAGAAATACGTTCAAACATATAAAATACCCCGACTATTAAAAGGCCATAGGGAGATATTAACTCAATTTCAGAAAAAGAAATAGATCTAGCTGTATAGGAGCTACCAAGGAAAAATCTCAAGATTCTGATGTATTCGCAAGAGAGTTCAAACAAACTTTTAAAGGACAAGTAGTATCAATACTTCACAAATTATTCTCAAAACTGAGAAAGAATCCTACACCAGAATCCTTTTGAGAAAAATATAGTCCTAAAACCCAAATAAGAAAAAGATAATGCAAAGAAGGAAAACTATAGGCCAATATCATCAATGAATATTAACTCAAAAAATTTAAACAAAATCCTGTCAAAACAAACATAGAAATTTATCCATTTATATTTAGTCCTTACTATGACCAGACTGGTTTTATACCAAGGATGCAAGGATGTTTCAACATTAGGAAAACAATCACTGTAATTAATCATATTAAAAATCAAAACCACCAAAACTACATGATCATTTATAGATGAAGAATAAACCTCTGACAAAATGTAATACTCTTTTATGCTTTAAAAATAAGCTATAAAGTATAGAGAAAGAAAACATTTTAATATAATAAAAAGTTATCATATTCAAAAATTCATTTTTCAGTAATCATTTATTAAGAGCCTTCTATGTGCCAGCCACACTTCTAAGGACTGGGGATAAGCCTCATCAAGGGCTTAAAATTTAACAACCTAA
The DNA here is from genome assembly GCA_011680675.1 of Gymnobelideus leadbeateri. Taxonomy (NCBI): domain Eukaryota; kingdom Metazoa; phylum Chordata; class Mammalia; order Diprotodontia; family Petauridae; genus Gymnobelideus; species Gymnobelideus leadbeateri. Next base: position 260,218 of record WOXC01000576.1, read on the forward strand.
TTAATTATCGCATCATATACAATGCAATTGTATATGTAATTACTGTATCACATACAATGTGCATACACTAGAACCTTTCCCCAAAAATACAAGAGTAAAGCAAGGATGTCCACTCTCCCCTGTATTGTGTGATACAGCTCTTTAATTATTACCAACAGCAGCAAAAGAAAAGAAATATATAAATTAGGTAAAGAGAAATTAAACTATCAATATTTCCAGGTGATATAATGATATACTTGGAATAATTTAGATAATCAGTAAAGATAAGAATTAAGACAGCTATTGGCTTTATCAAATAATATCAAATAATAAAACCTCAAAAATCAGTAACATTCATATACATAACAAAAGAAGTAATAATAGAAAAGGAATTCAAAATACATAAAAAAATCAGGGGATTAACCTACCAAAGCAAATAACATATTTATTTATTTATTCATTCATTCATTCACTTCAAAGTGCTTTGTTGAAAAATAAAGAACAGGGGTGGCTAGGTGGCGCACAGTGAGTAAGAGCACCGGCCTCGGAGTTGGGATGACCCGAGATCGAAACCAGCCTCAGAAAATGAGCACCCACACATAAAATAATGACTAGCTGTGTAACCTTGAGCAAGTTACTTAACCCCAATTGCTTTTAAAAAAAAAAAAAGAAAGAAAGAAAAATAAAGAACAGCTTACATAGTTGGAGGGAGTATTCAGTGTTTATGGCAAGCGCAAGTTAATACAAAAAAGAATAACAATACTTCCAATGTTAATCTATACTTTTAATACCAAAAATCAAATAACATATACAGATTTATATATACATACTCATACATATATATATACATACACACATACATATATATATATATATATATATATATATATATATATATATGGGGAGAAAGGAAGAGGAGGAGGAGGATACTTTATGGACTTACTAAATGTATTAGGAAAAAACAAACATCTAAAATATCAAAGTAAACACTGAATAGTTGTTGAATAAAGAGAAAATAGCATTTCCAGAGGTAACACTATATTCTAAAGCAGCAGTTATAGAAACCACCTGGTATTGGTTAAAGAATAAGACTCAATAACCCAGTGTTTGATAATGTAGAAAACATAAATTATCTAGGAAAAAATTCCTTATCTGATAAAAACTGCTAGGAAAAGTATAAAGCAATCTGGCATAAATTAAGCTTAGACAAACACTATATCACATTCCTCAAAACATTCTGAATGGACATGGAACCCTAACATTAATGATGACACTACAAAAATAAAAATTAGAGGAAAAACAGATTATATATACCTCTCATAGCTATGGGTAGGAGGTATACTCTTAACCAAATAAGAGATATGGGCAATTTAAAAATAGGGAATAAGTAACTTTGACTTTGTGAAATTGAAATACTTCTGCATAGACAAAATTAATATACCTGGGATAAAAATGTAATTGGTTAAATGAAGAGAGTGGGAAAATCTCTATGAAATTACTCTGAGAAGGGTTTAGTAATATATACATATATATGTGTATATATATCTGTATATATGTGTATATATATGTATATACATATATGTATATACATATATATAAAGGATCCATATCCCTATAGATATATCTAAACATATACATATATATGTGTGTGTGCATAAATATATACACATGAGTACAAATATATACATAGTATAAATATATACATGTTATATATGTGTGTGCATATAAATATACACATACACACTAATATCCATTTCCCAATAGGTAAGTGGTCAAAGTATATCAACAGTTCTCAAAAGAAGAATTGCAAAGTATTCATAAACACATGACAATGTTCTAAATCACTTATAATAAGAGAAATAGAAATCAAAACAACCCTGGGGTTTCATCTCACATGCTGAGTATTGACAAAGATGATGAAAATATGGTAATTCTCAATGTTCAAAGGGTTGTAGAATGATAGGGACACTAATACATTGTTGGTAAAGCTGTGAGTTTGTACAACCACGTTGAAAACTAATCTGGAATGCTAAAAATAAAGTAATAAATAATTCCTCATTTGCATCAAAATATTTATAACAGCATTTTTTGCAACGGCAAGGAATTAGAAACAAAGCAGATGCCCAACATCTGGTAAATAGATAAACAAACTGTGGTACATGAATGTAATGGGACATTACAATGGTGTAAAAAATTACATATATCCTTTGACCCAGAAATGCCACTGCTAGATCTGTATCCTAAAAAGATTATTAAAATGGGAAAAAATATTTATAGCAGCTCTTTTTGTGGTGGGAAGGAACTGGAAATAGAGGGATGCCCATCAATTTGGGAATGGCTGAACAAGTTGTGGTATAAGACTGTGATGGAATATGATTGTGCTATAAGAAATGATGAGCAGTATAGTTTCAGAAAAACCTGAGAAGACATATGAGCTGATGCAAAGTGAAAAGAACAGAATCAGGAGAACACTGTGCAAAGCAACAATAATATTGTAACAATAGCCAAACATAAAAGACAGCCACTCTGATCAAGACAATGATCCAAGACAACTGAAAAGCACCAATGATGAAAAATGCTAACAAATTCAAGAAAGAGAACTGATAAATTCTGTGTTCGGACAGAAAAATATTAGTTATGCTTACTTTATTTTTCATGGAATTTCTGTGTATTTTCTTTTGCAATATGGCTAATATGGAAATATATAATTAATATGTTGCTTGCCTCCTCAATGGAGTGGGGTCAGGAAGGAAGGAGGTAATTTAGAACTCAAAAAAAAATTTTTTAAAAGAATGGCAAAGGGGCGGCTGGGTGGCACAGTGAGTAGAGCGTCGACCCTGGAGTCAGAAGGACCTGAGTTCGGATCTGGCCTCAGACACTTAACGCACACACAAATAAAAACCTAGCCGTGTGACCTTGGGCAAGTTACTTAACCCCAACTGCCCTCCAAAAAAGCAAAAAAAAAAAAAGAATGGCAAAGTTTTTTCTACATATAATTGGAAAATATTTCATGAAATAAATAAAATGTTTTCTAAATTAATATGTGATGAATAAAGAGAAGCAATTACCTGAACTGATACTACATAGTAAAGTAAGCAGAATCAAAGCACTATACATAACTACAAAAATATAAATTTGAAGAAACACATGCCAAAAAATGAAAAATTGAAATTAACAACATGATAAAGATCAAGCATGATTCAAATATTAGAAGACAACCCCATTCTAACCCTGCATGAAGGTGAGAGGCCCACAGGTATTACACATTACACATGATTTTGGATTTTTTAAGTGTAGCAATCAGATGCACTGTGTTTTTTTTCTTTTATATATCAAATATTTGAATAACTATGATACAAGAAACAGAAGACATCCAAAAAAAGATTATTTTTTAAAATAATCATGAGAAATTCCTATTCCATGTTATTTTGAAGAACTGGAAATGTTGCCTCACATTGGGAAATATTTTGTGACCTCAGTTTGTAAATTTGTTAGAATTTCATGGTCTTAAAAAAATTATCTTTCCTTTATGGAGGGTTGGTTCATCGGAACAAATGTAACTATTAGATTTTCTAAAATTAGATGCATAAACTTATTTGGGGTGACTACAACTATATTTTCCTTTAATATTCTGATATAAACAAAATCATCTTTACTGTGCAAATCAGGAATACCTTTCAGATAAGAAAAACTCTCTAGGTATTTTCAAACAAGCTGATATAAAACTACATTTCATGCTTAGTTACTTTATATCTACTTAAAATGCCATTGATCTCAACTTTTAAAAAATAAAATGCTACATATCTAGTTCACTTTCCTTTGAAATATTTTTATAACAAAAAGTTACCCAAAATGCTAAAAATGAACAGATACATCTTACTTTTCCTCCTGAAGAACTACTGATTTTTTTTACTTTTATTTTCATGCTATTACTTATAATTATGTGAATAATCTTAAAACTTTGATGAATGAAATTTCATAACAATACTTTTAGGCTCCTAATATTGAATGGCTACTAATTTTTTTCTACCAATATCATATTAGCATAGTATGAAAGGATATTAGATGACAAGTATGTTTACAAAATTATGGCAGAATCAAGATAGCAGAGTTGAGTCAACATTTTGGCTGAGCTTTCCCAGTACACCTCTTCCATAAAAACCCAGAAAACGTGGCAGAAGTAATTCTCTTAGGAAAGGTAAAGTAAAAGTCACACCAAGGCATTTCTCCCACACAAAACAGCTTAGGAAGACAGACAGAGAAAAGTGTAAACACTGAGCTAGGGGCTGGCCTAGAGTGCAATCCAGTAATAGCTGCAAGTAATGGTAGGACAAAAGAAGCTCCAGACCAGAAATTCCAAGGGATCCCTTAATTAGCACTGGGAGCAGGACTAGGTGACATGTGGCAGCTCTATAACCCATTACCCAGTTCTAGGTCACAGATCTAAAGCAGGGAGTAATGGCCACAGGGGCCCTAGCAGAATATTGAAAGCACAACAAATTTCAGAAATTTAGCAATGAGATTCTAAGCAGAGAAGCCAAGCAGTGACTCCATTTTAATCTGTAGTACAAAATATAAACTTGCCATAGAAAAAAACAGAGCATAAAACCAAGACCAAAGATCAGCCAGTTCAGTGACTCTGAACCTACAGACAGACCCTAACTGTAACTGAGTACAGCAACACTCTATACAAAGTCAACCACACACAAACCAAAAGACCCAAACCTTGGTGAAGAACTTACAGGGCTCAAACAAGAGGACATAAGCACTGAAAACTGGCAGGCTCCCAGAGTGAGCTGTGAAAGCAGGTCAAGCAAGACCACCACTCCCCCAATCCCCAAAAGTAAACTGAGAGATAAAGTGAAAAGTCAAGAAGTAGACTGCAAAGGGAGAGTATACTGGATAGTGGAGTAGGTCAGAGAATTCTAAGCTCTCAAGATTTTCCCCTACAAAAGAGTTAAAATAGAACCTCAGGGAGAACAAAAAGTGGATGGAGATAAATAAGAACAGGGACACAACCAGGTGCTTCCAGGGATACTTTGAGAAGATCAGAAGAAAAATACCAGAATGATGTTTGTTCCCTGTGAAGAGTAAACACGTACAAGCTAGGTTCTATTTTAACAAGCAGAAAGTCAACCAATTAACAAAGGAGATCCAGAATCTTAAGAAAATGACACCATAAAAATCAGAATTGAGCAAAGTGAAGTCAGTGAAATTATAAGAGATCAAGAAATAGTTTAACAAAATGTGAATAAAGGAAAAATAGGAGAGTGAAACATCTTATAAGAAAAACAACAAATTTGGAAAATAGATCAAAAAGAAAATATAAAAATAATCAGACTAACTGAAAGTTATGATAAAAAAAGAAAGAATCTTGATACAATAATATAAGAAATAATTTAGGAAAATTGTCCTGAAGCATTAGAACAAGGGGAGGAATTAAAATTGAAAAAATTCAGCAATTATAACTTAAAAGAGATCTTATGAGGAAAACTTATAAGAATATCATAGTTGGGGCGGCTAGGTGGCGCAGTGAGTAAGAGCGCCGGCCTCGGAGTTTGGATGACCCGAGATCAGATCCGGCCTCAGAAAATGAGCACCCACGCATAAACAATGACTAGCCGTGTAACCTTGAGCAAGTTACTTAACCCCAATTGCTTTAAAAAAAAAAAAAAAAGAATATCATAGTCAAATTCTAAAAGCCCCAACTCAAGGATAAAATAGATTAAAACAACTCAAATATAATGGTGCCACAATTAGAATTACACAAGACTTAGCAGCAAAGATATTAAAGGACCAAAGGTCTTGGAAAACAACATATTGAAAAGCAAAAGAATTGGGACTCTGCCCAAAAATATCATTTCCTGTGCAGCACCAACACAATATTAAGAGCCTTGGTGGCCATAGTAAATATGCCAGTATAGTGCTCACTCACAAAATATAACAGACTCTCCATATATAAGACAGAAGCAAGACATTTATTCAGACACCAGAAAATCAAATCCCAAAACCAATAAGCTGATTCCATCATAATAGCAGAGAAGTTAATAAGTCAAAATGGCACAGAGAGTCACAGAATCTTTTAGCCTTCCCAAAAAACATTTACACACAAGCCTACCTGTCTCTCTAGGGTACATCCTATCTCTTCCACCATCTAGCTGCTCTGACTCCCACCTTCATGTGGGTTCTGCTCCACCCTTCAGCAAACTCCCCCCACCACAGGCTCCATGTGATTATATTCAATATATTACAAGGCAGGGTATATCTTCAAAGCATGGAAGACCTTCAAATTCCCATAGACTTATTAAGGGACATGGAAGATCTTCAAATCCCCATTACCATTACATTCTGCCACAATATCTTTCATGTTCCTTACACAGCAAAAATACATTAACAATACATTTCATTGCACAGATTAATGAGAGTTTAGGGGAAACTGGGCGGAGGGCTATAACTGGTGTCAACAGAACTTTGCAACAATATAACAGGGACAATAGAAAATAAGCACATAAAACAATATCTTAGGGTGTGGGCTTGGGCACAAGCATCCCATCTTTCCCCCCTCAAACAAAGAGGGCTCAAAATCTTGTGGTAAGGTACAGAGATCTGTTCTCCATAGCTACATCCTGCTGAAACTGGAAACAGAACTGTCCCTGCCCCAAGAGGTCCCATTCAAGAAGTCAGTTCTTTAGCTGACATCTGGAGCTTGGTCAACACCAGGTCCAAGGTAGCACATCACAGTCATGGACATGGGGTGGCATCCAGCTTAAGTGATCAAGCATTTCCAGGTGGAGGATACAAAGACTGCAGGAAACAAATCTCAAAACCAAGTTTAATAGACAAAAAGCCAAAAAGAGACAAATACAGGCTCAGTCATGGTTCTGGAGCCCATGAACTCACTATCATAGCCTCATTCATGGTAGAATATGAGAGTGAAGGGTACAATTTCATAATCATCTTCTCCTGCATAAATAACAGCTACAGTATTATCTTTTCCATGTGCTACAGCCTCCACAGCCTTTGGAATATCATCTGGCTTCTGTTTTACAAATACTTTAGCTCCTAAATTTTATTCTATTCATAGAACCAAACCTTTCAGTTCCTCTGATATTTATTTTAGAAGGAGGGTCAGTTTTCACAAAGGGTATTACTTCACAAGGAATAATAACCACTAGAACTATTCTATCATTTTAACAAAACTGTACAAGTTCTTCAAGTGAATTTTGCAATGTCACAATAATTTCTTCTTGATAACTAGAATCTATTATTCCAGTTAATACATGTATTCCTCAGGTTGCTAAGCCTCATTTATGTACTATCCACCCAAAATTATTGTTAGGGGTTCTCATACATATTCCAGCAGAGATGTTTCTTTCTTTTCTATCCAACCAAAAGTCCTCTAAATAATGCAAATCAAATCCTGTCCAACAAGGTGTTCCTGGATATGGTGATGGGACATCTTGCCTCACAGTCCAATACTCAATATTTGAGATCTTATGTGTCTGTTGTTTTCGAATTTGAAGATTTAGTGTCATCATTATGGCTCAAGGTGTACTTCCTCCCAATGGTCTATTATTTAAATTATGAAGAGCAGGTCCTGGGGTGTATGACCAGTGAGCCAGAGCATGTGGAGGCTATAGAGAGGGCACACATCTAAAAGCTCCAGCACCTACAAAAACCTCAGGGATTTGGGACATAGTTCTTGCTATTCTGGATGCAGAGTTCTACCTTGGCAAAGAGCTCAAAAGTCAAGTAATTGACTACCAATATGAGCAATCAACAGAAGCAGAAAGAGACCCATAAAATCCTTTCTGAGGACAAAATGGATCAAGTCATGAAGTGGGAGGAAGACAGTAAAGTCAGAAATCCTGCAGCAAAAACCTCCAAGAAAGATATGACCTAGTTACAGGCCATGGAGGAGCTCAACAAGGATTTTGAAAATCAATTAAGAGATATGGAGGAAAAATTAGGAAGAGAAATGAGAATGATGTAAGAAAATCATGAAAAGCAAGTCAACAGCCTTCTAAAGGAGACCCAAAAATACAATGAAGAAAATAACACATTAAAAAAATAAGACTAACTAAAATGGCAAAAGAGGCTCAAAAAGCCAATGAGGAGAAGAATGCTTTAAAAAGCTGAATTTGGAGGTGGGCAGAGTCAAGATGGTGGAGTAGTAACAGCACTTCCACTAACTCTGCCCCCACACAACTTCAAATTTATGTAAAAGGGGACTCTGAACAAACTCTGGAGCTATATAACCCATAAAATGACACAGAGGACAGCCTGGCAGCCAGGCAGGAATTGGCCAGCATAGTGCACCAGGAGCCAAGCCCAGGCCCGCTTGAGTCAGAGGTTTTAGCCCCAGGATGGCCAGACCAGCAACTGAATAGAGGGACTCCAGATCACCAACAGCTATGGCATTTCCAGAATTACGACCACACAGATGCCAAGGACAAAGTGAGAGGTAAGTGCATTATGGACTCTGGGATCTACTAGGTGGGGGAGCATGTCAGACTCTTTCCCTTGGGGGAGAGAAGCCGTTAAGAGGGTGAGCAGTTTGCGCCACATTGCAACTTCAATTCCTGGCCTGCAGACTATGGGGGGACCAAGTATCAGTCTGGGGGGTAAGCACTCTTGCTTTAACCTGCTTGGATCTGGATTGCAGTCTGGGGTAGAGGTCCTGGGCTGCGTGACCAGCTTGCAAGAGCATGTGAAGGCTTCAGAGAAGGCACCCAACTAATACCTACAGCAGCTAAGAAAACCCCAGCATTTGGGACAGAAGCTCCCTTGTCTGGTGGCAGAGTCCTAATGTGGCAAAAAAGCCCAGGAGTCAAGTGACTGAGTGGCAACATAAGAAGGCAAGGGTATCAAAATAAACAGAAAAATTCAACACTAGACTCCTAATTTGGGGGGCAAAGAGGACCAAAGCATGGAACTGAAGGAGGATTGGGAGGTTAGAACTCCTGTACCAAAAGCCCCAAATGAAAATACAAGCTGATTACAGGCCATAGAGGACCTTAAGAAGCAGATAAGAGAAGTGGAGGAAAAATTGGGAAGAGAAATGAGAACGATTCAAGAAAAGTATTAAATGAGAGTCAACAGCCTGACTGAGGAAAATAACACCTTAAAAAATAGTCTAACTCAAATGGCAAAAGAGGCCCAAAAAGGCAATGAGGAGAAGAACGACTTAAAAAGCTGAATTTGCCAGATGGAAAAAGAATGTCAAAAGCTCACTGAGGAGAATCATTCCTTCAGAATTAGACTGGAGCAAATGGAAGCTAGTGACTTTATGAGAAATCAAGACGCTGTTAAACAGATCCAAACAAATGAAAGAATAGAAGGCAATGTGAAATATCTCATGGGAAAAACCACTGACCTGGAGAATAGATCCAGGAGAGACAATTTAAAAATTATTGGACTACCTGAAAATCATGATCAAAGAAGGAACCTAGAAATCATCCTTCAAGAAATTCTCAAGGAAACTTTCCCTGATGTTTTAGAACCAGAGGGCTAAACAGAGGTTGACTGAATCCACCAATCACCCCCTGAAAAAAGATGCCAAAAAGAAAACTCCTAGGAATATTATAGCCAGGTTCCAGAATTCCCAGATCAAGGAGAAAATATTAAAAGCAGCCAGGAAGAAACAATTTGAATACTGTGGAATCGCAATTAGGATAGCGCAGGATCTGGCAGCTTCTACACTGAGGGACCAAAGGGCTTAGAATATGATATTCCAGAGGGCAAAGGAGCTGGGATTAAAACCAAGAATCACCTACCCAGCAAAACTGAGTATCATGTTTCGGGGGAAAATATGATCATTCAGTGGAATAGAGGACTTTCAAGCGTTCTTGAGGAAAAAAACAGAGTTGAATAGAAAATCTGATATTCAGAAACAAGAAGCAAGAGATGTCTGAGAAGGTAAACAGGGAAAAGAAATCAAAAGGAACTTATCAAAGTTGAACTATTTACTTTCCTACATGGAAAAATGATAACTGTAACAGATGAAACCTTTCTTAGTATGAAAATAGTTGAAGAAGGGTATATGGGCATATGAATACATATGTGAACGTGTGTGTGTCTATATATATATACATATATATATATATATATATATATGTTTACAGGTATACATAGAGGGTAGAGGTCAAATTTAATAGGAAGGGATGATACTTAAAAGGTGAAATTAAGAGGTGAGAGAGGAATATAACGAGAGGAGATGACATGGGGAGAGACAGAATGCGGTAAACTATCTCATATAGAAGAGGCAAGGGAGAATGGTCACAAGGGAAGGGAAGAACAGGAAGGCAAAAAGGCAAAACCTTATTCTCATTGAATGTGGCTCAGGGAGAGAATGACATACATACTAAATAGGATATCACACCCTACATAAGAGTAGGGGGGAAGGGGATGAGAGGGTGGATGATGGAAGGGAGGGCAGGCGGGTGGGGGGAGGTAGTAAGCACCCACTTTTGAAAAGGGACAGGATGAAAGTAGGGAATAGAACAAGTGGGAGGTGGGATAGGAGGGAGGGAAATATAGTCAGTCTTTTACAATATATCTACCATAGTAATGTTTTGCATAGCTACACATGTACAACATATACTGAATTGCTTATCTTCCCAGTAAGGGTGGGTGACAAGGGAGAAAGGGAATTAATCTGGAATTCAAAGTTTTCAAATCAAATGTTTAAAAATATATAAATACTATTATTAATACTCTTTTACATAAAATTGGGAAATAAGATAAACAGGCATTGGGCACAGAGATTCACCTTGCCCTACTGGAAAAGTTGAAGGGGGTATGGGAGAATATATGGGAGAGAGTAGATTGGAGGAAGGGATATCCTGTGGGACTGCTATTCTGGAGTGGTGGGCAGGGGAAAATGGGGAAAAATTTATAATTCAAAATCTGGCGGAAATGAATGATGTAAACCAAAATTTAATAAAGCATTTGGAAAAAAAAGCTGAATTTGCCAGAGGCAAAAGGAATTTCAAAAAGTCACTAAAGAGAATAATTCCTTCAAAATTATATTGGAGCAATTGCAAGCTAATGAGAAATCAAGATACTATAAAATAGATCCAAACAAATGAAAAAAATGGAAGGCAATGTAAAATATCTCATTGGAGAAACACCATTGACAAGGAAAATAGAACCAGGAGAGATCATTTAAAAATTATTCGTCTACCTGAAAGCCATGATCAAAAAAAGAGTCTAGACACCATCTTTCAAGAAATTATCAATCAAAATTGCCCTAAATTATAGAACCAGAGGGCAAATTAGAAATTGAAAGAATTCATATGTACAAAAATATTTATAGCAGCTCTTTTTGTGGTGGCAGAGAACTGGACATTAAGGGGATGCCCATCAATTGGGGAATGGCTGAACAAGTTGTGGTATGTGAATGTAATGGAATACTACTGTGCTATAAAAAAATGTGGAGCACATGTACTTCATATTTACCTGGAGAGACTTATACAAACTGATATTGAGTGAGAAGAGCAGAACCAGGAGAAATTTGTACACAATGACAGACACAATGAAACTGTGATGACCAACATTAATAGACTGGGCTCTTCTCAACAATGCAAGGTTATAAGACAACTCCAAAAGATTCATGATGGAAAGAGATGTCTACATTCAGAGAAAGAACTACATTGTTTGAATGCAGATTGAAGCAAACTACCTGCTCTCTTTCTTTTTCTTGTTTTGTTTTGCTTCCTCTTTCCCATTGTTTGCTTCATCTACTATAATCCTTCTTTACAACCTGACTAATGTCTAATGTGAAAGTATTTGCAGAACCTATACTTCATTGCATGCTGCCATGGGGGCAGGGGGGGGAAGAAGAGGGAGAAAATCTGAAATGCAAGGGGTTATGAACTGAATCTTGTTAACTAAAAGTAAACAAACTAATTAAAAGAAACAAAAAAAAAATTTAATGACCGACCTAAAAAATAGATCAAGGAGAAATAATTCATGAATCATGAGTCGATTAATTTTTTTCTAGCTTTATTAAAAATATTTTGATAACTTGATACAGTTGACACGGAATAAACATTAATTTAGGTAAAATTGTCATTTTTACTATATTGACTCAAACTTCCCATGAGCAATTAATATTTCTCCAATTGTTGAGATCTGATTTTATTTGTATGAAAAGTATTCTAAAACTGTGTACATATAGTTCCTACATTTGTCTCGGCAGGGAGACTTTGAAGGATTTTATATTGTCTATAGTTGTTTTAAATAAAATTTCTATTTCTTACTGCTGGACTCTGTAGGTAATAGATAGAAATCCTGATGATTTATGTGGGTGTATTTTGCATCCTGCAACTTTGCTAAAGTTGTTAATGATTTTAATTACTTTTTTAGTTGATTCTCTAGGATTCTCTAAGTATAACATCATATCACTGGGAAAGAGTGATAGCTTTGTTTCCTCATTGCCTAATCAAATTACTTCAATTTCTTTTTGTTCTCATTGCTATAGCTAATATTTCCAGGGCAATATTGAATAATAGAGGTGATAATGGGCATCACTGCTTTACTCCTAATTGTACTAGGAAGGCTTCTAACTTATCCCCATTACAGACAGGGCTTCCTGATAGTTTTAGATAAATGTTTTTTATTGTTTTAAGGTAAACTCCATTTATTTCTATGCTTTGTACTGTGTTTAAAAGGAAAGGGTATTTTTTATCAAAGGCTTTTTTCAGCATCTACTGAGCTAATCATATGGTTTCTGTTGGCTCTGTTATTGATGATGCCAATTATGTTGACAGTTTCCCTAATGCTGAACCAACCCTGCGTTTCTGGTGTAAATCCCACCTGGTCATAGTGTATGAAACCTTTGATACGTTGCTGTTTTCTCTTTGCTACTATTTTATTTTAAATTTTTGCATCAACATTCAACAGGGGAACTGGTCCATAATTTTCTTTCCATGTATTGTTTCTTCTTGGTTTAGGTATTGGCACCCTATTTGTGTGGTAAAAGGAATTTGGTAGGATTGCTTCTTCACCTATTTTTTAAAAAATAATTTATATAATACTGGGATTAATTACTCTTTAAATGTTTGATATAACTTCCTTGTAAATCAATCCAGCCCTACCAATTTTTTTCTAAGGAAGGTCATTGATTGCTTATTCAATTTCTTTTTTTCTATTTTGTTTCCAAAATTTATTGATTTTTAGTTTTAAACATTCATTTCCACAGGATATGGAGTTACAAATCTTCTTGCCATCTCTCCCCTAACCCCTACCCCAAGATGGCAAGCATGCTGATTACTTCTTCCCCCAGTCTGCCCTCTCATATATTCCCCCCTTTCATTCCCCTTGCCCCTTTACCCCTTAATTTCTTATAGGGCAAGATGGATTTTTATACCCCATTGCCTGAATATCTTATGTCCTGGTTGCATGTAACAATAATTTTTCAACATATGTTTTTAAAACTTTGAGTTTTGGGGGCAGCTAAGTGGCACAATGAGTAAGAGTGCAGGCCCCGGAATTGGGACAACCCAGGATCAGATCCGGCCTCAGAAAATGAGCACCCACATATAAAATAATGACTGGCTGTGTAACCTTGAGCAAGTTACTTAACCCCAAATGCTTTAAAAAAAATTAAAAAGGGGGCGGCTAGGTGGAGCAGTGAATAGAGCGCCGGCCCTGGAATCAGAAGGACCTGAGTTCGGAGCCGGCCTCCGACACTTAATCCACACAAACAAAAACCTAGCCGTGTAACCTTGGGCAAGTTACTTAACCCCAATTGCCCTAAAGGGGCGGCTGGGTGGCGCAGTGAGTAAGAGTGCCGGCCTCGGAGTTTGGATGACCCGAGATCAGATCTGGCCTCAGAAAATGAGCACCCACGCATAAATAATGACTAGCCGTGTAACCTTGAGCAAGTTACTTAACCCCAATTGCTTTAAAAAAAAAAAATTAAAAAGAAAAAAAAAACTTTGAGTTTTTGCCCTCCTCACCCAGTCCCACTGGGAAGACAAGCAATTCAATTTAGCATATACATGTGTAGTTATGCAAACTATCCATAGTAGTCATGTTGTGTAAATTTAACTGTATTTCCCTCCATTCTATTCCAACCCCATTTATTCAATTTTCTCTTTTAACCATGTCCCTGTTTAAAAGTAGGCTTCCATCCAGACTCAAGAAGTAAGAGATGCCTGAGAAGGTAATCAGGGAAAAGAAATCAAAAGGAACTTATCAAAGTTGAACTATTTATATTCCTATATGGAAAAGCAATATCTGTGACTGATGATATCTTTCTCACTATGAAAATAATGGAAGAAGGGGGTGTGGTCATATGAATACATATGTGAATGTGTGTGTTTATGGTTACAGTTATATATGGATAGAGGGCATAGGTTGAATTTGTTGGGAAGGGAGAATACTCAAGGGATGAAATTATGAGGTGAGAGGAAAGTGGCAAGAGGAGATGGGGAGAGACAGGGTAGGGTAAACTATCCCATGTAGAAGAAGCAAGGGGAAGTGGTTGCAAAGGAGGGGGAGAATAAGGAAGGCTAAAAAGGCAAAACCACATTCACATTGAATTTGGTTCAGGGAGAAAATGACATACATACTAAATGGGATATCTCACCCTGCAGCAGGATAGGGGGAAGGGGGATGAGAGGAGGGATGATGGATGGGAGGGCATCCTTGGGGGTAGGGGAGGTTGGAAGTACCCACTATAGAAGAGGGACAGGATCATGTAGGGAATGGACCAGGTGGGGGGTGGGATGAGTGGGAGGGAATTATAAGCAGCCTTGTACAATATATCTACTATGATAATGTTTGCATAGCTAGACATGTACAACATATACTGAATTACTTATCTCCCAAGAGGGAATGGGTGACAAGGGAGGAAGGAAATGGATCTGAAATTTGAGGTCTTAAGATTAAATGTTTCAAATATATATATAAATACTATTATTAATACTCTTTTGCCTATAATTGGGAGATAAGATGTGCAGGCATTGGGACACAAAGATTCATCTTCCTCTAATGGAAAAGTCGATAGGGGTATGGGAGAAGGTATGGGAGAGAGCAGATTGGAGGAAGCGATATCTTGTGGGACTGCTATTCAGGGAGGGTGGGTAGGGGAATAATGGGGGGAAAATGATTGTAACTCAAAATCTGGCGGAAATGAATGATGTAAAACAGAAGTTAATAAAGCATTTGTTTAAAAGTAGGCTTCTATGTCCTTCCCCAATCTCCCCTCCCTTCTATCTTGTCCCCTATTATCCCCTTCCCCCCTACTTTCTTGTAGGGTAAGATACCCAATTGAGCGTTTATGTTATTCCCCCCTTAAGTCAAATACAAGGAGAGTAGGGTTGACTCATTCACTTTCACTTCCCTGCTCTTCCCCTCCAAAGTAATAGCTTTCTCTTGCCTCTTTTATGTGAGATAATTTACCGTCTTCTCTCTCTCCCTTTCTCCTTCTCCTAATACATTTCTTTCTAACCTATTAATGTTATTTTTCAGATGTCATCCCTTCATATTCAACTCACCCTATGGCCTCTATGTATACATGTACACACATACACACACACACACACACACACGTATACACACACATACATATCTATGTATATATGCATATATATTCCCTTCAATTATCCTAATACTGAGACATGTCTCATGAGTTACAAATACCATCTTGCCATATAGGAATGTAAAGAGTTCAATAATTTCCTCTTGATTTTTTTTTCCTGTTTACCTTTTCATGCTTCTCTTGCTTCTTGTATTTGAAAGTCAAATTGTTTGTTTTAATTCAGTTCTGGTCTTTTCATCAAGAATGCTTGAAAGTCCTCTATTTCATTGAATAGCCATATTTTCCCCTAAATTATTATACACAGTTTTCCTGGGTAGGTGATTCTTCGTTCTAGTCCTAGTTCCTTTGACCTCTAGAATATCATATTCCAAGCCCTTTGATCCCTTAATATAGAAGCTGCTAGATATTGTGTTATCCTGATTGTGTTTCCATAATACTCAAATTGTTTCTTCCTGACAGCTTGTAATATTTTCTCCTTGACTTGGGAACTCTGGAATTTGGCTATGATACTCCTAAGAGTTTTCTTTTGGGGATTTTTTTCAAGAGACAATCAGTGAATTCTTTCATTTTCTATTTTACCCTCTGGTTCTAGACTGTCAGTGCAATTTTCCATGAGAATTTCTTGAAAGAAGATTTCTAGGGTCTTTTTTTTATCATAGCTTTCAGGTAGTCCAATAATTTTTTAATTATCTCTCCTAAATCTATTTTCCAGGTCAGTGTTTTTTCCAATGAGATAGTTCACGTTGCCTTCTATTTTTTTTTTAAAGCAATTGGGGTTAAGTAACTTGCTCAAGGTTACACAGCTAGTCATTATTTATGCGTGGGTGCTCATTTTCTGAGGCCAGATCTGATCTCAGGTCATCCCAACTCCCAGGCCGGCGCTCTTACTCACTGCGCCACCTAGCCGCCCCTTTAGGGCAATTGGGGTTAAGTAACTTGCCCAAGGTTACACTGCTAGGTTTTTTTGTTTGTGTGGATTAAGTGTCGGAGGCCGGCTCCGAACTCAGGTCCTTCTGACTCCAGGGCCGGCGCTCTATTCACTGCGCCACCTAGCCGCCCCTGCCTTCTATTTTTTCATGCTTTTGGATCTATTTTATAATATCTTGATTTCTCATAAGTCATTACCTTCTAATTGATTCAATTTAATTTTGAAGGAATTATTTTCGTCACTGAGCTTTAGAACTTCCTTTTCCATCTGGCCAATTCTGCTTTTGAAGGCATTCTTCTCCTTGTTGTCTTCTTAGACCTCTTTCGCCATTTGAGTTAGTCTGCTGTTTTTTTTTTAAAGCAATTGGGGTTAAGTAACTTGCTCAAGGTTATACGGCTAGTCATTATTTATGTGTGGGTGCTCATTTTCTGAGGCCGGTTTCTATCCCGGGTCATCCCAACTCTGAGGCCGGCACTCTTACTCACTGCGCCACCTAGCTGCCCCGAGTTAGTCTGTTTTTTAAGGTGTTATTTTCTTCAGTATTTTTTTGGGTCTCTGTCACAAGCTGTTGACTCGCTTTTCCTGATTTTCTTGCAACACTCTCATTTCTCTTCCCAATTTTTGCTCTGCCTCTCTTATTTCATTTTCAAAATCCTTCTTGAGCTCCTCCATGGCCTGTGAACAGTTCATATTTCTCTTGGAGGCTTTTGATGAAGGAGTTTTGACTTTGTTGTCTTCTTCTGCTTCTATGTTTTAATGTTCTTTTTCCCCCCCAAAAAAAAAGATTTTATAGACTAATTTATTTCTCTGTTTACTCATATTGCCAGTTAATTATCTGACTTTTGAGCTCTCTACCAAAGTAGAACTATGCTTCCAGAGTAGAGAGTGCTGTGTCCCAAATTTCTGGGATTTTGTGCAGCTATTATCAGAGCTGCTTCTATGCACCTGCCTCAGAACGGTGAGGAGGACTGCCTCTCTACAAAGCCTCAACAAGTTCTGCCATGGCAGCACTACTCACTCCAGGACTGCCACCCAAGACTGCAACCCAGATCCAAGCAAGGCAAAGCAAGAGAATCCTGGCTCAGCGCCAGCAAAGAGATTCTTGCAATTGCCCTCTGACCAGCCACTTGGTCTCCCCACGATTTGTAGGCATGGAGCTCAGGAAGCAGTTGAAGTGACAGCAACTGCAGCTGCCAGGACCTCCACCACTCCAGGAGTAGGGAACAGACCACATTCTTCTCTAACCCAGCCCAATATTGTTCCCCTCACTAACCTTTTACTTTCTTTTTGGTATTTATGGGTTTAGGAGTCTGGAAACTGCCATAGCTGCTAGTAATTCAATGCCTTGAGGTCCGCCCCAGCAGGTCTATGCACTGTGCTGGCCCAGCCTACATGAGACAGCACTCCGCTACCAGCCCAGTGTGATAAATCATTCCTGTCGGTTTGCCAGGCTGTCCTCAGCTGGAGACATATTTCACTGTCCTTTTGTTGGTTCTGTAGCTCTCAGATTTGTTCAGAGTCATTTTTTATAGGTATCTGAGGTAACTGGGGATGAGCTCAAATAAGTTCCTGCCATCTTTTTGTGCCATCTTTGCTCCTCCCTCAATTTCTTTTTTTTAAGATTGGGTTATTAATAAGTATTTTATTTCTTCTTCAGCTAATCTAGGTAATGTATATATTTGTAGATATTCATCCATTTCACTTAGAGTGTCAAATTTATTGGCATGGAATTGGGCAAAATAATTTACTCTTCATCAGTGGTAAATTTACCCTTTTCCTTTTTTGATACTAGGAATTTGATTTTCTTCTTTCCTTTTCTTAATCAAATTAAACAATGGTTTATCTATTTTATTGTGGTTTCTTTTTCATAAAACCAGTTTCTAGTTTTATTACTTCAATGATTTTCTTACTTTCAAATTTATTAATCTCTTCTTTGATTTTCAGGATTCCCAATTTGATTTTTAATTGGGAATTTTTCATTTGTTTTTACTAGTTTTTTTTAGCTGAATACCCAATTCATTCATGAGCCTTCTCTTTATTTAATTATGTAAGCAATTAGAGATATAAATTTTCCCCTAAGTACCACTTTGGCTGCATCTCATAAATTATGGTATGTTGTCTGATCATTGTAATTTTCTTTAATGAAATCATTGATTGTTTCTATGATTTGTTCTTCAACCCACTTATTTTTTAGGATTACATTATTTCATTTCCAATTAATGTTTAATGTCTTTCCATTACTCTTACTGGATGTAATATTTATTGCATTATGATATGAAAAACATGGATTTATTATTCTTGCTTTTTGACATTTGGTTGTGAGGTTTTTATGTCCTAATACATGGTCAATTTTATTAAGTGTCATGTATCATTGAGGAAAAAAGTAAATTCCTTTCTATTTCCATTCAGTTTTCTCCAAAGCTAGGAAAAAAAAAAACACGATTCATGTGGAAGAACAAAAGACCAAGGATATCAAGGGAATCATTGGAAAAATGTGAAGAAAGATGATCTAGCTACAGCAGATCTCAAACTGGATTATGAAATAACAATCATTAAAAATGTTTGGTACGGGGGGCGGCTAGGTGGCGCAGTGAATAGAGCGCCGGCCCTGGAATCAGAAGGTCCTGAGTTCGGAGCCGGCCTCCAACACTTAATCCGCACAAACAAAAACCTAGCCGTGTAACCTTGGGCAAGTTACTTAACCCCGACTGCCCTAAAGGGGCGGCTAGGTGGCGCAGTGAGTAAGAGCACCGGCCTCGGAGTTTGGATGACCCGAGATCAGATCCGGCCTCAGAAAACGAGCACCCACGCATAAATCAAATGACTAGCCGTGTAACCTTGAGCAAGTTACTTAACCCCAATTGCTTATTAAAAAAAAAAATGTTTGGAACGGGTTAAGAAGTCGAGTAGCAATTCAGTGGAATAGATTATGTACATGTAACATTATAATAAACAGACATAGTAATCTATTATAAGATAGACCCAAAGATCTAAACTTTTGGAACTAAAACTTATTATTGGACAAAAAACTGCTGGGGAAACTGGAAAACAGAATGGCAGCAACTAGATATAGACCAACAACTCATACTCTGTACCAATGTAAGGTCAAAATGGATACATGATTTACACATAAACTGTGAAAAAATAAGCACATTAGCAGAGCATGGAATAGTTTGTCAGATATATGGACAGGGGAAGAACTCCAAACCAAAGAAAATATAGAAAACATTTGAAAAGAGAGATAATTTTGATCACATAAAATTAAAAAGGTTTTGCATAAACAAAACAAATCCAACCACAATTAAAACGAAAATAGAAAAGTTGGGGGGGTGTAATTTTGTAGCAAGTATCTCTGAAGGCCTCATTACTCAAATGTATAAAGAATTGAGTCAAATTTATAAAAATATAAATCCTTCTCCAATTAATAAATGGTCAAAGGATATGAACAGGTAATTTTCTGATGAAGAAATGAAAGCTATTTATATACATATGGGAAAATGCTTTAAATCACTACTGATTAGAGAAATGCAAACTAAAACAACTATGAGACACCATCTCATATCTATCAAACTGGCTAATGTGAAAAAAAGATGAAAATTATGGATATTGAAGGGGATGTGGAAAAACTAAGAAACTAATAGATGGTGGAGTTGCGCACTGATTCAATCATTATGGAGAACAATTTGGAACTACTCCCAAAAAGGTATAAAACTGAGTATCCCCTTGATCCAGCAATAATACTGCTAGTTCTACATCCCAAAGATATGCAAAAATAGGGAAAGGAATTATTTGTACAAAAATATTTATAATAGTTCTTTTTGTGCTAGCTAGGAATTGTAAATCAAAGATGTGCCCATCAATTGGGGAATGGCTTAAGAAGTTGTGGTATATGATTGTAAGGGAATATAATTGTACTATAAGAAATGAAGAGCAGGATGATTTCAGAAAAACCTGGAAAGACTTACATGAACTGATACTAAGTGAAGTGAGCAAACCCAGGAGAACACTGTGCATGTAACAGCAATATTGCATGAGGAAGAGCCGTGAATGACTTAGCTATTATCAGCATTATAATGATCCAAGACAATCCCAAAGGACTCATGATGAAACGTGCTATCTGCTTCCAGACAAAGAACTGATATTGTCTGAATACAGGGCTAAAGAATGCTGTTTTTAACTTTCTTTCTTTTTCTTTTGAGTATTCTTGTACAAAAATTATTAATATGTAAATGCTTTACATGATAGCACATGTTCAACCTATACTTGATTGCTTACTGTCTCAGAGAGTGAGGTAAAGAAGCTGGAACTCTAAACTGTAGGAAAAAAAATTTAAAACAAAATTTCCAGGAGGAAAGGGTAATTAGTATGCTTGCCATCCTGGGGTGGGGGAAAGGGGAGAGATGGGGAGAAAATTTGGAGCTCAAAATGTTGTGGAAATGAATGCTGAAAACTGAAAATAAATAAATTCGGGGGGGGAGAAAAAAATTCACAGATAATTGAGGAAAAAAGAGAATATATTAAATAACTGGAAAAAATAAATGATATCGGGACCAGGGGAAGGAGGAAATCATGGGTCTACCTAAAAGCCATGAACTAAAAAAGGAGCCTAGATATCACATTTCAAGAAATTATAAAGGAAAATTTCCCAGATAGGTGAGAACCAGAGGACAAAGCAGAGACTGAAAAATAATCCACCAGCCACCTCCTTAAAGAAAATTCAGAAAATAAATACAGAGGACTGGAGACGGAGCTAAGATGGTAGAGTAAAAAAAGGAACTCCTCGAGGCTCCCACTCCAAAAACCTCTAATACCTGTAAAATATGACTCTAAACAAATTATAGAGCTACAGAACCCACAAAAGTGACAGAGAGAAACAAATCTCCTGTTGGAGGCAGCCTGGCAAACAGACAGGAAGGGTCTATTGCACCAAGCTGGTAGCTGAGCACAGTTCTGCGTGAACCCTCTGGTGACCAGACACAAGGCAGCCCCAACCTGTGGCACAGACTGGCCAGAGCATATTTCACAGGAGTGAAGCACCAGCAGCTGTGGTAGTTTCCAGACTTATAAACCCCATAAACACCAAAGAGAAAGTCAAAGGTCAGTAAGAAACTCGGTCGGAACTGCACAACAGAAGAGCAAGGTCTGGCCCCTGCCGCCAAGGGGAGAATTGGCAGAAGTGCAGTGGTTATGCCTGCTGCCACAAGGCTGCCTCCGAAGCTCCTGACCTGAAGATTGTCAGAGGACCAAGCGACCATTCAGAGGGTAATCACTCCTGATTTGACCTGCTAAGATCTGGATTGCTGTCTTGGGTGGTGGTGGTGGGGTGTGTGGCGAGTGCGCCAGAACTTGGGGTGTCCATAGAGACAGCACCATCCTGATAGCTCTGACAACATCTGCAAAAGCACCAACAATTTCAGTCATAGCCCTCTACACTCTGGAAGCAGAGTTCTACTGTGGCAAAGAACCCAAAAATCAAGTGATTGGCTGACAAGAAAAGCAAGCAGAAGAAGAACAATCAGACAATAAAATCCTTTTTTGGGACCAAAAGGATCAAAACATGGAATCAGAAAAAGTCAATGAGGTCAAAACTCCTGCATCAAAAGCTTCCAAGAAAAATATGAGGTGGTTATAGGCCATGGGGGAGCTCAAGAAGGACTTTGAAAATTAAGAGAAGTGGAGTAAAAATTGGGAAGAGAAATGAGAATGATGCAAGAAAATCATGAAAAGCAAGTCAACAGCCTACTAAAGGAGAGCCAAAAAAATGCTGAAGAAAATAAAACATTAAAAAATAGGCTGACTCAAAAGGTAAAAGAGGCTCAAGAAGCCAATGAGGACAAGAATGCCTTAAAAAGCAGAACTGGCTAGATGGAAAAGGAAGTTCAAAAACTCACTGAAGAGAATAATTATTTCAAAATTAGATTAGAGCAAATGGAAGCTAATGACTTTATAAGAAACCAAGATACTATAAAACAGATCCATACAAATGAAAAAATAGAAGGAAATGTGAACTATCTCACTGGAAAAACCACTGACCTGGAAAATAGATCCAGGAGAGATAATTTAAAAATTATTGGACTGCCTGAAAGATATAAAAAAAAAGACCCTAGAAATAATCCTTCAAGAAATTCTCAAGTAAAATTGCCCTGATAGAACCAGAGGACAAAATAGAAATTGAAAAAATTTACTGATCACCTCTTGAAAAAAAATCCCAAAACGAAAACTCCTAGGAATATCATAGCCAAATTCCAGAGTGCCCAGGTCAAGGAGAAAATATTACAACACAGGAAGAAACTGTCAGGAAGAAACAATTTGAGTATTATGGAAATACAATCAGCATAACACAAGATCTAGTAGCTTCCACATTAAGGGATCAAAGGGCTTGGAATATGATATTCCAGAGGTCAAAGGAACTAGGACTAGAACCAAGAATCACCTACCCAGCAAAACTGAGTATAGTGCTTCAGAAAAAATATGGTTAATCAATGATACTGAGGACTTTCAAGTATTCCTGATGAAAAAACCAGAGCTGAACAGAAAATGTGACTTTCAAATATAAGAAGCAAGAGAAGCATAAGAAGGTAAAAAGGAAAAAGAAATCATAAAGAACTAATTAAATTTGGAACAATTTACATTCCTATGTAGAAAAACAATAACTGTAACTCATGAGGCTTCTCTTAGTATGAGAAAGGGGTTAAAGGGAATACATATATGCATATATATAGATACATATATGTATGTATAGGAGGGTGTATGTGTGTATAAATACATATGTGAGTCTGTGTATATGTGTGTGCATGTATACATAGAGGATATAGGATCAGTTGAATAGGAAGGGATGATATCGAAAAAATAAAATTAAGAGGTGAGAGAGGAATATAATGAGAGGAGAAAAGGAGAGATAGAATATGGCAAATTATCTCATATAAAAGAGGCAAGAGAAAATTGTTACAATGGAGGGGAAGAGCAGGAAGGTGAAAGGGAATGGGTCAACCTTACTCTCACTGAATTTGGCTTAAGCTAGAAATAACATACACACTCATCTGGGTATCTTACCCTACAGGAGAGTAGGGGGGAAGGGGATAAGAGAGGAGGTGATAGAAGGGAGGGCAGATTAGGGGAGAGGCTAGTTAGAAGCACATACATTTGAAAAGGGACAGGGTCAAAGCAAAAAATAGAATGGGTGGGGCAGGATAGGATGGAGGGAAATACAGTTAATCTTTCACAGTATAATTCCTATGGAAATGTTTTGCCTAACAACACATGTACAACCTATATTGAATTACTTATCTTCCCAGTGGGGTTGGGTGAGGAAGGAAGAAGGGAAAGAATCCAGAAATCAAAGTTATAAAAACAAAGGTTTAAAAAATTTGGTGGTTGGCTGTTTGTTTTTTACATGCAACTGGGAAATAAGATATACAAGCACTACGGTACAGAAATCCATCTTGCCCTACTAGAAAGTTGGTGGAGGGGGGCAGCTAGGTGGCACAGTGAGTAGAGTGCCAGCCCCGGAGTCAGGAGTACCTGAGTTTGGGTCCAGCTCCAGACACTTAACACAAAAAAACAGCCGTGTAACCTTGGGCAAGTTACTTAACCCCAATTGCCCTCCAAAATGCAAAAAAAAAAAAAAAAAATATATATATATATATATATATATATATATATATATATATATATATATATATATAGAAAATGAAAAACAGAAAGAGAGAAAGAAAGAAAGAAAGAAAGAAAGGAAAGAAAATTCTATGAAACACTTAGAAACAAAGAGTAATGATAGCAAATAAATTATCCTTAAAAATTGAAAAATAAAATACTTTATCAAACTCCTCTTATAAGATAAATATAGCCCTATTCCTAAACTACCAAAGGATAGAGCACCGAATTAGGTAAAAAGCTATTTCTTTAATATGAATTCAAAAGAAGATTTTCTACCCTTGTCAAATAAACTTTAGCAATTCCTCCAAGAAACAATTCAACATGATCAATTTAGATTTATTCCCAAGAAGTAATGACAGTTGAACATCAGAAAAACAATCAGTGCTGGGGAACGGAGTCAAGATGGCAGAGTAGAAACAGCACTTCCTCCCAGCTCTGGCTCCCAACACTTTCAATTTATGTAAAAAGGGACTCTGGACAAACTTTGGAGCTACAGAAGCCACAAAATGACACAGATAAGCTAACCTCCCTGGCAGCCAGGCAGGGAGTGGCCAGCACAGCACTCTTGGAGCCAACCCCAGCCCTGCATGAGCAGAGGTTTTAGCTCCAGGGTGGCCTGACCAGGGGCTGGAGGGACTCCAGAACACCAGCAGCTGTGGTGTTTCCAGAATTATCAACACATAGATGCCAAAGAAAAATTCAGAGGGCAGGGCACTGTGGAATTTAGGACCAGTAGATGGGAGTGCTGAGACACCACCACACAGCGAGTGCCACATTACAGTTTCAACTCCTGGCCTGCACACTGCGGGGAACCGGGCAATCAGTCAGGGGGATAAGCGCTCTTACTTTAACCTGCTTGGATCTGGATCATTGTCTGGGATGGAGGTCTTGGGGTGTGTGACCAACTTGCCAGAGCATGTGGAGGCTTCAGGGAAGGCACCCAACTAATACCTCCAGCAGCTAAGGAAACCCCAGCATTTGGGACAGAATTTCCCATGTCTGGTGGCAGAGTCCTAATGTGGCAAAAAAGCCCAGGGGTCAAGTAATTGAGTGGCAACATGACCAGGCAAAGGAAGCAAAATAAACAAAGAACACCAACTTTATAGTCCTACTTTGGTGACAAAAATAATCAAGGCATGGAAGAGGAGGAAGACAGTGAAGCCAGAAATACTGCAACAAAAGTATCCAAGAAAAATATAAGCTGGTTACAGGCCATAGAGGACCTTAAGAAGCAGATAAGAGAAGTAGAGGAAAAATTGGGAAAAGAAATGAGAAAGATGCAAGAAAAGTATGAAAGGAGAGCTAACAGCCTGACCGAGGAAAACACCACCTTAAAAAACAGACTAACTCAAATGTCAAAAGAGGCTCAAAAAGGCAATGATGAGAGGAATGCCTTAAAAAGCCAAATTTGCCAGATGGAAAAAGAATCTCAAAAGCTCAGTGAGGAGAACCATTCCTTCAGAATTAGACTGGAGCAAATGGAAGCTAGTGACTTTATGAGAAATCAAGATGCTGGTAAGCAGAGCCAAACAAATGAAAGAATAGACAGCAATCTGATGTATCTCATGGGAAAAACCACTGACCTGGAAAATAGGTCCAGGAGAGAGAATCTAAAAATTATTGGACTACCTGAAAGCCATGATCAAAAAAAGAACCTAGAAATGATCCTTCAAGAAATTCTTAAGGAAAATTACCCTGATGTTTTAGAACCAAAGAGCAAAATAGAGGTTGACTGAATCCACCAATCACCTCCTGAAAAAGATCCCAAAAAGAAAACTCCCAAGAATATTATAGCCAAGTTCCAGAATTCCCAGATCAAGGAGAGAATACTACAAGCAACCAGGAAGAAACAATTTGAATATTGTGGAAACACAATCAGGATAGCACAGGATCTAGTAGCTTCTACACTGAGGGATCAAAGGGCTTGGAATATGATATTCTAGAGGGCAAAGGAGCTGGGATTAAAACCAAGAATCACCTAGCAGCAAAACTGAGTATCATATTTCGGGGGAAATATGGTGATTCAGTGGAATAGAGGACTTCCAAACATTCTTGATGAAAAAAACAGAGTTGAACAGAAAATTTGACATTCAGACACAAGAAGCTAGAGAAGCTTGAGAAGGTAAATAGGGAAAAGAAATCATTATGAACTTATCAAAGTTGAACTATTTACATTCCTACATGGAAAAACAATAATTGTAACTGATGAAACTTTTCTCAGTATAAAAATAGTTGAAGAAGGATATATGGGCATATGAATACATATGTGAATGTGTGTATATGTGTTTACAGGTATACTTAGACAGAGGGCACAGGTCAAATTTAATAGGAAGGGATGATACTTAAAAGGTGAAATTAAGAGGTGAGAAAGGAATATAATGAGAGGAGATGACATGGGGAGAGACAGAATGGGGTAAACTATCTCATATAGAAGAGGCAAGGGAAAATGGTTACAAGGGAGGGGAAGAACAGGAAGGCAAAACCTTATTCTCATTGAATTTGGATTAGGGAGAGAATGACAAACATACCAAATAGGATTTCTCACCCTACAGGAGAGTAGGGGGGAAGGGGATGAGAGGGGGGATGATGGAAAGGAGGGCAGGCTGGGGGAGGGGAGTTGGAAGCACCCACTTTTGAAAAGGGACAGGATCAAAGTAGAGAATAGAACAAGTGGAAGGTGGTATAGGAGAGAGGGAAATATAGTCAGTCTTTTACAATATATCTACTATGGTAATGCTTTGCATTAGGTACACATGTACAACATATACTGAATTGCTTATCTTCCCAGTAAGGGTGGGTGACAAGGAAGTTTTCAAATCAAATGTTTAAAAATATATAACTACTATTATTAATACTCTTTTACATATAATTGGGAAATAAGATATACAGGCATTGGGGCATAGAGATTCACCTTGCCCTACTAGAAATGTCGAAGGGGGTATGGGAGAAGATATGGGAGAGAGCAGACTGGATGAGGGGATATCCTGTGGGCTACTATGGGGTGGTGGGTAAGGGAAAAACGGGGGGAAATTGTAACTCAAAATCTGGCAGAAATGAATGATGCAAACATAACAAAATTATGCTAATAAAGTATTTGGGAAAAAAAGGATAAAAGAAAAACAATCAGCATAACTACTCAGATTAAGTGACTTGCCCAGAGTAACAGAGCTAGTAAGTATTTGAGGTTTGATTTATATTCAGGTCTTCCTGATTCTAGGCACAAATAGCTATCCACCTTGCAACCTAGTTGCCAGAAGGGAGATTTGTGGCATAGAGACCACCTGGCGATTATAATAAAATAGCCATGAAGTGATAAAGGCCTCTACCACAGTAATGACAGTGTCAGAGGAGAGAAGGAACCACATATGAGGGATAAAGATAAAATCAACAAGAGTTGACTACCGACTGGAAGGGAATAGGGAAAATAAGTCAAGTCAAACACCTACGTTGCAAGTCTGGGTGACAGGGAAGATGGTGGTATTCTTGAAAGTAAGGAAGTTAGGAAGAGAGACAATTTGAGGGGAATGATAATGGGTTCATCTTTGGCCATACTGAGTTGAAGGTGTTTGTATAAATAAACCAGTGTGAGATGTCTGGTTGGTTGGTTCTTGTCCTTCATTCTCAAAGAGGATGAAAATGGCATCATTCTGTTACAGTCAAAGTACAGTGTGTCTGACTGGGGTTGATTAGATGATTATGAGCTCAGAAAACTCTACCACAAGGTGTATACAAACAGTCCATATAAACATCTGGAGTGGAAATGTCTCTAAATTTACACATCCCACATTTCTTTAAAGCTGCTGCAATTCTGATTCACTCACAGAGCACAGCACTGCCTTCTTTGATGCAGAAATTCCACGCAGGGTGGTCTTCTGCCCTTGTCTCCCATGTCACATAATCAATTTCAAAGTTCCTCAGAGACCTTGAAAGTTTCCTTGTATTGCCTCTTCTGACCACCATGAGAGCACTTTCCTTATGTGCATTTTCCATAAAATAGTCTTTTCGACAAGCATACACATAGCATTCAAACAAGTATACTGTCAAGATATATCACCAGCTGGGGCAGCTAGGTGGCGCAGTGAGTAAGAGTGCCGCCCCGGAGTTGGGAAGACCCAGGATTGGATCCAGCATCAGAAAATGAGCCCCCACACATAAATAATGACTGCCCGTGTAACCTTGAGCAAGTTATTTAACCCCAATTGCTTTAAAAAAAATAAAAATAAAAATAAAAAAATAATTAAAAAAAAAAAAGATATTGCCAGCCCAAACAAAGTTGCACTATCAATAGTAGAGTTTGAATGCTTTGCAGTTTAGCTCAAAAAAGGACTTCAGTGTCCAGCACTTTATCTTGCCAGGTGATCTTCAAAATCTTCCAAAGACAATTCAAATAGAAGTGATTCAATTTACCGGCATGATCCTGATATACTGTTCAGGTTTCACAGGCATACAACAAGGCCAGCATAATGGCTCTCTACACCTTCAGTTTGGCAGACAGTCTAATGCTTCTTCTTTCCCATACTTTCCATCATAACCTCCCAATCGCTGAGCTAGTTCTCACAATGTGAATACCAACCTCATCATCTATGTGTGCATTACTGGACAGTATACTGCCAAGATAAGTCAATTACCCACAGTATTCAAAATTTCTCCATTTGCTATAACTGATGATTCCGTATAAGGACTGTTTGGCACTGGTTGGTGGAGAACCTCTGCTTTCTTGGTGTGAAGCGTATGACCAAAATTAGCTCAAGCAACAGATAACTCACACTCTGATGCATCTCACACTCAGAGGCTACCCTGAGCGCATAATAATCTTCAAATTAAAAAATCATGCACCAGCTCTTCCTCTTCCTTAGTCCTGTCTTGCAGCCTTTTCAAGTTAACTAATTTACCATTAGTGTGGTGGTTGACTTTGATGTCATTTTCATTCTCATTGAAGGCATCTGAAAACAATGCTGTAAACATCACACTTAAAAGCAGAAGAGAAAGCACACACACTGCTTCACTCTGCTGGTGACTGGGAAAGTGTAAGAGCAGTCCACTGCCCAGGACCCATGCAAGCATGCCATTGTGGAACCAGCATATGATACATATGAACTTCTCAGGGAAACCAAATTTTGCCATGATTCTCCACAAATCCTAATGACTGACATTATCAATGGCCTTGGTCAAATTGATGAACATTGTATACAGACCTCTGTTCTGCTCCTGGCATTTCTCTTAAAGTCATCAGGCAGCAAACACCATATCAACCATTTCTAAGTCCTTTCTGAAGCCACACTGACTCTTGGGTAGATGACTATCTATAGGAGAGGAATCAGCCTATTAAGGAAGATTCCAGCACCAATCTTGTCAACAATGTCTGAGAGAGAAGTCCCTGTGATTCTCACAAGATTACCTATTTCCTTTTCTTATAGAGACAGACAAGGGAAGCACCCTTGACCTCCTGGAGGATAACTTCTTTTTGCCATATAACTCAGAAGATTTCAGTCAGTTTTCGTATGAGCAGTGAGGGTCCTGCCTTGTGAATCTCAGATGGAACAGAATCAACACGAGGTACTTTGCCAATGAGAGGAGCCTAACGGCATTCAAAACGTCTTCAGTTGGAAGTCTGCTTAGAGAGGGATTGACTTCAACCTGCGGTATATGGTCAATGGCGTCAGCACTAATTGATCATTGTCTGTTGAGAACATCATGAAAGTGTTCAGTCAGTCACTCCAGGATTATGTTCTTATCATTAATCAATGTGGTTCCATCATCACTGAATAGTTGAGATGCACCAGAGGTCTTTAACTTATAAACAGTCTTCAGGGTGTCATAAAAGTGCTTTGGATTATTACCATCAGCATAAAACTAAATTTCATCTGCCTTCTTACTAAGCCAAGAAGCCTGCATAATTGCAAGCTTCACTTGCACCTTACTTTTGATGGAGTTAAATGCTGCCTTCTTAGAGATATACACTATCCTCCTGGTAAACCCTGAGGGGCTCTCATTTTTCATTTAGTAACTTCTAAATTTCCCCAATAATTTTCATCAAACAAATCTTGAAGTCTGCAAAAGTTCTGACCCAGATGAGTAAATGTAGTATTGTATACCAAATCTCTGAAAAGTTGCCAACTTCATTTCTGCTCCACTGTTGCCAACCATGTGCTGGCTCAGTTTTTCACTCCAAGTTAACAACAAATTGTTAACTCGTGGAGAAGTTTAGGGGGCACTGTCAAGGGTTCTGAGAGGTCTGCCACGGGCACGCTCTGAGGGGTTTGCATCCCATGGGTGCGAATCCAAGCTGGGCCCACTATCTCAGGTTGACTCTCCACGCACGCCCCCCCCCCCCAATTACTCATGCCATGTGCAAGGGAGAGTCGGAACATTCTGGCCATCCCTAAAACCCTGGCCACTTGAGTGATATAGATAAAGTAGTGACGCATGAGATAAGAAAGCAAGGAAGTGTCCCACAGGAGTAGCCTCCTGCAAAGTTAGGTGCTTCACGTAACAAACCTAACAAGTTAGGTGCTTCATGTAACAAACTACATGAAGTTTCCCATGAGAAAGTATGACGTAAGTGCTTCAGTATATAAACCCTAACCCTCAAATGCTTAATTGAGATTTCCTTAGCATGCAATAAACATATGAATGCAATCTCCACCTCGTCCACAATTCTTCATTCGTTTGTTCCCACTCTCACGTTTTGGTTGGTGCTGAAAGGTGCAGGGCACAAGTGACATCTGGAACAGGGACCCAGTGGGGTACGAGGAGAGGTGGCCCCCTTAAAGGCTCCAGAGAACACAAAAGAAAGCCCTCAGCTATCCACATAGAGGTACCTTAGCAATCAATGTGTTGTGGAAAAAAGGTAAAGGGGGTGAAAGGGTTATAAATGGTGTCCCAGCATAGTTAAGCAGGCCGGCATTCAAAGGGAAAGGAAAGTGTCCCAGCAGTGTTAAGGCAGGGACAATCGCCAGGCTCAGCAGAATTGGTATGGAACATGGTAACAAGTAAGCAGAAAAGCCCGGTGTCAGAAAAAACCTTTCAGGAGGAAATGGGACAAAGTGAAAGTAGAGACCAAGAATATGATTTTAGACTCTTAAAGAAATTAGTAGGGGCAGCTAGGTGGTGCAGTGAAGAGAGCACCGGCCCTGGAGTCAGGAGGACCTGAGTTCAAATCCGACCTCAGACACTTAACACAAAAACTAGCCTTGTAACCTTGGGCAAGTCATTTAGCCCCAATTGCCCTACCTTCGCCCCTCCAAAAGAAAAAAAGAAATTAGTAAGAGAAAGAGGATCATTTATCACTAGCAGATAGTTACAAGAATTCTTGTAATGTGTAGAAGTATGTTGTCCTGGTTTCCACAGAAGGGGATGGAAGATTTGGTAAAATGGGAAATAGTAATAGGAGAGATGAGTGAGAGACTAGTGGAGGTAGGACTCCAGCATTTCCCCATTACTACCTTTTTCCTATGGAATATTCTTAAAGCTATGTTTTACAGCAGAAGTGAAAGTGCCAAAGGTGGCTCTAACAATTTAGTATGATGCAGATTTCTCTAACAGAAACAGATAAAAAGAGTATTTCAAAGTAAGCCTTATCAGGTCCCCATTAACATTCTGGAGGACAAAATAAATATCTGATTTTTGCAGAAGATCTTTAATAATTTCTATGAGTTTACTCTTCCTGTCATTTTCTATATCTCTCTGCTTTATGTGTCTTTGTGAGAATAAGTGTGAGTAATTTGTCATTCTATAAGATTTAAAATGCAGCTAGACTGCTGGACTTTCCTTGAAATGTTTTATCTTTCATTCCCCCTCTCCCTTCTTTATCACCAGAAAACAAAGTGTTTTATTATTTTATAGGTTATAAGATGGTAATGGCAAGTCAAAGAGTGTAGGAGATGTGTCAGGTCAGAATTAGAAATTTAAGCATGTAGCAAAGAGAGGAGCTGGGTAGGAAGTTTAAGATAGGTATAAATCATTTGCATGAAAAGTATAAGCAGAAGTTTTAAGATTTTTAAAAGTTTGAAAATCTCTCTCTTCATTTCAACTCTGGTCAAGTTGAATGCCAAAGAAGATAAAAGATAAGGGAATTTCTTCTCCTCAGAACAAAGAGGCAAAGGGGCAAACATTTAACTGTTTCCTGCCTCACCTATTAGGGAAAAAAATTGTGTATAGGAATACTACTGAAAGTCAATTGAATCCATTCTGGCTATTTTTGTGAATGTGGAAAAAGTGAATTAGTGTCACTGCTAACTTGATGCTAAAGATAAGTCAGAGTTTGTTATACTATTTGGCACTAAAGCAAATTGGAATATGCTAAGATCTGAAAAAAGAAACAACCCAGAGGCGAAGTTTTGAACTCTTCAGTATGGGGGAGAAGGGACAAGGTGTGCCACTGGATTTTTCCAGAGTTCCACTCCCTCTAACTGGCAAGTTAAAAGTTTTCACTTTCTAAGAAATTTTTAAAGAAGAAACAGAGAAATGAAGTTTACCGTAGTAAAAGTTACAATAGTTGAAAACATTTTGACAAAATTTCATTACTCCACAGCTATGAAGAGAAAAGAAAAACCTCTGCACTTAATAAGCCCAATTTTCTATCAATAATTTTCCAAGTGATAATTTAGAAATACAACTAATGCCCTAATGTCATTGTGTTATTATGGTCTTCCTAAATTATAGTAAAATTCTCTCATTTAAAAATTGAGGAATCTTTATAAGCCAGAAATAGTGTTAGATAAGCAAATTTTTAATCTGAATTTTGTTGAAACTAATAGAGGAAAAGTTTGTGAAAAACAGTTATATCACTTAGTCTTATAATGTTTATATATGCCATATAAGAAACCAGGTATTTACACCTTTACCTATAGTTAAAGAGGAAGTTACAGTTAAAACAAATTGGCTATCAAAGTTGTTAATTAATTACTGTATGTAGAAAGTAGACTAGGTGAAAACTTTAATTTTATTTGGATTAATTCTGCTCATTCAGACCATTCCTACAGCATGAATGAGATTTGACATAGCAGGGGCATCACCACTAGCCCCTCCCTAAAGATCATATCAGTTATTCTTATTTTGTAAAACTGCCAAGACCCCTGGAGGCTATCTCTATGGGCAAGGTCATTTAACCTGGGAAAGAAACTTGTTTTAGTTATGTAGTTCCTAAATAATGAACTTAACTTGCTAAGAAAGTTGCAAAATATTAAAAAGTATTTCTAACGATTAGCTTTTACACCAGGCCAAGATTAAATCAGAGAAATAAAAATGTTAAATTAAACCCCTTATGTATGAGGGATCTAGTAAATCTTCATTGTTTATTAAAGCTCCATGGCAATAAAATTAACATGTAATTGGATATGAGCTTTAAACTGGTGAAAAATGGCTACTTAAAAAGCATTTCAGACTATATTTAATTCACATATTCTTATTTTTTCTTTCTAGATCAAAATTTCTATGATCAGAATAAATAGTAAAAGACATGACCTCTTTTGTGTTAGCTTTAGGGGAAATCTAATTATTTTTTATCAAGAATTAGAACATGGGGGGCAGGGGGGCAGAGTCAAGATGGCAGAGTAGAAACAGGACTTCCCACTGCTCCAGCTTCCACCTTCCCCAATCCATGTAAAAGGAACTCTGAACAAACCTGGAGCTACAGAACCCACAAAATGAAACAGAGAACCTAACCTCCCACTGAGGACAGCCCAGCAGCCCAGCAAGGAGAGGCCAGTGTAGCACTGTGGGAGCCGATCCCAAACCCATGTGAGCCAGAGGTTTTAGCTCCAGGACAGCCTAAACAGGGGCTGGAGGGACTCCAGAACATCAGCAGCTGCGGTCATTTCCAGAATTATTAACACATAAATGCCAAGGACAAAGCGAGAGTTCAGTGCACTGTGGACTTTGGGACTAGTACTGGGGAAAGCTAAGCTTTTGCGCCCAGGGCAAGAAGCCGCTGAGATGCTTAGGCACAGCCTGCTGGCATGTTGCAGCTTCAGCTCCTGGACTATGGACTGTGGGGGACCAGGCTACCAGTCTAGGGGGTAATCGCTCTTGCTTTAACCTTCTTGGATCTGGATTGTGGTATGGGGTGGAGGTCCTGGGTTGTGTGACCAGCTTGCCAGAGTGTGTGGAGGCTTCAGAGAAGGCACCCAAATAATACCTCCGGCAGCTGAGAAAACCCTAGTGTTTGGGATGGAAGCTCCCCTGTCTGGTGGCAGAGTCCTACTGTGGCAACAAGCCCAAAAGTCAAATAACTGAGGGGCAACATGCCTAGGCAAAGGAAACAAAATAAGCAGAAAAATTCAACATTAGACTCCTATTTTGGGGACAAAGAGGATCAAAGCATGGAATAGGAGGAGGATTGGGAGGTCAGAACTCCTGAAACAAAAGCTTCAAATGAAAATACGAGCTGGTTACAGGCCATAGAGAAGCTTAAGAAGCAGAGAAGAGAAGTGGAGGAAAAATTGGGAAGAGAAATGAAAATGATGCAAGAAAATTATGGAAGGAAAGTCAACAGCCTGACTGAGGAAAATAACACCCTAAAAGATAGACTAACTCAAATGGCAAACAAGGCTCAAAAAGGCAATGAGGAGAGGAATGCCTTAAAAAGCCAAATTTGCCAGATGGAAAAAGAATCTCAAAGGCTCACTGAGGAGCATCTTCCCTTCGGATTTAGAATGGACCAAAGGTAAGCTAGTGACTTTGTGAAAAATCAAGATGCTGTTAAACAGATCCAAACAAATGAAAGAATAGAAGGCAATGTGACATATCTCATGGGAAAAACCACTGACCTGGAAAAAAGATCCAGGAGAGATAATTTAAAAGTTATTGGAATACCTGAAAGCCATGATCAAAGAAAGAACCTAGAAATCATCCTTCAAAAAATTCTCAAGGAAAATTACCCCGATGTTTTAGACCCAGAGGGCAACATAGAGGTTGAAAGAATCCACAGATCACCTCCTGATAAAGATCCCCAAAGGAAAACTCCTAGGAATATTATAGCCAGGTTCCAGAATTCCCAGATCAAGGAGAGAATATTACAAATAACCAGGAAGAAACAATTTGAATATTACGGAAACACAATCAGGATAGCACAGGACCTGGCAGCTTCTACACTGAGGGATCAAAGGGCCTG
The DNA here is from genome assembly GCA_011680675.1 of Gymnobelideus leadbeateri. Classification (NCBI taxonomy): domain Eukaryota; kingdom Metazoa; phylum Chordata; class Mammalia; order Diprotodontia; family Petauridae; genus Gymnobelideus; species Gymnobelideus leadbeateri. The sequence goes on from WOXC01000576.1 coordinate 295,444, forward strand.
GAATATGATATTCTGGAGGGCAAAGTAGCTGGGATTAAAACCAAGAATCACATACCCAGCAAAACTGTGTATCATGTTTCACGGGGAAATATGGTTATTCAATGGATTAGAGGACTTTCAAGCATTCTTGAAGAAAAAAACAGACTTGAGTAGAAAATCTGACATTCAGATACAAGAAGCAAGAGTAGCATGAGAAGGTAAATAGGGGGAAAAAAAAAGTCACATGGAACTTATCAAAGTTGAACTATTTACATTCCTACATGGAAAAACAATAATTATAACTAGGGAAGCTTTTTTCAGTATGAAAATAGTTGAAGGGAATAGAAATATACATGTATATAGTCTTTATTGGAGGGTATATAGGCATAAGAATACATATATGAATGTGTGTGTGTATATATATATGAGGTGGGATAGAGGGGAGGGAAATATAATTAGCCTTCTACAATATATCTACTATGGTAATGTTTTACATTAGCTACACATGTACAACCTATATAGAATTGCTTATCTTCCCAGTAAGGGTGGGTGACAAGGGAGGAAGGGAATGAATTTGGAATCCAAAGTTTTAAAACCAAATGTTTGAAAATATATATATATATATATATAGGGGGCGGCTAGGTGGCGCAGTGAATAGAGCGCCGGCCCTGGAATCAGAAGGACCTGAGTTCGGAGCTGGCCTCCAACACTTAATCCACACAAACAAAAACCTAGCCGTGTAACCTTGGGCAAGTTACTTAACCCCAATTGCCCTAAAGGGGCGACTAGGTGGAGCAGTGAGTAAGAGCTCCGGCCTCGGAGTTGGGATGACCCGAGATCAGATCCGGCCTCAGAAAATGAGCACCCACGCGTAAATAATGACTAGCCGTGTAACCTTGAGCAAGTTACTTAACCCCAATTGCTTTAAAAAAAAAAATATATATATATATATTATATTATTATTAATACTATTTTACATGTAATTGGGAAATTAGAAGAGGGGATATCCTGGGGGACTGCTATTTTGGAGAGGTCGGTACGGGAAAAATGGGGAGAAATTTTGTAATACAAAAACTGGCAGAAATGAAGTAAAACAGAAGTTAATAAAGCATTTGAAAAAAAATAATTAGAACATGTACAGAAATTTATACAAACTATTTAAGGCTCACCTTAAGAAGATTCTAAAACTAATAGTTTTTTTTTTTAAAACAAATGCTTTATTAACTTCTGTTTTACATCATTCATTTCCGCCAGATTTTGAGTTACAATCATTTTCCCCCCATTATTCCCCTACCCAACCTCCCAGAATAGTAATCCCACAAGATACCGCTTGCTCCAATCTGCTCTCTCCCATACCTTCTCCCAAACCCACATCGACTTTTCCATTAGAGGAAGGTGAGTCTTTGTATCCCAATGCCTGCACATCTTATCTCCCTATTACAAGCAAAAGAGTACTGATAATAGTATTTATATATATATATATATATATATATATATATATATATATTTATATATTATATATATATTTATATATTATATATATATATTTATATATATTTGATATTAATGTTACGACCTCAAATTTCAGATCCATTTCCTTCCTCCCCTGTCACCCATTCCCTCTGGGGAGATAAGTAATTCAGTATATGTTGTACATGTCTAGCTATGCAAAACGTGATCATAGTAGATATATTGTACAAGGCTGCTTATAATTCCCTCCCACTCATCTAACCCCCCAACTGGTCCATTCCCTACATGATCCTGTCCCTCTTTTAGAGTGGGTACTTCCAACCTCCCCTCACCCCAAGGATGCCCTCCCATCCATCATCCCTCCTCCCATCCCCCTTCCCCCTATCCTGCTGCAGGATGAGATATCCCATTTAGTTTGTATGTCATTTTCTCCCTGAACCAAATTCAATGTGAATGTGGTTTTGCCTTTTTAGCCTTCCTTATTCTCCCCCTCTTTTGCAACCACTTCCCCTTGCTTCTTCTACATGGGATAGTTTACACTACCCTGTCTCTCCCCATCTCCTCTTGCCACTTTCCTCTCTCACCTCGTAATTTCATCCCTTGAGTGTTCTCCCTTCCCAACAAATTCAACTTATGCCCTCTATCCATATATAACTGTAACCATATACACACACATTCACATATGCATTCATAGGACCACACCCCCTTCTTCCATTATTTTCATAGTGAGAAAGATATCATCAGTCACAGTTATTGCTTTTCCATATAGGAATGTAAATAGTTCAACTTTGATAAGTTCCTTTTGATTTCTTTTCCCTGATTACCTTCTCAGGCATCTCGTCCTTCTTGTGTCTGGCTGTCAAATTTTCTATTCAATTCTGGTTTTTTCCTCAAGAATGCTTGAAAGTCCTCTATTCCACTGAATGACCATATTTTCCCCTGAAACAAAATACTCAGTTTTGCTGGGTAGGTGACCCTGGGTTCATTCCCATCTCTTTTGCCCTCTGGAATATCATATTCCATGCCCTTCTATCCCTCAGTGTAGAAGCTGCCAGGTCCTGGGCTATTCTGATTGTGTTTCCACAATATTGAAACTGTTTCTTCCTGGCTGCTTGGAGTATTTTCTCCTTGATCTGGGGATTCTGGAACCTGGCTATAATATTCCTGGGAGTTTTCTTTTTGGGATCTTTTTCAGGAGGTGATCTGTAGATTCTTTCAACCTCTATTTTGCCCTCTGGATCTAAAACATCAGGGCAGTTTTCCTTGAGAATTTCTTGAAGGGTGATTTCTAAGTTCTTTCTTTGATCATGGCTTTCAGGTAGTCCAATAATTTTTAAATTGTCTCTCCTGGATCTATTTTCCAGGTCAGTGGTTTTTCCCATGAGATATTTCACATTGCCTTCTAATCTTTCATTTGTTTGGATCTGCTTAACAGCATCTTGATTTCTCATAAAGTCATTAGCTTCCATTTGCTCCAGTCTAACTCTGAAGGAATGAATCTCCTCAGTGAACTTCTGAGATTCTTTTTCCATCTGGCAAATTCGACTTTTTAAGGCATTCTTCTCCTCATTGCCCTTTTGGGCCTCCTTTGCCATTTGAGTTAGTCTATTTTTTAAGGTGTTGTTTTCCTCAGTCAGGCTGTTGACCCTCATTTCATACTTTTCCTGCATCCTTCTCATTTCTCTTTCCAATTTTTCCTCCACTTCTCTTATTTGATTTTTAAAGTCCTTCTCAAGGTCCTCTATGGCCTGCAACCCGCTCATGTTTTCCCCTGGGGCTTTTGGAGCAGGACTTCTGACCTCACAGTCCTTTTCCTGCTCTATGCCCCCAAAATAGGAGTCTAGGGTTGCATTTTTCTGTTTCCTTTGCCTTGGCATGTTGCCACTTAATTACTTGACTTTTGGGCTTGTTGCCACACTATGGCTTTAGGGCCAGATAGAGGAATTTTCGTCCCGAACGTGTGGGGGGCAACTTCCGTTTCTGGCAAGCTGTAAACCCACCCACGACTTCCACCCTAGATCACAATCCAGATCCAGGGAGGTTAAAGCAAGAGCGATTACCCCCCAAGACTGATCGCTGGATCTCCCTACAAATTTGCAGGCTGGGAGCGGGAGCTGCCTCTGAAAACTACAAAATGGCGTTTGTCCTCAGCGGCTTCTAGCCCCCAGGGGAGGGAGCCGACGCATTCCCTAATACCAGTCCCAAAGTCCATAGGACACTAACCTCTTACTTTGTCCTAGGCAAGTCTATGTTGATATTTCTGGAGTCGCCACAGCTCCTGGTGTTCTGGGGTTCCTCCAGCTGGCTGCTGGCCCTGCCGCCCTGGGGCTAAAACCTCGGCTCATGCGGACCTGGGCTCGGCTCCGCTCCTGCACTCTGCTCGCTGCACGCTGCCAGGTCCCAGACCACTGCGCTGGTCCTTCCTGCAGGGCTGCTGGGCTGTCTTCAGCGGGAGTTTAGCTTCTCTGTGTTGTTCTGTGGGTGCTGGGGCTCCAGAAGTTGTTCAGAGTCCCCTTTTACATAGTTTGGGGGGAATCTGGGGGCAGAGTGGCTTGGATGAGCTGTTTCTACTCTGCCATCTTGGCTCCGCCCTAGCTTTTTTTTTTTTTAAAGCAATTGGGGTTAAGTAACTTGCTCGAGGTTACACGGCTAGTCATTATTTTATGTGTGGGTGCTCATTTTCTGAGGCTAGATTCGATCTCGGGTCATCCCAACTCCAAGGCTGGTGCTCTTACTCACTGCACCACCTAGCCGCCCAAAAACTAATAGCTTTTAAGGGTACTGTGATCAGATTGTATTACTATATCGTTTTTGGCTAAAACACTTTGCGATATCTAAGAATTTTGCAATTAACTAGAAATGTAGTTTGGTAATAATACTTTGGGAATTTATATTACTTAAGGACATATTACAGCAACTTGGGTTAAATGAATCTCAATCTTACAAGTTTTGCTTTGCTTTAAGATAAAACAGAGCTATCATTTTAAAACTTTTCAATTAATTTTCTTCATAAAAGTTTAGTAACCATTTATGAATCTTAAAACTCTTTTGAATAATATCTTTTTAATCCCTACTATGATTTTTAGGAGGCCTACTAAAACTTTCATTTCCAAGACAATTTATAGCTAAATTAAAGTCAAGTAGAACAGATTTTGCTGTTTTGACCTCAATGTATAGTCATTCCATGGCCTAAGCAAAAGTTACTTAGTGTCTGAACTTATTATAGGTAAAAGATTCAATTTCTGAAGTATCTCTTTTTTCCAAAATGAATATAATCAGAGGATGAACAAGCTTTGTGAAACAAGGATGTACGTTTATTATTCAATTGCAAGGTTCTAGCCAGGAACTTCTTTCGTCTATCAGCTGCCTAGAAATACAAGCTACTACATTAATTCTTTTTTTTTTTAAAGCAATTGGGGTTAAGTAACTTGCTCAAGGTTACACAGCTAGTCATTATTTATGCGTGGGTGCTCATTTTCTGAGGCCGGATCTGATCTCAGGTCATCCCAACTCCGAGGCCAGTGCTCTTACTCACTGCGCCACCTAGCCGCCCCTTTAGGGCAATTGGGGTTAAGTAACTTGCCCAAGGTTACACGGCTAGGTTTTTGTTTGTGTGGATTAAGTGTTGGAGGCCAGCTCCGAACTCAGGTCCTTCTGATTCCAGGGCCGGCGCTCTATTCACTGCACCACCTAGACGCACCTACTACATTAATTCTAATAATGATAAAGTTATTAATACTCACTCTATTTCTGCTCAAACTACACCACTTAATATTGTGTCAGATAGCAAATATTTAGTGTACATACGCCCACATATTGATACTGCTAAGTTTAAACACACAGAATACAGATTTTTTTAAAACCTTTTTTTTAAAAATTACAAACTCTCATGAGACAGAGGTCATAACTTAGATATATGTAGTTCATATTAAAGCTCCTTCTTCATTTCTTGGACCTAAGCAATTCCATAGGAACAAGCTCCACAGATGCTTAAAAACTGCCCCTCCGTGCTGCCTCTGTTACTCCCCCACTAATCACTGTTAAGCCACAGGGAAGGGTTGTAATTCACTCTCCTCCTTTAGTGAGTCATCATACACACATGGCACAAGAGATACTTTTTCTTCATTTGCTTTTGCTTCCCTTCAGACAGGGAAAGCAGTAAGAATGTCATCAGCCACATGTTACAGTCTTTTGCTTCAACGGCATTCCAAAACAACTGAAGACTGATGATGCTCCTGCCCACACTAGCAACTTGTTTCAATCTTTCTGTGATCATTTTTCAAATAAAAATAATTACAGGCATAACCCTTATAATAAAGATATTAAAACCTATATACAAATATAAAAAGGGGGGACTTGGTCCAATATACCACAAAGGCAATCAGCTACTGCTTTATACACACAAGGAGTTTTTACATACATTGTTAAAAATGAGCATATACCAACAGTAAAACAACGTGAAAAGTGCACATCCCCAAAAATGAAGGCGATGTGGGGGTTCACTACTGTGGGAGCGAGGCCATGCTTATGTTTTTCCAGAAGCCACGGAACAACCCGGGAGGGTGCCAGAACAGAAATGTCAGGGCGTGTACTCCACCTCACCAGGAAGAGGAAAAGCTCTGGCAGCAGAAGAATTCATGGAGACGGAACGTGGAATAAAGAAGAGGTCTCCAAATGCAGCCACTACACAAAAAGCTGTGCCCACTTGGGGGCAGACAGAACATTTATTATATCAAGTCAAAGAACTGAAACCCGTTACCCCAGGATTTGTGTTTCTTGCTATGATCACTCTGATTTCAAAATAAATTGAACTGGTTACACCCTGATTTAAGTTCTGAGATACATACCTCTATCACATTATTTCATATATAATCTATAACTACATGTATTTGACCCCTTCAAACCTTCCTTACTTCTACGAATGTAAATCATGTACAGACAATATAAATCAATACTACATTTTATTGTAATGTAACCTGCTTTAACTGTACTCTTAAACAATGTATTAGTGGTTGCGATGTCATTATACTACTTGTAGAACCACCCTCATTCAGACTTCAGGGAACCTGCACTTTACGTAATATCTGATTTTCTGGCTAGAAAAGGCCTTTTAATCACAGGACTAACTGATGTAGCTTCCTTCTCAATATCAGAAACCACGTCTTCACTTAGCTACTAAGTGAAATACACACTGCTCTCTTTGTGACTGAATTGGCAAAGAATGTTAGTTTGGCAAAAACTCATGTAATTATGGATACACCTATCTATGTATGACTCCTATGTATGGAATATTAATTACATTAACTGTGCTCTTAATCAATGTATATCTGGCAGAGTAATTGTTGAACAACCTTCATTTGCTTTTTCCAACTAAATTTTTAAAATTTCTAGTTTATTAAAAAAGGGGGGAGAAAGGTTTGTATTATTTGGTAATTTCAACTATTGTGTATACAATTTGTGTCTACAACTTGTCTACTTAGAAAAAAAACTGCACAATATGTTCATGAATTATAAACAATGTTTCTATAGCCTTTACACACATTGTCATGAATTTTACCATTCACTCCTTTTGGGAGGCATAAAGCTTGCTGACTAGATTAGTTTTGATTGTGAAACCTACAGAAGCCTTACAGTGTTCCCTATCACTGCAGCCATTCCAGAAAAACATGTATCCAGCTCCAACTTCAATAAACTGGCCTTCATTTGCCAGCCTTGTTTCACGCAAGGTTGCTATTTGGATGTAATACCTGCTGAGTTCTCTTGCAACAAGAGCTGTTTGTCATCCAGGCCTACTGGATTTTGTGTTGTCCATAAGTGTTTGCACATTCCATGTACCAGTGGATAGTGGAAATATCTTTGCAGAAGTTTTTGTATTTTTTTGTGTGTTTCGACCTCAGGATAGGATCTGAAAATGCTGGCAGTAAGCAGGCCAGTCTTACGTTAGGTTAAGCAGATGATTTTTAGGGTACCTTTTCTAACCCCTTCTTCTTACCAGGAGGTGAGCAGCATAGTCCTTTAAAAAGGTTGGTCAGAATTTGGAATATAACCCAAATAACTATAAAACTGTGCATACTCTTTCATCCAGCAATACCACTACTAGGTCTGTAACACAAAAAAAGGGAATCCAAAAAAAGAGAAAGGAACCTATTTGTACAAAAATATTTATAGAAACTTTGTGTTGGCTAAAAATTAGAAATCAAGGGTATTCCCATCAATTGGGGAATGGCTGTAACAAGCAATGGCATATGATTATAATGAAATTTATTGTGCTATAATAAATGATTAGCAGGTCTATTTCACAAAAACCTGAAAAAAACTTGAAATTTTTAAATTATATGTCACAAAGGTGACAGAAGCAGTCTCTGTGGAGTGCTTTAGAGCTTGACTATACATCAAAGATGCCAAGATAGAATACACTGTATCCTGAGTCAAAGCCTTGACTTTTGTCTTGCCATGGAATTCTGATAACTCCTTAAGAGAGTGAGGACAGTGACTTCGTGCAATTCTACCTCACTTAAGTCTAATTTATGTGTGAATCAAAAGATATCATCCATGCCCTTTTATTCTTTTACCTACCTTGAAGTCCTATTGTGACAGATAGAGTCACAAAGCAAATAAGTCACATAAATAAAAATTATTAGTTTTTAGGGTTTCTAATTGAGGTTGGAGACTTAGGGACAGGATGGGTAAGATGAATGACACGAGATAAGGGAGACAAGGGAAATTTTATGACCCAGGACAGGGGGAGAAAAGGAACTCCACAGTCCAGGACAATTCACTATAGCAGACTCTGGACAGTTCTTTTATATAATATCTCCATGCCAATTTTGTGATGTTCCCTAATTCCTTATTCTTCTTCATTCTATTCAGCTGACTGGTAGCATACTATACTGAAAATAGCATAATTAATATGATAGTGCAGCTCAGATAAGATAAGAAGGCAGCTCAGACACAGCCAGGGGGCTGCTGAATCCCACTGCTACTTCCAGTGAGAGAATGACCCTGTAGCCTGGGCTACCTATGTGCAGGATATGACTGTAGCTCCCAGTCTATCTGTGCCAGCTGCTTTGTGACTTTATCTGTCACTACAGGACTTCAAGGTAGGTAAAAAAGAGTAAAAGGGCATGGATGATATCTTTTGATTCACACATAAATTAGACTTAAGTGAGGTAGAATTGCACGAAGTCACTGTCCTCACTCTCTTAAGGAGTTATCAGAATCCCATGGCAAGACAAAAGTCAAGGCTATGACTCAGGATACAGTGGATTCTATCTTGGCATCTTCAATGTAGAGTCAAGCTCTAAGCACTCTACAGAGACTGTGGCTACTGAAACAAATAGTTCACATCCATCTATTCTGCTAGGGAAGTCTTCACATACTTGGGGAATCATCCCTCCAACTCACCAATGGGTATGAGGCCCATCCAATACCTTCAACCTGGTTTAGCCCATCTGCTGAAAAAGTAATAAGGTGTAGCCACTGCACATGCTACAGTTTCTTGGAGCCATAGGTAAGAGTTGGATGGCAGATGGACACCAAAGGTGGAAAGAAGCCCTGAAAAATGCTCAGCAACCCTCATACCAGGGGTAGTAAGTCTTCCCTTACCACCGTATACAATATAGAATGAAAAGAGAAAAGAGCTCCATATAGACCTTTGAGGGACACACAACTTTAGTCTGCATGACCTGGATGAAAACCAAGAAAAGGAGACTGAAGAAAAGCAGTCAGATAGGTAGGATACCAGGACAGGAGTACCAGGGAAACTTAGAGAGAAAAGGTTACCAAGGAGACAACAGGGATCAACTGTCAACGGTTGAAGAGAGGTCAAGAAATCTGAGGACTGAAAAAAAGACCATCAGACTTGACAAGTAACAGATCACTGGTAACTTTAGAAAGAGCTTTTTCAAATGAATGATGGGTCAGGAGCCAAAATGTAAAGAGTTAAGGAGTGTGAGAGGAAAAGTAGATAGAGTTATCAATTATACATGACCTTCTCTAAGAGTTTATTCACAAAAATAAGAAGATACAAGATGATAACTAGTGGGAAAGGAGAGGTGAAGTGAGGGTTTTTTTGAGGGTGTAGATGACATGGGAATATCTGTAGCAGCCAGCAACAAGGAAGAGACTAATTTAAGTCAAAGTGGAAATGAAAGAAGAGTCAATAAGCTAGAAAAGACTTGGATAGGTAGAGGAGTTTACCTTGACAAAGAGAAGGGTCCCCCTCTTCAAGTGAAATAAGGGAGAAGAAGGAAATAGCAGCAGAAGGCACTAGGGTTATGTGAATTGAAAAAGAGAGAATAGGGAATTCTTGATAAATGCCCTCAATTTTTTCAGTGATATATATGGGAAGGTTCTCAGCTGAGAATCATGGCAGAGGGAGTCATGATAGGCTTCTGGAGGGACAAAAAGGTAGCTAGTTAACTGAAGCATTAAAAAACATCTAGCTGCTGTGAAGGCCCAGTTGACATTATGTAACATAACTTTGTAAGGACCCAATCAGCACAGTTTCGTGATTTTTTCCACCTTGTTCAAAAGTACATGAGTAGAAGTGAATTACAACAGATCACTAGAGTAATACAAAGCTGAGGCTTAGCAGGGCTGGATCAACAATAAAATAAGATGTTAAGAGATTCAAGAGCAGGGGTCATTATAAAGTTGAACTGGCTCACAAAGGAGTCAAGATGTAAAGGGGAGGAGAATATAGCTAATTCAAGGGGGATAGCCTTGAAAAGAACTGAGGGACTGAGAGAATGAAGGTCAGAGTGAGGACAAATAACAGGGTTTGATGCAGCAAGGCAGAGGAATGACAATAGATTGTGATGAAATAAGAAAATTTCAGAGTTCATGTGCATAGAAGTAGTATATTAAGGGCTAGGATACTGATAGGATGAAGGAAAAGGTCACAGGAAATTAACAAACTGAGGAATTCTGAAGTTACGGTGTTTGAGAGAGTTATCAATATACATGTTGAAATCCCTTAGAATGAAGTCAGGAGTTGAGGAAGAGATAAATGAAAGAGATAAATAAATGAGGAAGAGATAAAATTCAGGCACTGAACTCATTATGGAAAGAAGTGTCCTGGATGCTGGTAGACAATAACTACCAGAATTTTCATTGGGCAGAAGATATTATGGACTGAATGAACCCCAAAGGAGGAGAGACTATTGAATGAAAATTGTAGGAGGAAAACTTGTAAGTGGCAATGGGGAACAAGGATTATACCAACTCTCCCACCTTAATTAGTGAGTCAGAGAGAATGAATGAAAGTATAACTTTCATTATATAAAAGAAGTATAGTGCTGGAAAGGAAAGTGCTATCATCAGAAGGGAAACAGGTCTCAGTGAAAGGTAAAATATCAAAGGAGTGAGAAGGAAAAGATTTAAGATAAAAGCATGTTTGTTACCTATGGAGTAGTCATTCTATAGCAGAGGTATTAAACTAGTTACCTATAGGCACAAACCCCCTAGGGGGTTTAACCAGATTAAAATGTAATTGGGAAATGTTTAACAAATTAAAATAAAATACAACATACACAAAGTTAATTTACTGGCTTTTTAAATCATTACGCTGGACTACAGGGATTTTGTTTCTATTTGGATGAGGTGGGACTTGAGGCAGGGCTGATCTGAGGGAAATAGAAACAAGGGACTGGGCACTGAGGTATGGAGAACAACTTCTGATTAGAGGCACACTAGTGCATTATTGGTGGAGCATCACACCCATTTTTGAAAGCAAAATAGAGTAATGCAAAAATAGAGATTTCAGTACTATTAGGTATATTCCCCATTTGAGGTCACTGATAAGAAAAAAGTCCCCACATGGACCAAAGTGTTTACAGCAGTGCTTCTGGTACTAGAAAAGAATTGGACACAAGATAGAGGCCCATTGGTGAATAACTTAAATTGTGGCACATTAATATATGCAATATTACTGTGCTATAAGAAAAAATGAATGTGCTTAAGACAGAAGCATGAAAAAAAGAGATGATCTGATACAGAATGAAATAAATGATGCCAATAAAAGAGTATAATGACTATAGCAGTGTAAATGGAAAGAACTACAAAAAAAAATCAAGTGAATGTTGTAAAATTATAAAAAACAGATATGAGAAGATCCTTCAATCTCATTTCTTTATAGAGGTAGGAAATCCATGGCTCTGAAACTATGCATATATTTTTAGATTTATTTCTATGCATTGAACAGTTTTGCTGATTTTTTTTCCTCTTTTTTTGTTAAAAAAATGTTATGTAGATAACTCTATGAGCGAAAAAGAAACCACAGAAGAAATTCTCATGATGTAAAAAACAAAATACACTAAGATGTTTTTAAATAAATAAACCTGATCACATTAAAAAGTGACCCAAAAGAATTCATGCTTTTTTTCCTCTCAAAAAAAGCAACATTCATGGGGCGGCTAGGTGGCGCAGTGAGTAAGAGCGCCGGCCTCGGAGTTGGGATGACCCGAGATCAAATCCGGCCTCAGAAAATGAGCACCTACACATAAATAATGACTAGCCGTGTAACCTTGAGCAAGTTACTTAACCCCAATTGCTTTAAAAAAAAAAAAAAAAGGCAGCATTCAACCAGACTGAGGGTGGCTAGCACTATGAGCTGGCACTATGAACTGAGCTGCTCATTGGTCAAAGATTTGGTGTAACTGATAGCAGATGGGAGTGCAAAATGTAGGAACAAAGGTCTCTGACAAAGCTCCTTTTATAAAACAAAAACATTAAACTATTGCTAGTACTGTTTCATTAATTGTAAGCAGTTCAGGATAGTCCTTTATTACTTAAGAATCTCTCTTTTGTAAAGTACTAAAAAAAAATCAGAATCTAAAATAAAGGATGGCAGTCTTACTTAGAACCCTTTTTCTTTTGCAAAGCAGTAAAATAAATAAATAACCACTCTGAAGCAAGAAAAAATAGTGCTCCAAAACCTCTCCATTTTCAAGTAAACAATGAAATAAAAAAAGAAAATGGGTAGATGAAGGGAAAGAGCAAAATTAATGTCTGAAAAGACATAATAAGCTAAAAAATACCAACAGTTTCAACACTATCAATACTTTTAACATGTATGAAAGTAACTGGAATGAAATATATAAAAATAAGCAATATTACTGATTCTAATATGTATGCTCCATAAACAATTAGAATCTGCAAGGGTTTCAAATAAAGAGAAATATAGCTAGTTCACAATTAAACATAAATGGTTCAAGCCTAAAGAATATTTTTATTTGGAAGTTTTCCAGGGATCACTTTTTACATTAGTACAGTACTGCTTATGACAAAAGCCCCTGACCCAAATAAACTCCACTCTAGAGGTCATTACATAAAATTTTGCCAGCAGCAAGTTATTCCTTTGTATTATTATCTCATTATGCTTTAAAATGCAAATAATACTCAAAGGAAAAAAATAGCAAACTTAGTTGTAGAACTGATTCTGCACTGAAGTGAAAAATAACTGATACTGGATTGTTTTCCTCACTGGTAGATCAAGGAACTAAGAGAGTTCTGACAGAGCAAAAAAAGAAAAGCTCATTCTGAAGAATGAGATGCTACCAAGGTAAGCAGACCAGAGCAAAAATACAATAGTGAGCACAGATGGGAGTACCAGCGTTCTGGGGCCTAGGACAAAGTAAGAAATAAAGATGATGTGGGAGTGCAGCAAAGACCAGCACTGATTATTTCAGCTTAACCTAAGGTTGGCCATTACTTAAAAAGAATAATTCAGTTTATATATTCTGGCTCCAGACAGATTTGCATCTTTAAAAAGCAGATGGAAAAAGTGGGGAAAGCTTAGTAAAGTCAGTTATTCAGTTTCCTCAGTTGTAAAACTAGGGAGCTAGACTAGATAAATGAATCCATCAGGATTTATTTAAATTTTAACTATGTAATGTGAGGTACCATGGTAAGCACTAGGGAAAAAAAATAAAAACTAAGTATTTTATGCCTTCAGGGAGCTTACATGGCCTCAAAGGTCTCCTTTTCTAAATCTATGATCCTATGAGCCTATGACATGTGTCTGGCAGTGTTTAAAAACATACTACACTGGAAAAAGAACTGAGAGTCCAGCAAGTTTTCAATTCTCAGATTGTTATGTTTCTACCTTGTTTTCTTGCCTTTTTTTTGTGCCCTGGCTTGTCTTCAAAATCTCAATGTTCTGATTATGTCTCCTTACTCCTTTGTATGGCTGGCTCTTTGATTCTCTAGCATTTATAACAAGATTCTCGTCAGTGTAAAGATTCTTTTTTCCTAACTCTCAGAAAATGACTGATTTTTGTGTTTATTGCCTTTGTTTCTCATCTCTGCTCCTAATTCTGATGCCTGGATCACTCCTCCATGGGGGTAACAATTATTTGGAAAGAAAGGAGGCAGTTTACAACAGCTGCATTAGCCATTTTCTGGCCAATGCCCCGGCATCCCTACCAGTAAAAATTTTTTGTGCACATACCAATAATGTATGTGTGTGTATATGTGTGTGTGTGTTTATAAATTATATACATGTACTTTAATACCAATATTATGTACAGTATAATACACAAAATGAAATTTTTAAAGATGAGCTAAAGATTAAAGAAACAATATTATTAAACTCTAAGTTAATTTATTAGTTACAAAAAGCCTTTTGCAATCACAAAAATTATAATTAATGATTTCCAGTTAGAGTAATATGACTAAAGTAACTTCATCACATTTTGTGATATATCCACTGGAAATCCCAGTCCTAAATTTAGTTAAACTTTAATATTTAGTTTTAATGACTGTCATACTGAAAAAGAAATTAGTATAGTATTGGTTGTGCTTAACAAATTATGATTTTGACTTTCCAATGTCAAACACCAATTATGCAAAAGTTTTTGTTGAACCGCACCTCGTAAATTTCCATTTTCCCCAGATGTCAATCAGGTGTTCTTGCAAACTAGTAACTTTTGTTTTTAGCAATGGGGTTCAAAATTCACAGAAAATTAATCTTTAGAAAACTTTCAAATAAATTGAAAAATTCTACTTCCAAGCTTTTAAAGCATGTAGATACAAGATTTTTTTGTAGGGGCAGTTAGGTGGCACAGTGAATAAAGCACCAACCCTAGAGTCAGGAGGACCTGAGTTCAAATCTGATGTCAGAAACTTAACACTTACTAGCCGAGTGACCTTGGGCAAGTCACTTAATCTCAAATGTCCTGCCTTCCCCCCTCCAAAAAGAAGCAAAATTAAAAAAAAATGTTTAAAGATTTTTTAATAGATGATTATTTTCAACAACAAAATGTTTTGGTTTATATATGTCTTGTTAACTATAATGACCACAGGATCAAAGATCAAGTTTGTCTGATGATCTAGAAATCTGGAATAATCAACCCCAATGGTATGTCTTTCTGGAGAGCCATACACACCTCTTTGCAGCTTTTCTGACTTGTTTTTTTAAGCTAGCCTGCCTGACAGCACTAGAGTTCAGACCTCTCTATGAAATACCTTATGTGTGGAACACTGGAGAAATACATACTGGAAATTTTTGTCCACACCTCCATTTGGAATGTTCTATTTGTTATAGAGATCAATTGAAGACATTTTGAATAATATGAGTTGTAGGGACCTAGAGTAATTTTAACTCAGAACAGTTTAAATTCTAAGAGGGTAGTTTCTAATCAACCACAAGTGTCTCTCTAAGGAACTCAGCTAGAACCAGGCTTTTCCACTGAAAGAAGCTCAAATTTCATTTTGCCTTTACTTTACTGTTCTTGAGTTGAGGCAGACCTTTGCAAACACTAAAAAAAGTGGTAATCTATAAGAAATTTTTAACATGATGGGTGTTTCTTAAGTCATAAATAACCATGTATTTGGAGATGAGTAAAATATTCAGTACCAACAGCTATGGCAGGCATAAATTTTTATGAAATTATTGATTCTCAGATTGCCTTATAACTGTGCCATGTGAACTTCACTGAAACTTTTAAATTTCAAGGTACTGGAGTAAGGTTCTTGAAAAAAAGATTCTAAGCCTCCCTAGTCAATTAGAGAGCTATCCAGAACTGAATAACTGTATATAAATAAGTCTGTTTTCTGAAACCAGCAAATGTTTAACTGGAGACGAGTATGGTGGAAACTTGTCAGGAGCAGCTGATTTCCCTCAGCCCAGTTGATTAAAAAAAGTAAGAGAGGAAGTCTGTGAACACTTCCACAGATTACCTTGTTCTCTGATCTCAACTAAACCTTCTCATGGTACTATTCCAAAATCAATTCGGCATTTTATTTTTCACAGCAGACTTTCTAATCTGCTCAACTCTCCTCAAGCCTAATTCATCAATCCTTGCTTATACCATGCTCCATAGTAAGACCTACCTCATACTTCACAAAAAAATGAGACCATTCTTTTTGCCTCTTCATGTCACATCAAAAAAGACTCTTCTACTATCGCCTCCTTCCCTCTAGTCCAGGATAAAGAGTAGGCCCTTCTCTTTACCAAGGCCAATCCTTTGACACACATTTTATCCCTTAGTCTCCATCAGATTGCTCCCATTATCATTTTCAATTTCTTATCTTCAATCCTAATCTGCCTACAAAAATGCTCAGGTTTCCCCCATCAGTAAAAAACAAAAGAAAACAAAACAAAAACCTTCACTTCTAACTACCAAGGTTTCCCCCACCAGCAAAAAACTTCACTTGATACTGTTGGGGTCAGAGTTGGGAGAGATGGGTCAGATTTTGAAAGAATTCACTCAGACCTTCTCCTTAGTTAATGGGATTTTTATTGATGCAAAAGCATACAGGCCTGAGATTTAACAAGGAGCTAAACAAAGGCAGTGATATAAGAAAAGGACCAGACATATCACCAGAAAGCTATACAGCCCATAGGATGATGATAATAATTTTTAGGGTTTCTAATTGGGGTTGGAGACTTAGGGACAGGATGAGTAAGATGAATGACATAAGATAAGGGAGACAGGGGAAATTTTATGACCCAGGACGGTGGAGAGAAAAGGAATGCCACAGTTTAGGGCAATTCGCTATAGCGGATTCTGGACAGTTCAAAATTGCCCCACAAAAATTGCCCTTTTATATAATACAGTATCTTATTATATAATATATAATTTTATTATATAATATTTTATATATTTCCATGACCATTTAGTGATATTCCCTAATTCCTTATTCTTCTTCATTCTATACAGCTGACTGGTAGCATACTATAATGAAAATAGCATAATTGGGGCACCTAAGTAATGCAGTGATTAAGAGCACCAGCCCCTGAGTTGGGAGGACCTGGAATTGGATCTGGCCTCAGAAAATGAGCACCCACACATAAATAATAACTGGCCGTGTAACCTTGAACAAGTTACTTAACCCCAAATGCTTTAAAAAAAGAAAGAAAGAAAGAAAGAAAGAAAGAAAGAAAGAAAGAAAGAAAGAAAGAAAGAAAGAAAGAAAGAAAGAAAATAGCATAATTAATATGGTAATGCATAGTTAACATGGTAACTGATAATTTACATTTGTTCTTTTTAAAACTATGTGCTCTTGTTACTTTATCATTTATTAAGGACAGCTTAGTATTGTGCTTTTGTGTCATATTCCTATACATTTCAATATCAGAATTCTCTCAGAGATACTCATTACAAAGATTTTTTTCCCCTATCAGTATCTTCTCTTCCTATTCTGGTTACATTAATTCTGTTTAGGCATCTAGCAGAGTGCCTAGCACATAAAAGGTACTTAATAAATGCTTATTGATTGACTGTTAGTGAAAAGCTTATTAGGATAAAAATTAACTGTTTTTCATTTTGTAATCCTTTCTGTCTTATTATGAACACTCTCCCTTATCATGGCTAAGAAACGTATTTCTGGAAAGGATTCTGGGAAGATAGTAGAGTAGGTCAGAAAATTCCAAGCTCTAAAGATTTCCCCAACAAATAAGATAAAATAGTATCTCAGGGCCAACAAAGAGCAAATAAAAATAAACAAGAGTTGGGGAAGAATAGTGGTTCTCTTGGGTTAAAAATAAAAGAGTTAGGTAGTAACAGTGGTCCTCCTGGGAAAATCAGAGAAGATCTGAAGAAAAATCTCAGGATGAGGTTTGGTCCCTCTGAAAAGTAAACATCTCCAGCCCAGTACCTCTGAAACAGCAAGTGGTGAGCCATGGGGCTAGCTGACTTGGGAGGTAGCCTCTGCCTCAGCTACAGAAACTTTCCCCTCCCTGCAAGTGAGGGGAGTAGGTTGTCTGAGCCGGGGAAGATTAAGAGAACCTCTACTGATAAGGAACACAAGACCCATCTGCGCTACTGAGATACCACACTGGGTGAGAAGGAATTAGCACACACCTGGTGATTGCAAAAGCACTGGGACCCAGATGCCACTGGCAATGGGCTCTTATAGGAGGGTAGAGTTCTTTGTTTCAGTTCCTGGCCAGAGGGGGGAACTGAAAGAGGATCTGAGACCAGATAGAGAGAGAGAGAGAGAGAACACTAGGAGCTATCCAGGACTTCTGATGGCTAGCCAGAGTTGCCCAGGACTTTTGAGGACCAGCGGAAGCTGCTGAGAATTGAGAAGGCATGACTAGCACCAAGAAGAATAAAAACAGAGAAAGTAAACTAAAAGCCAATTTCCCTAATGAATATTAATGCAAAAATTTCAACTCAAATATCAGCAAGGAGATTATAGCAATATATCAGAAAGACCATATATTATGACCAGGATGGATTTATAACAGGAATTCAAAGCTAGTTCAGTATTAGGTAAAATAAATATAATGAACCACAGCAATAACAAAAACAACAAAAATTGTATGAGTATATCAATAGATGCAGAAAAATCTTCTGACAAAAAACACCCATTCCTATTTTTAAAAACACTAGAAAGCATAGGAATAAATGGAGCCTTTCTTAAAATGATAACTAGTATCTAAAACCAAGAACACATATTATCTGTAACAGGTATAAACTTGAAGCCTTCCCAATAAGATGAGGATAAGCAAAGATGTCCATTATCACTATTATTCAAAACGCTATCAGAAGAAAAGATAAAACTCAAAATCTTATGGAAGATAATGTTGAAAACTAAAGATAAATTAATTAATGTTTTTTAAAAATCAGAAAAAAATCAAAGGAATAAAAATAGGCAGTGAGGATAGAAAACTATTCCTTGCAGATAATATGATGGTATACTCAGAAAACCCTAGAATCAACTAAAAAACAAGTTGAAGCACTTAACAATTTTAGCAAACTTGCAGGATATAAAATAAATCATCAGCATTTTTATATATTACCAACAAAACCTAACAGGAAAAAACAGAAAGAGAAATTCCATTTAAAAGAATTATAGACAATATAAAATACTTGGGAATTTACCTGCCAAGATGAACTCTTGGCCTCTATGAACACAATTACAAAACACTTTGCACACAAGGTCAGATCAAAACAATTGGAGAAATATTAATTGCTCATGGATGGAGCAAGCCAACATAATAAAAATGACAATTCTACCAAAATTAATTTGTTTATTCAGTACCATGCATATCAAACTACCAAAGAATTATTTGGACAGATAAAATAATAACAATTCACCTAGAAGACAAAAAAAATTAAAAATATCAAAGGAATCAATTAAAAAAATGAAGGAAGGTGGCCCTGAAGTTCCAGATTTCAAACTACATTGCTAAGTGGTAATTATCAAAATAATTTGGTACTGGCTACAAAACAGAACAGTGAGTCAGTGGAATACATTAGTTGTACAATAAAATAAATGATCGTAGTATTACAGATTTTGATAAATCCAAAGATTTAAGCTTTTGGGACAAGAGTTCACTATCTGACAAAAATTGCTAGGAAAGCCAGAAAGCAGTTCGGCATAAATTAGACATAGACCAACATCTAACACCATATGAAAATGAGGTTGAATGGATGAGGTCAAATGGATGCAAGATTTAAACATAAAGGGTAAATGATATCATAAGTAAATTAGAAAAGCATGGGAAAATGTACCTGTCAGATCTATGGATAAGAGTTTAAAACCAAGCAAGAAACAGAGAGGATTATGGGAAGTAAAGTGAATTTAAAAGGTTTTGCACAAACAATACCAATTCAGTCAAAATTAGAAGGAAAGCAGGAAACTGGGGCAAAAAATGTATAGCAAATTTCTCTAATAAAGGCCTAATTTCTCAAATAAGGACATAAGCGAAATTTATAAAAATAAGAGATATTCGGGGGGGGGGGAGCCAAGATGGCGGAGTAGAAACAGCTCATCCAAGCCACTCTGCCCCCAGATTCCCCCCAAACTATGTAAATGGGGACTCTGAACAACTTCTGGAGCCCCAGCACCCAAAGAACAACACAGAGAAGCTAACCTCCCGCTGAGGACAGCCCAGCAGCCCTGCAGGAAGGACCAGGGCAGCACTCTGGGAGCTGACAGCACGCAGCACGCAGAGCGCAGGGAGCAGAGCCGAGCAGAGCCCAGGTCCCCGTGAGCCGAGATTTTAGCCCCAGGGCGGCAGGGCCAGCAGCCGGCTGGAGAGACCCCAGAACACCAGCAGCTGTGGCGAATCCAGAATTATCAACATAGACGTGCCTAGGACAAAGTAAGAGGTTAATGTCCTATGGACTTTGGGACCAGTATTTGGGGAATGCGTCGGCTCCCTCCCCTGGGGGCTAGAAGCCACTGAGGAGACACGCCATTTTGTAGTTTTCAGAGGCAGCTCCAGCTCCTGGCCTGCGAACTGAAGGGAGATCCAGCGATCAGTCTTGGGGGGGTTCGCTCTTGCTTTAACCTCCCTGGATCTGGATTGTGATCTGGGGTGGAAGTCGTGCATGGGTTACAGCTTGCCAGAAACGGAAGTTGCCCCCCACACGTTCAGGATGAAAATTCCTCTATCTGGCCCTAAAGCCATAGTGTGGCAACAAGCCCAAAAGTCAAGTAATTAAGTGGCAACGTGCCAAGGCAAAGGAAACAGAAAAATGCAACCCTAAACTCCTATTTTGGGGACATAGAGCAGAAAAAGGACTGTGAGGTCAGAAGTCCTGCTCCAAAAGCCCCAGGGGAAAACATGAGCGGGGTGCAGGCCATAGAGGACCTTAAGAAGGACTTTAAAAATCAAATAAGAGAAGTGGAGGAAAAATTGGAAAGAGAAATGAGAAGGATGCAGGAAAAGTATGAAATGAGGGTCAACAGTCTGAGGAAAACAACATCTTAAAAAATAGACTAACTCAAATGGCAAAGGAGGCCCAAAAGGGCAATGAGGAGAAGAATGCCTTAAAGAGTCGAATTTGCCAGATGGAAAAAGAATCTCAAAAGTTCACTGAGGAGATTCATTCCTTCAGAGTTAGACTGGAGCAAATGGAAGCTAATGACTTTATGAGAAGTCAAGATGCTGTTAAGCAGATCCAAACAAACGAAAGATTAGAAGGCAATGTGAAATATCTCATGGGAAAAACCACTGACCTGGAGAATAGATCCAGGAGAGACAATTTAAAAATTATTGGACTACCTGAAAGCCATGATCAAGGAAGGAACCTAGAAATCACCCTTCAAGAAATTCTCAAGGAAAACTGCCCTGATGTTTTAGATCCAGAGGGCAAAATAGAGGTTGAAAGAATCTACCGATCACCTCCTGAAAAAGATCCCAAAAAGAAAACTCCCAGGAATATTATAGCCAGGTTCCAGAATCCCCAGATCAAGGAGAAAATACTACAAGCAGCCAGGAAGAAACAATTTCAATATTGTGGATATACAATCAGAATAGCCCAAGACCTGGCAGCTTCTACACTGAGGGATCGAAGGGCATGAAATATGATATTCCAGAGGGCAAAAGAACTGGGAATGAACCCAAGGGTCACCTACCCAGCAAAACTGAGTATTTTGTTTCAGGGGAAAATATGGTCATTCAGTGGAATAGAGGACCTTCAAGCATTCTTGAGGAAAAAACCAGAATTGAATAGAAAATTTGACACCCAGACACAAGAAGGAAGAGATGCCTGAGAAGGTAATCAGGAAAAGAAATCAAAAGGAACTTATCAAAGTTGAACTATTTACATTCCTATATGGAAAAGCAATAACTGTGACTGATGATATCTTTCTCACTATGAAAAATAATGGAAGAAGGGGGTGTGGTCATATGAATACATATGTGAATGTGTGTGTATATGGTTACAGTTATATATGGATAGAGGGTATAGGTTGAATTTGTTGGGAAGGGAGGATACTCAAGGGGTGAAATTATGAGGTGAGAGAGGAAAGTGGCAAGAGGAGATGGGGAGAGATAGGGTAGGGTAAACTATCTCATATGGAAGAAGCAAGGGGAAGTGGTTGCAAGGGAGGGGAAGAATAGGAAGGCAAAAAGGCAAAACCACATTCTCACTGAATTTGGTTCAGGGAGAGAATGACATACATACTAAATGGGATATCTCAACCTGCAGCAGAATAGGGGGAAGGGGGATGAGAGGAGAGATGATGGATGGGAGGGCATCCTTGGGGAGGGGAGGTTGGAAGTACCCACTATAGAAGAGGGACAGGATCAAGTAGGGAATGGACCAGGTGGGGGGTGGGATGAGTGGGAGGGAATTATAAGCAGCCTTGTACAATATATCTACTATGATAATATTTTGCATAGCTAGACATGTACAACATATGCTGAATTACTTATCTCCCCAGAGGGAATGGGTGACAAGGGAGGAAGGAAATGGATCTGAAAGTCGAGGTCTTAACGTTAAATGTTTCAAATATATATAAATACTATTATTAATACTCTTTTGCTTATAATTGGGAGATAAGATGTGCAGGCATTGGGACACAAAGATTCACCTTCCTCTAATGGAAAAGTCGAAGGGGTTATGGGAGAAGGTATGGGAGAGAGCAGATTGGAGGAAGCGATATCTTGTGGGACTGCTATTCTGGGAGGTTGGGTAGGGGAATAACGGGGGGAAAATGATTGTAACTCAAAATCTGGCGGAAATGAATGATGTAAAACAGAAGTTAATAAAGCATTTGTTTAAAAAAAAATAAGAGATATTCCCTAATTGAGAGTCAAAGGATATGAACAGGCAGTTTTAAGAAGATGAAATCAAAGCTATTAAAGAATCACATAAAAATGCTCTAAATCACTACTGATTAGAAAAATTAAAATTAAAACAACTCTGAGTTACCACCTCACCCCTAACATGACAGAAAAGGGAAATGATAAATGCTGAAGGAGATACAGAAAAATAGCAACACTAATGCACTGCTGGTAGAGTTGTGAATTGGTCCAACCATTCTAGAGGACAATTTGGAATTATATCCAACGTGTAATAAAATTACAGATACCCTTTGACCCAACAATACTACTATTAGGTCTCCATCCCAATGAGATCAAGGAAATGGAAAGAGGAGCTATTTGTACAAAAATATTTATAACAGCTCTTTTTGTGATGACAAAGAATTACAAACTGAGGTGATGCCCATGAACTGGTGAATGGCTGAACAAGCTGCAGTATATGACTGTGATGAAATACTACTGTGCTATAAAGAATGACAAGCAGGATTATTTCAGAAAAACCTACATGAATTGAGGCAGAGTGAAATGAGCAGGACCAGGAAAATAGTGTACAGAGCACCAGCAATACTGGAACAATGATCATCTGTGAAAGACTTAGCTATACTAAGACAATGATCCAAAACAACAAGGACTCGAAATAAAAAAATATATTCTACCTCCAAGAAAAGAACTGATGAACTCAAGTGTAGATTACCTTTTTTACTTTATTTTTCTTGGATTTTTTTTTGGCTTTTTTCCCCCAACCTGGTTAATATGGAAATATGTTTGGCATAATTTCACATTTATAATTGATATAATGTTGCTTGCTTTCTCAGTAGTGGGAGAGGGGTGGGAAGAAGGAAGAGAATTTGGAACTTAAGTTTTTTTTTTAATGAATGAAGAAAACAAGCAAATGGGACAAAAGAATATTTACTCACAGCAGAAGACTATTCAACATGGATAATCATTAAAGAAGTCACAAGTTGCTTCTGAGCACAAACTCCCATGTCTCAAGAGTTACACTTTGTGGTCTGCAAGTCAAGCCTCCTGGAAATCCTCATATTGATTTTGTGACATCAAAGTGACCAAGAAGTAATGCAAAAAACCTGAGCCTATAGGCCTCTGAGGCAATCAAGTCTCAAGGACAATTTCATATCTTTTTTGGAAAAAAGCAACATAGCTTACATGAAGGGAAAGAAAAAGGATTAGGTAATAATGCAAGATAATACAATCTAGTCCCAATCAACCTTTCTGATCTTATCTCACACTATTTCCCTCCAAATGTCTTGTCTTTTAGCTAAAAATGTCAACCTGCTGTTTCTGCTGTATGATTTCAAATTTCTATAATGACTAACCTTTTGATCTTACAAATAAATTATTATTTTTCTATTTCTAAGATATAACTCTCTGGTAGTAAGTATAATAAGTAAATTAATTTAGGTGGGCTTGCCATCTTTATTATATTAGAATGGCCCAACCATGTGCAGGTAAGATCCCCCCAAATACTTAGGTCTCTCTTTACTTCTGTAAAAAGTGTTCTGTAGTTTGAAAATTCTTGTGTGTCTTGGTAGATGGACCCCAAGTATGAACTACAATGTATAGTTATTTTGAATGGAATGTCTCCACTTTTTCCTACTGGATATTGGCAATATACAAAAAGAAGATAATTTATTTGGATTTATCATATATATCATGACTAGGCTAAAGTTATTCCAATAGCACTTTAATATAAATCTCAGGGTTCTCTAAGTAGACCATAATCTACCATAAGCAATAATCTTGCTTCTTTTTGTCTGTGTTTACACTCTTAATTCCATTTTTTGGTGGTATAGTGTTTTTAGTATTATATCAAATAACAGTGGTGCTAGCTAGTGAATAGGAACATGCAGCCAAGATGGCCACCTGAGCAAGAGGCAAGCAATTTACCCCTCATATACTCATTCCAACAAAACCTTGAAATACATACCAGAACAAATAATGATCAAAAAATTGAATGAAAGGGGCAGCTAGGTGGAGCAGTGAATAGAGCAACAGTCCTGGAGTCGAGAGGACCTAAGTTCAAATCCGGCCTCAGACACTTAGCACAAAAGTAGCCATGTGACCTTGGGCAAGTCATTTAACCCCAATTGCCCTACCTCCCCCCCCTCCAAAAAGCAAAAAAAAAAAAAAATTGAATGAGAAACTACAACAACTGAAATCTTTGACCCCATACCTGCACAAAAAAGTTAATCCACAGTTGTTGCTGTTGTTATTGTCATTGTTAGTCCCATTCAGTAATTAAAGCCAAGTTAAAAAAAAAATGAGTTAAAGAATAGCCTCTTTAACTTAGTCCACAACACATAAGCAAGAAAGAGGAATCCTTCCCCACAATACCCAACAAAACCAGTGTCAGCACCATTCAGTGGGACCAGAGACTGAATGCATGTAGCCCATAAGATCTGTGTTGAGAAGTGTTAAGAGAACAAGAAATAAATCGGCCACACTCCTAGAGGTTTGAAAGCAGGAGAGCAGCTAAGGATCAGAATAGTTGTGGAGACCCCTGAAGGGGCAAGAGATGATGATTTCACTCTGGTCCACCCTTTACCATTAGTCATGATTTCTAATAGCAGAAAGAGAGCTGATTCAGAGTTCAAAATGAATAGTTTCAAAAGGAAAAAGCTTCCTGTGGAGAAAACCTGCAAAAGGGAAAAATGTTTAGATTTAATTCCTTGATCATGTTCCCTTGCCATACATCCATTCTACTATGCATTTCTGTTTTATGGGTGAGTTCAACCCATTCACAATTATCATTTTAATTATGTGCATTTCTCTTCATCCTCTTTTCTTCTGTTTATCCTTCTCTCTCTTTTCACCCTCTCCTCAAAGTTCCATGGATCTGTGTACATACACACATATTATATAAACACATCTATTTTATCTTGGAACAAATTCAGATGAGAGTGAGGTTCAAATGTTGCCTACCCTCCCTCTCCCCCTTGTGTTTCCCTACAGTGTAAAAGCTCTTCCTTGTATATGTCTCTTTCATGTGATTCGATTTCCTCCATTCTTCCTTTCCCTCCTCCCTTCTCCCAGTGCATCCATCTTTCTCACTCAGCTTTTTTTTTTTTTTTAGATCATGCCAACATAATTGACTCCAACTGGTGCTCTCTGTGTAGAGTCCTTCTAACTGTCCTAATGATGATAAAGTTCTTAGGAGTTAAGCCCACCAGTTCTTAAATGTTATAGCTACTAAATCTTGTGTGATCATAACTGGGGCTGTATGGTATTTGAACAGCTTCTTTCTGGCTCCTTGGAGTATTTTTTTTTTTTGTTCAGTGGAGCTAGAAAGATAGTTTGGGGCTAGGCTATGTAGCTAGGTAGTTTCAAAAGCTAAATATAAGAATTTATGTTTTAACATAGAAACAGTGGGAAACCACTTGAATTTTAAGTTAGGGAATCACATGGTCATTTCAGCACTAGAGAAAAAAATTAATTTGTCAGTAGGATGGACTGGAATGATGAGAGACTTGAAGTAGGGAGATCAGTTAAGGGATAATTGCAGTAATCTATGCAAGAGGTGTTTAGGTGTCTAGATTATGGTTCTTTGCTCCTTAGTGGAAGAAGTGTCTTCTGCTAATCCACTTCAAACCATTTCCTCATTTACTTTGCTACTTACTCATGAACTCAGAAACCTGACACATACATCTGTTTCTAAATTTCTACAGGGCTTTTTTTGACTCTTACTATATCTATGCCTACATTGTTATAAAACAGCCCATCCAGTTTTGTGTTCTTCTCTTCAGTCAAAATGGTTTTTTCATAATCAACAAACAAGCTCATAAAGATCTTATTTTCTCTACATCTTTCAATTAATTTTGAAATGGCAACATAATTGTGAAGTAATTATGAAATGGTCCATTATTGAACAAAAGCCTCCTCAGAACTAACCAATAACTTTAATGAAGATATCCTTGATTTGTGTACAGATGCTCTCAAAGATTTTACAGAACTGGAAATGTAGGACATTCTCTTGGTCCCACCTTTTTTTCAATATTAATAAGGTCCAAGATTCTTATTAACCCGTTGGCATCTTGACACACCTTACAAATCAATCCTATAATACCTTTACAATATATATACTTGTATATATACATCTGGCAGCTTCTCCTATCTTTGTTCTCGCTAGTGTCATTTTGATCTCCTCTGTAAGTATATCCTGGACTGTAATGTTAAGATACAAATGTGCGGGTTCCAGGGTGACTAGTGGTGCAGTGAGTAAGCGCGCCGGCCCCAGAGTCGGGATGACCCAGGATCGGTTCCAGCCTCAGTACTTAGCACCCACACATAAATAACTAGCCGTGTAACCTTGAGCAAGTTACTTAACCCCTATTGCTTAAAAAAAGAGTGGGGTTTCAATTGTACTTAGGGGGAAAAAATTTGTTATGATTTTACATGTAATTTTCCAGTTTTCTTGGTGCGCTCCCATTTTCATTCCTAGATATCCTTGGGCATCTTGCCAAGCTTTCTTTAAGTTCATTTTAATGTCCCCGTTTCCCTCTGTTTTATCAATATATATTGCTCATAATCATACATCAATCTTTCATATTTTATAAATTAGTTTCTAATCTAAACCAATATTGCCTTTAGCAACCAACCCTTTCCCTTTGGCAAATAAGTCAGCTATTCACTAAGGTGTTTTTTGGGTACTTCTATTCTCCTTGTTGTGGCAATTAATTTATGGTGGCTAAATGTATCTATAAAAATACTACAATAAGTGTCAAAGTCATTTCTGTTGTTTATTTTTCATTTATGAATGTCAGCTGCTTTTTTAAGCAGCTCAGGCATGTCCAAATGTACGACATATCTTTTTTCTAAGTGACTATTTGTTCTTTTTCTTCATTAATTCTAATTTTAGCTCTCAAAAGTTGATGGCTCAATTATTCAGATAGTTTCCCTTCCAGGGAAGGATGTACACACTCAGTCTCTTTCCTAGTAACCCATTCTCAATGTTCATTTCATCAGTGCATGATGTCTTAGAGCCCAAATGTCTCATACAGTCCTCCAGTTTCTGAAAACATCTCCTCTTGGACGTTCTAGAATTGGGCCTGTTCTCAGAGCACTTCTGAAGGGAGGGGCTTTCTCCTAGATCTATTTCTCTTGTTCTGATTGTTAGGTGTTTCTGCTATGATCTTTTACAAAACAGATTTCAATATAATTTAGTACACCCTCCTCAATCTGGTTTTCCAATAACCATCTCAAGCATTAGGTACCCATAATTTCACCCAAAATTTCAGAGAATTTTAAGTTTTTAACATTTCATCTGGTATTACCTCAACCTTGTACTTGGTATGGACATTACTATCAACAGGCTAAAGGAAGAATGCTAAGCAGAAATCCATGAGGACCTAACATTGTAAAATGAGTTATTATGGAAAAGATTAATATTTACCAAAGTAGGGGCGGCTAGGTGGCTCAGTGAGCAGAGTGTCAGCCCTGGATTCAGAAGGACCTGAGTTCCGATCCGGCCTTAGACACTTAACCCACACACAAACAAAAACCTAGCCATGTGACCTTGGGCAAGTTACTTAACCCCAATTGCCCTTCAAAAAGCAAAAAAAAAAAAAGAAATGTCACTTTTAGGGGCAGCTAGGTGGCACAGTGAGTAGAGATCGGCCCTGGAGTCAGAAGGACCTGAGTTCGGATCTGGCCTCAGACACTTAATGCACACACAAACAAAAACCTATCTGTGTGACCTTGGGCAAGTTACTTAACCCCAACTGCCCTCCAAAAAAAAAATATATTTACCAAAGTAAACATATAAGTTAGGGTACATTAAAACTTTCAGTTTTCAGGGGCGGCTAGGTGGCGCAGTGAGTAGAGTGACGGCCCTGGAGTCAGAAGGACCTGAGTTCGGATCCGGCCTCAGACACTTAACCCACACAAGCCGTGTGACCTTGGGCAAGTTACTTGACCCCAATTGTCCTAAAAAGGGGCGGCTAGGCAGCGCAGTGAGTAAAAGCGCTGGCCTCGGAGTTGGGATGACCCAAGATCAAATCCGGCCTCAGAAAATGAGCACCCACACATAAATAATGACTATCCGTGTAACCTTGAGCAAGTTACTTAACCCCAATTGCTTAAAAAAAAAAAACTTTCAGTTTTCAATTAAGCTTTAAGAAAATAAATCTTTCAGTCCATTCAAATTTGAAAGGAAAAAAATTTTACATTACATCTTTATCTTAACATTTAGCCTACATCTTTACAGCTTTATCTAATTTCTTCCCTTGAAAAGAGAGTATCACTGTATCAATTTGAAAGAAAACTGATTCTCATAAATGACGACACAATTCTTAAGTGAGTGACAAGTTCAAAAATTATTTTTATTTAGTTGGTTAGGGAACTGATATTCCCTACTGGCATCTTAGTGTTTTTAATATAAACCAGCAGTTAACTCAGATACCTTCCTGGTCACCTGCTGTGACAGAAAAACTAGATATAAAAGAGGGATAAAAGAGGAAGGAAACATAGCAGGGAGAAAAATACTTCCCTAGCTTGGCCTGACTTCAGGCACAAGTTACTTGAAAGCCAATAATGTAGGAAAGTGTAACATTATTCACAGGATATGAAAGACAAGCTTATGATTGACTAGGGAAAATTTCTTGTTTAGGAAACTAAGTCAAGAAGATTCTACTTATGCCATGGTAAGATTTGTCTCCTCAGCCTTTCCCAGGGACAGATACTACCTGTAGTAGTTAACAGACTACAGCACATGACATTTCCTTGAACATTTTAGATGTATTGGTGATTTCACATACCAGGAATCAAAACTCAGAGCAATGTCAAATTATGGTCCAACAAGTTTCTTATCTCAAATAGCAAAATATCAGAGTAAGTAAAATGATGGCTGACTCCAATACATTAACAGATATAATTTCATAAGGGTTGAATGGCAGTCCAAGAAACTAAATACTCTCTCATTGTGGCTGGCTGCTAGTACTCAGCAACTTTACAACTTGTAATCAGTAAGGTTTTGGTAAGCAGAGTTGATACTCTCTACAGGTCAACCTGAAGAGATGAATGTAACACAATTTTATCAACAAGGTATTATTTCCATTCAAATATCAGATATCTCAGAGACACAACAGAAACACAATTACAACGTGAGCATGACACAAATGCCATAAGACGTTTAAATGATAGCAGTGTAGGAAAATGTGTTTCCAAATCATCTTCATAGCCATTCATTCTATCACAAGTGACTTTTAAGTTCACAATCCTTATAATTTAGAAAAGCATTGGCACAAAACACATTTCATTAAAAACACAATCAACACAACAAAAACCTTGGGACAAACCTGGGGGGTTGATGTTACTACTTATCCCTTTAACCTGAGAAACAGTGGTGACAAAGAATGGTAATAAGTTCTGACTAATTACCCTAATAGGAAGATATACCTCTTTGTAAATGAAGTCACATAAGACAAAGGAATGTCACGTTAAAATTACTGGGAAATACATATAAGGCTCTACTGGTTTAAACTCACAAATGTTACTGTTAGGTCAACTCAAAGTATATTGCGCTAAATATTATAAGCCATTTTTGTTTAAGTTCCTCACTCTACCATCATAGGTAGAGGGCTGGTAGGGTATTTTGATTTTTCACCCAGACAAAAAGGACTAAGGAATCAGATATCGCTCTGACATGGAATGACTTCACTTTCTCAAATCATTGTCCTTGAGAATTTTAAGAGGGGTTATGACTACACTAATATCTAATAAATATCTAATACAGTGATTCCCAATTTGCACAATAAAACACTTATGGTATTATGTAGTAGTCATATCTAAATCTTACTATATAATTATATAGAATGGAGCACTGACAATGAAGTAATCACAATAGCCAACATTGATATAGTACCTGATAAACGGTATGATTTAGGCACTATGCTAATAAGCTCTTCACAACTTTACAACCCTTGGTACTCCCAAAAATCCTGGGGGGTAGGTACTATTTTTATCCACTTTATGTATTAACAAACTGAGATAAACATAGGTGAAATAACATGTCTAAGGTCATACAACCAATAAATTTCTTGATGTCAAATGGCAATTGCATTTTGTATTAAGTTCTATTCTATTACAATTACCCTAATGGAGAACACATCTCTCCTTAAATCAAGTAAAATCATCTCTGGTTTTACAATCAAATAATGTCATTTAAAATCTCATTTTACACATGCCCAATGTAGACCTGTTTAATGCCTGGCATCTTTGCACAATCCATTTTTTAAAAGGCTCTTCTAGGAACTGAAAAATATTCTAAATCCTAAAATGGACAGCACAAGTAGCCATAATCTACAAAATTTCATCTCATAACACAATTAAATATGGATTTATAATTTCTAATATTTAAAATCTATTTTACTCAAGTTACTTAAAAGTAAGGATTGGGGCGGAGCCAAGATGGCAGAGTAGAAACAGCATTTCCAATGTGCTCTGCCCCACACAAATTTCAAATAATGTGAAAGGGGACTCCAAACAACTTCTGGAGCCACAGCACACACAGAACGGCACAGAGAAGCTAACCTCCTGCTGAGGACAGCCCAACAACCCTGCAGGGAGCAGCCAGTGCAGCGCTCTGAGAACAGGAAGCACAGCACACTCGCTGGGAACCAACAGCGCAGTGCGCAGAGCCCAGGTCCGCGGTTTTAGCCCCAGGGTGGCCGGGCCTTCAGCCAGCTGGAGGAACCCCAGAACACCAGCAATTGTGGTGATTCCAGAATTATCAGCACAGATATGCCTAGGACAAAGTAAGAGGTTAGTGCCCTATGGACTTTGGGACCAGTATTTGGGGAACATGTGGCTTCCTCCCCTGGGGGCAAAAAGCTGCTGAAGAAATAGCTGCACAGAAGCCATTTTGCAGCGTCAGTACTGGCTCTAGCTCCTGGTCTGCGAACTGTAGGGAGATCCAGCAATCAGTCTGGGGGTTAATCACTCTTGCTTTAAACTGCCTGGATCTGGATTGTGGTCTAGGGGGGAAGTTTGGGGTGGGTATCCAACTTGCCAGAGTGGGTGGAGGCTTTACAGAGGCCACCCAACTGGCGGAAGTTGTGAAGA
Source organism: Gymnobelideus leadbeateri (assembly GCA_011680675.1). Classification (NCBI taxonomy): domain Eukaryota; kingdom Metazoa; phylum Chordata; class Mammalia; order Diprotodontia; family Petauridae; genus Gymnobelideus; species Gymnobelideus leadbeateri. The sequence goes on from WOXC01000576.1 coordinate 326,978, forward strand.
CCCCACATTTGGGCGGAAGCTCCCCTGTCTGGTGGCAGAGTCCTACTGTGGCAACAAGCCCAAAAATCAAGTAATTAAGTGGCAACATGCCTAGGCAAATGAAACAAAATAAACAGAAAAGTTCAACATTGGACTCCTATTTTAGGGGCAAAGAGGCTCAAAGCATGGAGGAGGACTGTGAGGTCAGAACTCCTGCACCAAAAGCCCCAAATGAAAATACAAGCTGGCTACAGGCCATAGAGGACCTTAAGAAGCAGATAAGAGAAGTGGGGGAAAATTTGGGAAAAGAAATGAGAAAGATGCAAGAAAAGTATGAAATGACAGTCAACAGCCTGACTGAGGAAAATAACACCTTAAAAAATAGACTAACTCAAATGGCAAAAGAGGCTCAGAAAGGCAATGAGGAGAAGAATGCCTTAAAAAGTCGAATTTGCCAGATGGAAAAAGAATCTCAAAAGCTCACTGAGGAGATTCATTCCTTCAGAGTTAGACTGGAGCAAATGGAAGCTAGTGACTTTATGAGAAATCAAGATACTATTAAACAGATCCAAACAAATGAAAGAATAGAAGTCAATGTGAAATATCTCATGGGAAAAACCACTGACCTGGAAAATAGATCCAGGAGAGACAATTTAAAAATTATTGGACTACCTGAAAGCCATGATCAAAGAAAAACCTAGAAATCATCCTTCAAGAAATTCTCAAGGAAAATTGCCCTGATGTTTTAGACCCAGAGGGCAAAATAGAGGTTGAAAGAATCCACCGATCACCTCCTGAAAAAGATCCCAAAAAGAAAACTCCTAGGAATATTACAGCCAGGCTCCAGAACTCCCAGATCAAGGAGAAAATACTACAAGCAGCCAGGAAGAAACAATTTCAATATTGTGGAAACACAATCAGAATAGCCCAGCACCTGGCAGCTTCTACACTGAGGGATCGAAGGGCATGGAATATGATATTCCAGAGGGCAAAAGAACTGGGATTGAAGCCAAGGGTCACCTACCCAGCAAAACTGAGTATCTTGTTTCAGGGGAAAATATGGTCATTCAGTGGAATAGAGGACTTTCAAGCATTCTTGATGAAAAACCAGAGTTGAATAGAAAATTTGACATTCAGACACAAGAAGCAAGAGATGCTTGAGAAGGCAATCAAGGAAAAGAAATCAAAAGGAACTTATCAAAGTTGGACTATTTACATTCCTACATGGAAAAACAATAACTGTGTTTGATGAAACCTTTCTCATTATGAAAATAATTGAAGAAGGGTACATGGCATATGTTCACAGGTATACATGGATAGAGGGCACAGGTTGAATTTGATGGGAAGGGATGATTCTTTTTTTTTTTTTTTTTGGAGGGCAATTGGGATTGAGTGACTTGCCCGGGGTCACACGGCTGAGTTTTTGTTTGTCTGTTGGGTGTCTGGGGCCGGATCCGAGCTTGGGTCCTTCTGACTCCAGGCCCAGCGCTCTGCTCGCTGCACCACCTAGCCACCCCAAGGAAGGGATGATTCTTAAGGGGTGAAGTCAAGAGGTGAGAGAGGAAAGTGGCAAGAGGAGATGGAGAGAGACAGGGTAGGGTAAACTATCTCATGTAGAAGAGGCAAGGGGAAGTAGTTGCAGGGGAGGGGAAGAACAGGAAGGCAAAAAGGCAAAAGCATATTCTCATTGAAGTTGGCTCAAGGAGAGAATCACATACATACTAAATGGAATATCTTACCCTCACTCACTCTCCTGAGTAGGGGAAAGGAGGATGAGAGGGGGGATGATGGAGGGGAGGGCATTCTGGGGGGAGGGGAGGTTGGAAGTACCCACTATCAAAGAGGGACAGGATCAAAGTAGGGAATGGAGCAGTTGGGAGGTGAGATGGGTGGGAGGGAAATATAAGCAGTCTTTTACAATATATCTACTATGGTAATGTTTTGCATAGCTATACATGTACAACACATACTGAATTGCTTATCTTCTCAGAGGGAGTGGGTGGCAAGGGAGGAAGGGAATGGATCTGAAAATCGAAGTTTTAAAATTAAATGTTTCATAAGATGTCCAGGCATTGGGGCCCAGAGATTCACCTTGCCCTAATGGCAAAGTCAAAGCGGGTATGGGAGAAGATATGGGAGAGAGTAGATTGGACGAGGGGATATCTAGTGGGACTGCTATTCTGGGGTAGTGGGTAGGGAAAAAATGGGGGAAAAATGTAACTCATAATCTGGTGGAAATGAATAATGTAAACCAGAAGTTAATAAAGCATAAAAAAAAAAGTAAGGATTAAGTTTCACTCACCCTCAAGTCACTCCTTGATTTAAACAAACTTCTCTCCTTTTGAGGTCAAACAGAAAGTTCAGATTGTAAACTGTCTTTGAAATTCTACTGAAGTTGACTTCTTATAGTCCAACACTTTTAAAACTACAGTGAAAAAAAAAACGGGGCTCCCTCCCTAAAACAATAAAAGCAATCTGTATGTGATCTTTTCTTCTCCTAAAACAAACTACAGTTTTGAGGGACCACAAAGGTTTAACATTCATAAAGACAATCAATTCATGATCAGTTTGTATTGAAGGTTCTTTATGGTCTATGCTTTTATCTATGCTCACTTTTCATAGACACAGAACAATGGGCCACGTGGTTCAGCTGGGTAGCCTGGTCAGATACCTGGTACTTGGTTCATAGTGCCTAACAGTCCCTCTGACAGTTCATGGCATTCAAATTGATGGCCTGTTTTAGTAAGCTGGTGGCTAAGGAAAAAACTCACAGGTTGCCCAAATATGTGGGTAATTTTGGTACAAATAAATTCCCCCTGACAGGCATGCAGGGTTCCACTACTGACCCTTGCCTTCTACAACTAGGTTAATAGTGCCATACACCCTCAAGGTATGTGTGGCTGTGCAAAGGTTGAGTCCTTTTTCCAAAGACCCAATTTATGAGCTAATGGAGGACAGTATTTAGGGCAAAACCTGGATGCCGCCTCTCTCTTATCAGTAATTTAAATATGATGAAGTGAGAATAGCAAGATAGATATTCAGACAGTAAATACTGGTGATGAAGCTTCAAAAAGAAATCAGTGTGCATACACACAAAAAAAAATCACTTTTCAGGTCAATTTTAAGACATATATCTTAGAAAGATTTTGCTCTATTTTATCCCCTTTTTCTAAAACTTTCCTTAAATGAGAAGTATATATCCCTCTGACCTTCAAAACTAAGATTCCCCCTTTAAGAAAGAATTTTTCAAAAGTTTAAAAGCCCAGTCTTCTGGCTGAACCAGGGGTCCCTTTAGAGAAAATAAATTTTGTAATGTTTAAGAATTCCATGAAACAATATTAATCTTTATTATCATAAGCAAAGAGTTTTCCCCTTGAAGTAGGAAAAAATTTCTCAAGGGTTTTTAGCTCCTTAGGGGAATATGCCAGACTTTATAACATCAATTATTGTCAAATTATCAAACTGAACACAAACAGTACCCCAAGACAGACATAAACAGACAAAGTTGCAACTTTTCTCAACAGAATGCTTACCCCAGCTCAAAGAATTGAGATTGAGGGGAGAGTGAGTTCTCCACTGTAGTTTTCATGGAAGAGTACCCCTTCCAGGTAAGAAATATCACCAAGGAGTTGAAAGGGGGTGGGGTTTCCTAAGAGGCTGTTTCAAGGGCCCTAGGAGCCCCTAATCCCAGATAAACCCCCAATTGCCGTGGTTGTAAACAAAGGCAGTCTAAGGTAAATAAAGCCTTCCAAGCACTATCAGTTTATTACTATAGCACAAATCAACTAACAAAGAGGGTCAATGACTACCTCAATAATGCCAAGGACACCACTGATGGATGATGAGGTATTTTATAGTAATTAACAAGATGACAGAGCAAAATTTCAAGCTACAATGATGGGTCTTATTTTGAATGATCAGAAAAAACCCTCTGATCTTCAGTCTGGAATTATTATTGCTTGAACCTCCTCTGCTAAAAACTCCCTTAGCCACAAGACTGTGTGATTCAGATCACAAGACAAAAGCAAGACAATCCTGCCTTGGGAAATGAAAGTAGTATGCAGGAGATGGGAGCAGTCCTCAGGTAACAGGATTAGTCTGCAGGCTATGGGAATAGTTCACAATAGTTTCAATTAAGCTTGATCTTTCCCCAGAAAGTAGTGGATGAAGTTGCAAGAGTGGAAATACAACTTTGCTGTTGTACTTCAGTCATTTTCAGTTATGTCTTACTCTTTGTGACCCCATATGGAATTTTCTTGACCAAGAGTGGTTTGCCATTTTCTTCTCCAGTTCTTTTTATAGATGAGAAACTGAGGCAAACAGGGTTAAGAGACTTGCCCAGGGTCACACAGCTGATAAATATCTGAGGCCAAATTTGAATTTAGGAAGATAAGTCTTCCAGACTAGAAGCCTGACATTCTACCACCTCACTTCTCAGGAGATTCAAGCTACAAGTTAAGAACATGATAAGTGGCCTGAGGTTACCTGAGTAAAACTCATAGCAAAGAGTAATATTTTTTCTTTTTTTTTCTTGAAGGTGAGAGGGCAGGGCAATTGGGGTTAAGTGACTTGCCCAAGGTCACATGGCTAATAAGTGTTAATTGTCTGAGGCTGGATTTGAACTCAGGTCCTCCTGACTCCGGGGCTGGTGCTCTATTCACTGTACCACCTAGCCGCCCCAAAGAGTAATATTAAATCTAGTTTTACGAAGCCTTAAAAACAGAATTAAAATCAATTTTCAATTTTATAGCATCATGCATATAAGAAAAGAAAAATTATCCCTGCCCTCAAGGAGATCATATTCTAAGGTGTGGACAACATGTAAACAATTTAAATAAATAAGCTATATAGGACAGATAGAAAATAATCTCAAAGGGAAGGGACAAGCATGGGGGATTAGGCAAAGCCTCCTACAGAAGGTGGAATTTGAGTAAATCTTTAAGGAAGCTAGAGAAACTAGAGGGCAAAGGTGATGAAAGAAAATACTGAACACATGAAGTACAGCTAATGCAAAGGCAGGGAATCAGAAGAGGGGAGTTGTCATGTGTGAGAAACAGCAAACCAGTGTAATCTGATTATAAAGTGTGAGGAGGGGAATGAAAACTAAGAAGGAAACCTAGGAAGAGTCCAGATTGAGAAGGGCTTTAAATGACACACAGAAGATTTTGTATTTGGTCCTGGATATAAGAAAAAGCCAGTGGAGTTTATTGAGGGGGGAAGGGAATAATAAATCTAAACCTGAAAAAAAAATCTAAACCTGATTACTTTGGAAAATAAGTGGGGGGTGGAATGGAGTAGAGAAAGACTTGAGACAGGGAGCCCAATTAAAATGTTATTACAATTTTATAGGGAAGAAATTATAAAGGCCTATACTAGGGTGGCAGCTAGTGAAGAGTGTAGGATGAAGAGAAGGGGACAGATATGACAGATGTAGTGAAAGTAGAAAAAACAAGATTTGACAACCGATTATATATACAGTTGGGGATATTATGATTGAAGAATTCAAGATGACACAAGTTTGTAAGCCTAAGTGACTAGGAGGATGGCAGTTATATCGATAGTACCAGAAAAGATGGAAAGAAGGGAGGCATGGGGGCAAAAGACAATGTATTATTTTGGATGTTCTTGAAATATTTATAGGACACCCAGTTTCAGATGTAAAAATATATAGTTGGTGATGTGGGGAATGGAGTCCTGGACAAACATTAGTTTTGGATATACGGATCCAGTAATCATATTGTCCCTTTGAAAATTATAAATGGTGTCTGCAGGCTAGGCTTCTGATATAAAATCCCAGTGTATATGCCTGAAGGAGGTTGCAAGCAGGACAGTCTTTCTCTAAGGATGATACTTAAATATTATCTAAAATAAGCTTTGTGCCCCTCCTTAATAGAGTTGAGTTGAAACTACAGACATTTCAGTTTCAAATGTTTCAAGCAAACTTAAGCTAAGTTAAATGGGAAGAATGAGAGATAGCCTCTAAATAAGCACTTTTTCTCTTGCTGTTACATATTTTTTCAAATAAGAAGGCATATAAAAACAACTATGTGAACAGGCAGTTTTCAAAGGAAGAAATTAAAGATATCTATAAGCATATGAAAAAATGCTCTAAAGCACTACTGATTAGAAAAATGCAAATGAAAACAATTCTGAGGTACCACATCTCACCTGTCAGATTGGTTAACATGATAAAACAGGAAAATGAGAAATGCTGGAGAAGATGTGAGAAAACTGGAACGCTAACGCATTGTTGGTGGAGTTGTGAACTGATCCAACTATTCTGGAGAGCAATTTGGAACTATGCCCAAAGGGCTATAAAAATGTGCATACCTTTTGATCCAGCAATTATCACTTCTAGGGCTGTATCCCAAAGAGATCATACAAGTGGGAAAAGGACCCCTATGTACAAAAATATTTATAGCAGCTCTTTTTGTGGTGGCAAAGAATTGGAAATTAAGGAGATGCCCATCAATTGGGGAATGGCTAAACAAGTTGTGGCATATGAATGTAATGGAATACTATTGTGCTACAAGAAATGAGGAGTAGATGAAGGGCGGCTAGGTGGCACAGTGAATAGAGCACTGGCCCTGGAGTCAGGAAGACCTGAGTTCAAATACGGCCTCAGACACTTAACACACACACACACACACACACACACACACACACACACACACACACCTAGCCATGTGACCTTGGGCAAGTCACTTAAGCCCAACTGCCCTCAAAAAAAAAAAAATCAAGGATATGAGGAGTAGGACTTTTATAATAACCTGGAGAGACTTACATAAACTGATACTGAGTGAGAGGAGCACAACCAGGAGAACTTTGTACACAATTACAGACACATCATATCTGTGATGATTAACTTTGGTAGACTGGGCTCCTCTCAGCAATGCAAAACTATAAGACAAGTCCAAAAGACTCATGATGGAAAGGGCTATCTACATCCAGAGAAAGAATTAGAGTCTGAATACAGATTGAAGCAAACTACTTGCTTTTTTTGTTTTGTTTTGTTTTGCTTCTTCTTTCTCACTGTTCATTCTCATGGTTACAATCCTTCTTTACAATTTGATTAATGTTTAATTTGAAGGCATCTGTAGAACCTATATAAGACTGCATGCCACCACGGGGAGAGGAAAGGGAAGGGAGAAAATTTGGAACTCAAGAGCTTATGGAACTGAATGTTGCAAACTAAAAGTAAATAAATAAATTTATTAATTTTTTTAAAAATTTAAAAATAAAAACTATGGCACAGACCCTCCTTTCTAGAAGCTTACAATCTAATCAAAGAAAATGGTATGTATACAAACAGCTATGACATATAGGGAACTATGATAAGTCCAAATGACAGGTACAGGGAAAATATTAAAAAAAAAAAGAAGAAGAAGAAAACATTACTTAATGGGGCGGGAGGGGTTGCTGTAAAGAAAGTTTCATAGAAGAAGTGCCACCTGAGCTGGGCCTAGAGACTTCAAGCCAGGGAGATATAAGGGAACATATACATCAAAAACAAAAACACAGGGACAGGGAGACCAAATGGCACCTGCCTCACCAAGGTAAACTACTGAGAGAACAATCCCTTCTTAAGTAAAAGAAGCCAAATGTATAAGATGAAGTATTAGATCTAGAGTCATGAAGATCAAGGTTCAAATCTCTCTAATGATAATTACTTATCTGTATGACTCCAGGGCAAATCACTTCACTTCTCTGGATCTGTTTCCTCACCTATAAAATGGGAGGATTATATATGATCGTTTCACATCCCTTAAGTTCTAAATCTGTGATCTATATACTGATTAAGCAGGATAACTATTAAGGTCATCCAACTGTTATAATACCATGCTAAATAAAAAATATATACTTTTTTAAAAGACCTACTTCACATACCAGAATGATTTTTTAAACACTGAAAGAAAAATTCAAATAAAATTAATTTCTTTAATACTTCAAAAATTTCAACAGTGCAGACATTTCTTCCACTGACACAGATACCATTTCTCTTAGTAAATGTCCTTTACTGTGACCAAGAAAATCCACCACCATGCAGTCAATTTGGTGATTAGCCTCTTCAAAATGATTTAGGCTAGTCTGAAATTACAGAGGTCATCACCAAGCCTCTCCTCAAAGCTCTTCCAACTTGGGAGAATCTGCCAAAAGGTTGAAGTAAATTAGAATTGCCTTAAAGAACTCAGTATGACTTCCATATGCTACAGTGAGGTATCGAGTAGGACTTTAAACCAAATATTTATTCGAAATAATCCTAGGACTCACCTTTCCACAACCAGACTGACTGCTTCTGTGAGATCTGGGTTTGCTGCATGGAGATGTTTCCACAAAGACCACACAAATTCTTTGTCAGCCTTAAAGGAAAAATAAAAGAAATGTCTTGTTTTAAATATCATGCTTTCCAATGCAACAATTACAGATTAAGGAATTCTTGTCATTCGGTCATTTTTTAGTCATGGCCAACTCCCTTTGGAGTTTTCTTGGCAAAGATATCAGAGTGGTTTGCCATTTCCTTTTCCAGCTCATTTTACAAGTGAGGAAACTGAGGCCAACAAGGTTAAGTGACTTGCCCAGGTTACACAGCTATTAAGTATTTGAGGTCATATTTGAACTCAGAAATATGAGCCTGACTCCAGGCCTGGCATTCTATCTACTCCACCCTTATTATGATCCCTAGTTTCTACACCATGCTCTATAAGCTCAAAGAGGTTACTTAAGTGAACTTTTAAAAATATATTCCTATTCATAATCATAATACTTCCCATCTCCCTCATTCCTTTTTGCAAAATTATAATGATAGATAAACAAATCAATCACATCTAGAACTGGATTGTAAAGTGATCCTGTCGTTACTTATTCATCCAATGTATGTGTACCTATCATGCAAAATGTCATAAAATAAATTTATTGAGAGAATGTTTTTTTTTTGAGACTTTCAAATTAAATGTCTTATCTAAAATCTACTTAAGAATACAAAGAAACGTGACAAAGTAACACAGGTCTCAGCATAATTCCTAGAAGATACCACCTCAAATCATCAAATACTGTGTCAAATGTATCATTATTAAAACTGGAATAAGAAAAGCTGATGAAAAATAACTCCACAAAAATATTTCTGATCAGAAGCAACAGGAGAGGGGCGGAGCCAAGATGGCGGAGTAGAAACAGCTCGTCCAAGCCTCTCTGCCCCCAGATTCTCCACAAACTATGTAAAAAAGGACTCTGAAAATCTTCTGGAGCCCCAGCACCCACAGAACGACACAGAGAAGCTAATCTCCCGCTGAGGACAGCCCAGCACCCTGCAGGAAGGACCAGCGCAGTGGTCTGGGAGCCGGCAGCGCGCAGAGCGCAGGAGCCGAGCCGAGCCCAGGTCCACGTGAGCCGAGGTTTTAGCCCCAGGGCGGCAGGGCCAGCAGCCGGCTGGAGGAACCCCAGAACACCAGGAACTGTGGAGACGCCAGAATTATCAACATAGACATGCCTAAGACAAAGTAAGAGGTTAGTGTCCTATGGACTTTGGGACCTGTATTTGGGCAATGCGTCAGCTCCCTCCCCTGGGGGCTAGAAGCTGCTGAGGAGACAGGCCACTGTGTAGTTTTCAGAGGCATTTCCGGCTCCCAGCCTACAAATCGTGGGGAGATCCAGCGATCAGTCTTGGGGGGTAATCGCTCTTGCTTTAACCTCCCCGGATCTGGATTGTGATCTAGGGTGGAAGTTGTGGGTGGGTTTACAACTTGCCAGAAACGGAAGTTGCCCCCCACAAGTTTGGGACAAAAATTCCTCTATCTGGCCCTAAAGCCATAGTGTGGCAACAAGCCCAAAAGTCAAGCAATTAAGTGGCAACATGCCAAGGCAAAGGAAACACAAAAATGCAACCCTAGACTCCTATTTTGGGGGCATAGAGCGGGAAAAGGACTGTGAGGTCAGAAGTCCTGCTCCAAAAGCCCCAGGGGAAAACATGAGCGGGTTGCAGGCCATAGAGGACCTTAAGAAGGACTTTAAAAATCAAATAAGAGAAGTGGAGGAAAAATTGGAAAGAGAAATGAGAAGGATGCAGGAAAAGTATGAAATGAGGGTCAACAGCCTGACTGAGGAAAACAACACCTTAAAAAATAGACTAACTCAAATGGCAAAGGAGGCCCAAAAGGGCAATGAGGAGAAGAATGCCTTAAAAAGTCGAATTTGCCAGATGGAAAAGAATCTCAAAAGTTCACTGAGGAGATTCATTCCTTCAGAGTTAGACTGGAGCAAATGGAAGCTAATGACTTTATGAGAAATCAAGATGCTGTTAAGCAGATCCAAACAAATGAAAGATTAGAAGGCAATGTGAAATATCTCATGGGAAAAACCACTGACCTGGAAAATAGATCCAGGAGAGACAATTTAAAAATTATTGGACTACCTGAAAGCCATGATCAAGGAAAGAACCTAGAAATCACCCTTCAAGAAATTCTCAAGGAAAACTGCCCTGATGTTTTAGATCCAGAGGGCAAAATAGAGGTTGAAAGAATCCACCGATCACCTCCTGAAAAAGATCCCAAAAAGAAAACTCCCAGAAATATTATAGCCAGGTTCCAGAATCCCCAGATCAAGGAGAAAATACTACAAGCAGCCAGGAAGAAACAATTTCAATATTGTGGAAACACAATCAGAATAGCCCAGGACCTGGCAGCTTCTACACTGAGGGATCGAAGGGCATGGAATATGATATTCCAGAGGGCAAAAGAACTGGGAATGAACCCAAGGGTCACCTACCCAGCAAAACTGAGTATTTTGTTTCAGGGGAAAATATGGTCATTCAGTGGAATAGAGGACTTTCAAGCATTCTTGAGGAAAAAACCAGAGTTGAACAGAAAATTTGACATCCAGACGCAAGAAGTAAGAGATGCCTGGAGAAGGTAATCAGGGAAAAGAAATCAAAAGGAACTTATCAAACTTGAACTATTTACATTCCTATATGGAAAAGCAATATCTGTGACTGATGATATCTTTCTCACTATGAAAATAATGGAAGAAGGGGGTGTGGTCATACTAATACATATGTGAATGTGTGTGTATATGGTTACAGTTATATATGGATAGAGGGCATAGGTTGATTTTGTTGGGAAGGGAGAGTACTCAAGGGATGAAATTATGAGGTGAGAGAGGAAAGTGGCAAGAGGAGATGGGGAGAGACATGGTAGGGTAAACTATCTCATGTAGGGGAAGTGGGTGCAAAGGAGGGGGAGAATAAGGAAGGCTAAAAAGGCAAAACCACATTCACATTGAATTTGGTTCAGGGAGAAAATGACATACATACTAAATGGGATATCTCAACCTGCAGCAGGATAGGGGGAAGGGGGATGAGAGGAGGGATGATGGATGGGAGGGCATCCTTGGGGTGAGGGGAGGCTGGAAGTACCCACTATAGAAGAGGGACAGGATCATGTAGGGAATGGACCAGGTGGGGGGTGGGATGAGTGGGAGGGAATTATAAGCAGCCTTGTACAATATATCTACTATGATAATGTTTTGCATAGCTAGACATGTACAACATATACTGAATTACTTATCTCCCCAGAGGGAATGGGTGACAAGGAGGAAGGAAATGGATCTGAAATTCGAGGTCTTAACATTAAATGTTTCAAATATATATAAATACTATTATTAATACTCTTTTGCTTATAATTGGGAGATAAGATGTGCAGGCATTGGGACACAAAGATTCACCTTCCTCTAATGGAAAAGTCGATGGGGGTATGGGAGAAGGTATGGGAGAGAGCAGATTGGAGGAAGCGATATCTTGTGGGACTGCTATTCTGGGAGGTTGGGTAGGGGAATAATGGGGGGAAAATGATTGTAACTCAAAATCTGGCGGAAATGAATGATGTAAAACAGAAGTTAATAAAGTATTTGTTTAATAAAAAAAAAAAAGGAAAAAAAAAGAAGCAACAGGAGAGTTCTGAGTTTAAAAACTCAAAACACCTCATCATTCACCTAGTCTTGACCTCCACCTGTCTTGCATTCCATATGATAGACCACACCTCCATGGCAGTAAGCCAGAATGACTTGGCAATAGGAGCCACTTCACCTAACCTCACTGGAGACCTAGCAGGATAGAGCAAATCCATACATGTGGAAGGGCTTAAAGCTCAGCTGCAATCATATCCACTGCATCACCTAGAAAAAAAAAAGTTATTTCTGTTGTTATATCTTTCAAAGAACTTTGTATGATTTAGATATATGCATGGAAGACACATTACAATGAAGTTTTTAGTCTGAGAACTCAAAGGCTTCTTCTATAATCAACAAACAAAAAGCAGAGCAGAATCCTCTATTCTGTAAATTTTCAATCAACGGGTTAAATGCAAAAAGGTGGCCAGATGTAGAACATCATTTTCAGAAAGCTGCCTGTTTCTTTCTTATGGTTTCATCAAGAATATCAAGGAAAGGGGCGGCTAGGTGGCACAGTGACAGAGTGCTGGCCCTGGAGTCAGAAGGACCTGAGTTCGGATTCGGCCTCAGACACTTAACACACACAAACAAAAGCCTAGCCATGTAACCTTGGACAAGTTACTTAACCCCAATTGCCCTTCAAAAAGCAAAAAAAAAAAAAAAAAGAAAATCAAAGAAAGAGGTTTAGCAGTACAAGATTTTAAATTATATAACAAGGCAGTAATTATCAAAATATATGTTACTGGATAGGAAATAGAAAGGTGGATCAATGGAAGAGAGCAAATGCACAACCTGCAAAAGCAAATAAATATAATAACATGTGAAGACTTAAGATTTGGAAATAAGAATTCATTATTTGGTAAAAAGCATCAAGAAAACTGGAAAGCAGTATGGCAGAAATTGTGCCAAAATTTCACACCACTTGTCAAAATAAGTTCAAAATGTATACATGACCTAGATATAAAGAGAGATACTATTACAAGACAATTAGAAGAGCATGGAACACATCAGATTTATGGATTGGTTAACAATTTGTGAATAAACAAGAGAGAGAAAAATTAAGTGTAAAATAGATAATTGTATTACATTAAATTTAAAAGGTTTTGTATAAAATAAAACAAATGTAGCCAAAATCAGAAAGAAAACAGGAAAATTGGGAGAAAATTTTAAGTTTTTCAGAAAAAGGTTTCATCTCAAATATATACGGAACTTCGTCAAATCTGTAAGAATGTAAGTCATTCTCCAATGGATAAATGGTCAAAGACATTGGCAATTTTCCAATGAAGAAATCAAAATAATTTACAGTCATATAAAAAATGCTCTAAATCATTATTGATTAGAGAAATACAAATGAAAACAACTTTGTTTTTTTCCATTTTTTCTACTTTTTAGTTTACATCATTCATTTCCACAAGATTTTCAGTTACAAATTTTCTCCCCATTTTTCCCCTACCCACCACCCCAAAACAGCAATCCCACTGAATACCCCCTCCCCCTATCTGCTCTATCCCATATCTTCCCTCATACCCCGCCCCAGACATTCCAGTAGCACATGGTGGATCTCTATGCCCCAGTGCCTGTATATCTTATTTCCCAGTTACATGTAAATATATGTGTATATATGTGTGTGTGTGTGTGTATGTGTGTGTATATATATATATTTTTAAACATTCAATTTTAAACCTTTGAATTCCAGATTCATTCCCTTCCTCACTCATCACCCACTCTTACTGGGAAGATAAGCAATTCAATATAAGATGTACATGTATAGGTATGCAAAACATTTCCATAGTGGATATATCGTGAAAGACTGACTATATTTCCCTCCATCTTATCCCACCCCCACTTGTTCTATTCTCTACTTTGATCCTGTCCCTTTTCAAAACGGGGTGCTTCCAGCTTCCCTTCCCCCAAGCATGCCCTCCCTTCAATCATCCCCCCTCTCATCCCCTACTCTCCTGTAGGGTGAGATACCCTATTTAGTGTGTATGTCATTACCTCCCTAAGCCAAATTCTTTAAGAATAAGGTGGACGCATTCCCTTTTGCCTTCTTATTCTTCCCCTCCATTGTAACAGTTTTCCCTTGCCTCTTCTATATGAGATAATTTACCCCATTCTATCTCTCCCCATCTCTTCTCATTATATTCCTCTCTCACCTCTTAATTTCACATTTTAAGTATCATCCCTTGCTATTCAACTGGTCCTGTGCCCTCTGTCTATGTATACCTGTACACATATACACACATACTCACATATATATTCATATGCCCATATACCCTCCTATATAGACATATATATGTATGTATACATAAATATATATGTATATGTGTGTATGTGTGTGTATATATATATATATATATACACACATACATACACACACACATATTTCTATTCCTTTTAACTATTCTCATACTGAGAAAAGTTTCATAAATTACAATTAACACTTTGCCCCATAGGAATGTAAGTAGTTAAATTTTGATAAATTCCATATGATTTCTTTTCCCTGTTTACCTTCTCATGCTGCTCTTGCTTCTTGTATCTGAATGTCAAATTTTCTATTCAACTCTGGTTTTTTCATCAAGAATTCTCGAAAATCGGGGCGGCTAGGTGGCGCAGTGAATAGAGCGCCGGCCCTGGAATCAGAAGGACCTGAGTTCGGAGCCAGCCTCCGACACTTAATCCACACAAACAAAAAACATAGCCGTGTAACCTTGGGCAAGTTACTTAACCCCAATTGCCCTAAAGGGGCGGCTAGGTGGCGCAGTGAGTAAGAGTGCCGGCCTCGGAGTTTGGATGACCCGAGATCAGATCCGGCCTCAGAAAATGAGCACCCACGCATAAATAATGACTAGCGGTGTAACCTTGAGCAAGTTACTTAACCCCAATTGCTTTTAAAAAAAAAAAAAGAATGCGCGAAAATCCTCTATTCTGTTGAATGAACATATTTTCCCCTGAAACATGATACTCAGTCTTGCTGGGTAGGTAATTCTTTGTTTTAATCCCAGCTCCTTTGACCTCCAGAATATCATATTCCAAGCCCTTTGGTCCTTCAGTGTAGAAGCTGCCAGATCCTGAGATATCCTGTTTCCAAAGTATTCAAATTGTTTCTTCCTGGCTGCTTGTAATATTTTTTCCTTGATCTGGGAATTCTGGAACCTGGCTATAATATTCCTAGGAGTTTTCTTTTGGGGGTCTTTTTCAGGAGGTGATTGGTGGATTCTTTCAACCTCTATTTTGCCCTCTGGTTCTAAAACATCAAGGCAATTTTCCTTGAGAATTTCTTGAAGGATGATTTATAGGTTCTTTTTTGGATCATGGCTTTCAGGTAGTCCAATAATTTTTAGATT